>CM031240.1:1068324870-1068645239 GCA_018340775.1 Taxus wallichiana var. yunnanensis
AATGACCCAAAAACGTAGTTTTTCCAATTTCTTGACTTTTCACATTATCGGGACAACAGAAAAGACACTTAACCTCAAAATTTTAATTTTCAACTTCTTAAAAGCAGGGGAATTTTGAGTGGACAATAGCTGGCTCCTTCTGGGGATGACTTGGCATAAATTCAAAGAATGAGACAAGGCAAGAATTTAGACAAACTCGGGGAAGTAGACCAGTACCTTATCCATTGGGCCACAGAGTCAAAAAGTAAACCAATACAGAGGACAACACACCAAAACAAAGGGAAAGAAAAACAAAACGCTATACAGAATATACAAAAGGACTTCCTAATCACCTATGACTTAAACAATTTCAGGTACTGCCCACTATAAGGAAGTGGGAGAGAAGAACCATCCATATAATCAAGGTAAAAAGAATTCTTACTAGTGAAGTGCCTGATCTTGAAAGGTCCGAGCCAAAGGGAATCAAACTTGCCATGGCTGCCACGAGGTTCATGCCTTTTATCCCACAACAAAATAGTGTCTCCAACTTGGAAATCTCTGAACCTGGCTTTCTTATCAAACAGGACCTTTACTTTCTATTGGTGAGCAGATATCCTATCAGCAACTTCCAATCTTTCCTCATTCAATTTGTGAAGATACATGATTCTCTTATCCAAAGAATCATTAAACCGGTATCTTCAATGGCCTTCATTAGATGCAAGGCTGGTAGCTCCACTGTTACTGGCAATTGAGCTTCTACTCCATATACTACCTGAAGGGAGACATCCCAATGGCTCTCTTAGGTGTGATCCTATCTGCCCAAAGAGCATCATAGAGTTTCTTGTGCCAGTTCCGTTGGGATTCATTGACTAATTTCCTTATTATGGCCACCAGATTTTTATTTGTGGATTCTGCTTGTCCATTTCCCTGAGGATAGTAATCTGAGGAGTGAGCCAAGGAGATGCCATATCCATAGCAAAAATCCATCATCTCGGTTGAGGGAAAATTTGAAGCATTATCTATCACGATCTTGTTTGGCACACCATACCTTACCAAGATGTTTTCTTTGATAAAACCGCATACTACTTCAAGTAGTACTTTTCTTGGAATGGCTTCTACCCATTTGGTGAAATAATCATGGTAGTTAATACGTGGGTATGACTAGCACTAGAAGAGGGATTAAGTGTTCCAATGAAATATAAACCCCATTCTTGAAAAGGTTCTCGTGATCACAATCTGGTTTAAGGGGCAAGGAGGCCAACTTAGGTCTACCCACGAAAGTCCTGACAAGCCTCACATTTATCAACTCATTTTGATGCATCCTTGAACAAGGTAGGCCAGAATATCCTCCACAAAGTATTTTATCACCAAAGGATGTTGATGAGTAATGCCCTCCACATGCACGATCATGAAAAGCCGAGAGTAGCTTCTTCCGATGTTCCTTGTCCACACATTTCAAAAACCTTCCATCTAACCCACTTATAAACAAGGTGTTTTCCCACAACACATATTGGGTTGATCTCAGTTTAACGGCTCTCTTCTCTTTGGTAGTCAAATGAGAGGAGCATTCTCCATAGGTGAGAAAGTGAGCGATATCAGCATACCATTCATCAACTGAGCTAAGAAACAGAACGGTAGGAAGACCAACTTTATCCTCCAGTAACTCATGTCTAGCTCCTTCAGCGATGAGTTCACACAGGCCTTTTCCACGGATGAGCTTGGTTGGTTTGATGTCAATATCATATTCTTGAACCTTGGCCACCCAGTTCCCTCTCTTGGATCCAAATTCCTGTTGTGTGAGAATTGACTTGATAGTTGTATCTGGTACCAACACCGTGGAGTGAGAGTTAAGAATGTAAAAACGAAACTGCTTGACAGCTTTAACCACTGCAAAAGCATGTTTTTCCATTATGGTGTATTTTAACTCATGATATTTTAGAATATAGCTCATAAATGCAATTGGGAGTTCGTGCTCATTAGAATCTTCCTGAGTCAAAATAAGCGACCAAGGTGTTATCTGTGGTGTAGCAATAGATAATGAAATCTTTGCTGAAATCTGGACATGCTAAAATAGGAGTTTTAGCAATGGCCCTTTTAATACCTTCAAAGGCTTCTTTCCCTTCAGGAGACCAACCAAACGTTTGTTTACCTTTCATCATTTGGGAGATATTCAGAGTTAGCTCTGCAAAATCGGGGATGAACTGTTGATCAAGAATTTTGTGCTTGTTACTGTCCAATGTTAAAAACTCAAATGAATACTAAACACAAAAAAAACACAAAAACCTTGAAAAACTCAAAGATGTAGATGGATAAGATCCGAAGTCGATGTAGATAAGACGGACGCGCACACGAGCAATTCTCGCACAAAGAGATCCAAGTAACTCGCGAGACACCGATGCTTGACAGAAAAAGACCACGTTAAAAGATATTTAGGTGGACTACCCGAGAAGTGGATCCGGGAAGCGATAAGCTCCCTCAGCGGATGTCAGTCCACATTTTCAATTAAGTAAAGAAGCATACATGATAAAAGATGTACGTACAAGACTAGATTTTCTGATCAAAGTAATAAATGGAATCTAAACAAAGCAGGCAGTAAAAGCAACATGTAAAATAGGAACCGTGAAAACAAAGCCGGATTTGTGTTACTCGTGTCCTTTTACCTATCTGCAGATGATCGACGCCGATTATGTAGAATCGGCGCGATCGGATCGATCGGTGTTAGATCGATGATTCGGGGGCCAATCGATATAGATCGGCGTCGGCCCGATCGATGTCGATCGATATCGATCGGTCGATCCGTTCAGATTGGTCTCGATCGATATAGATCAGCCGATCCGAGACAAAGTGTGAGAAGATTTGGGAATCGTAGAAACGAAGGCAAGATCATCAACGTCTCTGGATCTGCAGGTCGAGAGATACCGCAAGGCTCCACCGTGGCCGGATGCAGAACAGAGTCACCAGAAAATCAATGGAGACGTGCGATGTTGATGTGATAAGAGCAGAGTAACGGTGCTCCTCTCAGGGATTGATTTGGACAAGATTCACTCTCATTCGATAGATAATGTTCACACTAGATGCGCAAAGATCTCTCGTTTTCTCTCTTTCACGACTATCTCTCTCTCTGCTCTCAATCTCTCTCTCTATTTTTTTCGCCTCTCGTCTCCGTAATCGAGTTCGGGCCTCTATTTATAATCGGCCGCCGCCGAAAAATCGGCGTCGACCGAGTACGGCCGGGCGCCGATCACGAAATGACTCCCGAGATGGCCAAAATGAGTGATTTCTAGAAAGATAAGAGTGATCCCTCCACCTCAAATACGGAAATATCCCGCTTTGATTGGGAGGAGGAGAAATAGGGGGACACATGGATAGAATAGATATGGGGTAGATAAGTGGTTAGGATACATGTGAAAAGGTGTAATTAAATAGTTAATATTTAATTACTCATGGGTAAAACATAATGGGGTGAATTAAACTTAGGATAGGTGTTTAAATCACAAATCAAATAATATCCCAAGGGGATAGTGGTGATATAAACGTGCCCCAGGTTACCTGAGAGAGCAAACGCGCATGAGGGACACTAAATTGGATAACCAATTTTAGGTGTCTACATTTTGCCCCTTTTTGTCAAGTAACTTGCGATAAGCAAGGTTGTGAGACAAAAACAAGGAGGTGGAAGAAAGGAAGAAAAAGTGATGATGTGATCCCCCTCAAACTAGGGATGGGATGGGTGATAGAACAAACGATCCCAAGTTTGAAAAAGGTAGATGAAAACGCAGGATGCCCCAGCTGGATGTCTGGAGTAGATCTGATCATTAATGATGCACAAAAATAAATAAAGAAGAGGCAAAGAACCTAAGGAACTCACATTGGTAGGGTACTAGACGGTCTCCTCATGAGACGACGCTAGTACCTACAGACCCATGAGTGTAAGGAGGGCTGCAAAATAGTCAGCATCTAAAGAGAGACACATTGGTAGGGACAACTAGACGGGTCTCGCAGCGCATTTACGTTAGTGCCTACAGACCCGTTAACTCTAAGCTGCCAAAAAGTGCGAGTGCCCCATGCAAAGGGAACAAACTCGAAATGGATGATAATATCAAAAATATGTGCCAAAAGGCAACATTCAGCGCACAATAATGACCAGATAGATAAGCCAAGCATCAACACTATGGCAAGAAGATTAGGAGATGGAAGTAAACGACGTGGAGAAGCGATACTGCAACCCACGGGCAAAAATGAGTATAAATCGATAGATGATAGATATAAATAGATGATGATGATATAGACATAGACCGATAGATGATGAATAGATGTGATGGGATAGACATAGATGTAGAGGATATAAATAGATGTGATTTGATGTGATTGATATGTGGATTTAATTTGGATGAGAAAATAGATATAGATAGATGTAATGTTACTTGGATGGACAAGTGTTTAGATGATGTGATGGATAGATGGGAGTTGATAGTTGGAATGGATTTGATATTTTTGAGATTTTAATTAAATTTTGATGAAAATAGATAGATAGACCCACATGTGTTTATAATAGAGGCGATGAGATGTGTTTTGGACAAAGTAGATCAGATGAAATTAGATAAATGATAGAATTTGATTAAATTAACATGTTAAATGTTAATTTAACTGGATGAAATAATTGGAAATACTCTCTGTGAGAGCCAAGGACGTAATGAAAATGACCTTGATTAGAAATAAAGGAAATACACCCAGATAAGAAGAAAAATGATAAGCTGGACTCCCAACCGACCATAAATAGAATCTGGATAGGAAACCAAAAGATCATGCATACAAGGCCCTATATGAGGTTAAAATAAACCTGACACTAACTAGCCGCAAACCAGATTTAGGAGGGAAATGGAAGGAGCAGTAAGTAAGTATCTTGTCGAAATTTACAAGGGACAGAATACATGTTCATACTGGGAAAATAGGATTCTCCATATGATCGACAAAAGGTCTTATATCTCAGCTTCATGATTTCTGGCAGAAAAGCAAACTGATCAATGCGGGAAGTTTGCTAGATATGGAAAGACTGATCAATACGGGAAGTCTTTCAGTGATGCTAAAAAGTGTATAAACTGACTGAAAGGCTGATCAATGCAAGAAGCCTTGAGTATTCCTTTGAGAAACAAATCCCTTCAAGGGAGCGGTCTGTATTTTGAATTTTAATGATAGCCATCCTTCGAGGGCATGGTCTATATCTTTTGATTCATTTGATAATGTATGGATAGCTGTCCTTCAAGGGATCAGTCTATCTTTTTTGGATAGCATCTTTTTTTTTTTTCTTTTTTTGAAAAGCTTTTGGAAGAAGTTTCGAGTTTAGACCTAGATAGATCGAATAGAGGGGAAGAAAACGTATAAAGAGCATGCACTCATGCCCCGAGTAGATCCGATTAAGATAAGCACTGGGACAAATGAAGCGGTGATTAAGGTATTCCTACCATGAGGAGAAACATATCCGTAAGAAAATGCTATGAGTAGAGCCGCGATACTCATATTTAAGGTAAAAAGACAATAGGTGGAGAACCACATAGTTTCGAATCACCATGAAAGTATATGACCGGTCATTAGATGGATGAAAGATCTGTCTCATGACTAGATTTGTGTAAGATAGATTTTAACAAAGAGAAGGGCCATAGATGCAAGGCATTAAGAGGTTCCACTTCAGTATACCATCCATGGAAGATAGACGATAAGCCCCACTCCATATTTATGAGTGATAACGCATGGACCCATCCAAATGGGAGCAAACTTACCACGCCGACTCCTTTCGAGTGTAGTGACATTTTGATTTTCTTTAAGAACAAGATCACCAATTTTGAAGTCACGGTGCTGCAAGTGCTTGTTATAAGCACGTTTGACACGCTCAAGATAGACTTGATGATGTTCAAGAGCGCGAGACGCCGCTCATCTAATAATTCAAGTCAGTGCTAGACGATTTTGACGATAGTCCCTCATCGAGACAAATTCTCTAAGAGAAACACTGAGAGATGGGATTTGGACTTCCAAAGGAAGAACAAATTTCTGCACTCCATAGACGAGAGAGAAGGGAGTAGCACCAAGGGAGTACGAATGCTAGTCCGATAAGCCCAGAGAGCAAAAGGGATATGTAAATGCCAATCCCTACCAAATGACTAGTTACCTTTATGAGGATATTACGCAAAGTTTTATTGGAAGCTTCGGCCTGGCCATTAGCTTGAGGATAGTATGGAGAAGAAAAGCTGAGTTTGATATTGAAAGCGTCGCAGAGGTTCTACAAATCAACGTTCTTGAAAGACTTACCGTTATCTGTGATGAGTTTGTGTGGAACACCAAAGCGACAAATGATGTGTTGATAGACAAAATCAACTATGGGTTTAGCTTTTGTTGAAGAAAGAGGGATAGCTTCCACCCACTTAGTAAAGTATTCAGTGGCAGTAATGATAGAATGATGACGCTGTGAAGAACGGGGATTGATGAGACCAATGAGATCAAGACCCCATTGCGAAAAAGGCCACAAATCCGCTGTAGGTTGTAAAGCTTGACTAGGGATATGTGTGAGATTGGAATGTTGTTGACACTTGACGCATTTCTTAGTGTATTCACAACAATCTCGATTAAGAGAAGGCCAATAATATCCCAAACGTAAGATGCGTTTAGCTACGGCCAAGCCACTAAAATGTCCACCACAGATACCGTCATGGACCTCCTGGATAGCTTTAGATGATTCAAGGGTTTTGAGGCACCGAAGCAAAATACCATCAAAGCCGCGTTTGTAGAGGATCCCGCCTAGAATAGTATAGCGATTAGCACGTAGGATAAAAGATCTTCTACCATTGGAAGTCGATCTCGGAGGAAGCACCGAATGAGATAGATAATCAACGATCTCTGGCTTGATACCACTCATCCCGAGTATGGGTCAGACAAAGATGGATTGAAGTTAGTTGCCTAAGATGAGATGGTTGATCTAATCGTTGCACACACACATAAAGTCGCGAGTCCTCGGTAAAAGGTGGGATAAGCGAGGCTAACGGTTATCAGATTCTGCGAATCGATTCGCAGTGCAGGAATAGCTTCGATAGTGAATTTATCGAAAGATTGAGTCGAACAAGAACGATATCACGATATTTTTGAAGGATATCATTCTTGCATTGATAGACACCCGTGACTTGATTAACGATGAGTTCAAATCACCAAAGATGTCAATATGACGAGCGCCGAGATTAATGGCATTTCAAGACCCAAGACAAGAGCTTCATATTCAGCCATATTATTGGTGCACTCAAAGTTTAATTTGTGTGCGATCGGGATAGGCGTACCCCCAAGGAGGAATCATCACGAAACCTCCGCACCTCCCTCACGCATTTGATCCATCAAAGAAGAGCTTTACTTTAAATGGAGACAGACTCAAAATCAATTTGTTGGATATATTCATCGGGGAATCGAGCAAGGGGGACTTGAGTGTCCGAAGAGGAGCATCAACTAATTGATCTGCAATGACCTGACCCTTGATAGACTTTTGCGGGATAAACTCGAGATCAAATTCTGTCATAAGCATGAGCCAACGAGTGATACGATCATTGTGATAAGGCTTCGCATGAATTGTCTTGAGTGGATTGACACTTGTGACAATGTAAGTTTTGTGATTAAGGAGGTAATGACGAAGCTTAGAAGTTGCGAAGAAGAGAGCACAACACAGCTTTTCAGCTTCGGAATAACGTGTTTCATACTCATGGAGGGTGCGACTGATGTAATAGATAACTTGTTCTTTACCGCAAGTGTCCCGATGCGAGATCATGGCTCCCAGAGCATGGTCAGTCACAGAGATATAAAGATAGAAAGGCTCCCCCTTTCGTGGAGGTGTAAGCACAGGTGGAGAAAGAAGATAAGCTTTGAGATCATCAAAGGCCTTTTGGCAATGCTCATCCCATTCAAAATGAACATTCTTACGAGGAGATGATGAAAAGGTTGACAACGGTCCGATAATTGTGAGATAAAACGACGCACCGATCAAGACGCCCTCGAGACTCATGGAGTTGCTTTAAGTTAGAAGGGGGAGGCATCTCAAGGATAGCTTTTATTTTTGCGGGGTCTACTTCAATACCCCTAATGGAAATGATAAAACCTAAAAGTTTACCAGTGAGAACGCCAAACACGCACTTAGATGGATTTAGACGAAGACAAAAGTGAATAAGCCTCTCAAAGAGAGGTGCAAGAATGAAAAGATGATCCTGACGACGTTTGGATTTACCGAGGAGATCGTCGACGTAATCTTCCACAGTTTTGTGTAAGAGATCATGGAAGATGTAGGTCATCGTCACCGATAGGTCAAGCTCCTCGCGCTTCTTAAGACCGAAAGGCATGACACGATAACAAAAGGTCCCCCAAGGAGTTATGAAAGAAGTCTTATGTTGGTCTTCTGGTGCGATGAGAATTTGATTATACCCAGAGAAACCATCCATAAGAGAAAGCATCTCATGACCCGCAGTTAAATCCACGAGTTGGTCGATATTAGGTAGAGGAAAATCATCTTTTGGACAAGCAAGATTAAGATCCCTAAGTCGGTACACAAATTCAAATTTTCCCAAAGAGCTTTAGTTATCGGTACTACATCGAAACCCATTGTGGATAATCGATGGGTTGGATGAAGTTAGCCGAGAGCAAGCGCTACAATTCTTCTTTAACAAGAAGGGCTACTCTAGGGTGCATTTTACGTAATTTTTGTTTAACCGGTTTGATGTCGGGAAGAGTAACGATATTGTGGACCACAATATCGGGATCGAGTCCCGCATATCCTCATATGCCCAAGCAAAGGCTTGACGATGGTCGGAAAGAAAAGTGGTAAAGTCTCCTAACTCCCGTGGATTAAGGGATCGGCCGACCTTAATGATGCGAGGGTCTTTAGAAGTCCCTATATTAAGGTCGATAAAGGGCTTCGTTGAGAAGCGTAGACGTGTCGAAGGAATGGTTTTAGGAAGATAGAATCCTCTCGCCCCCATAGGTGAGGACAGAATCATCATCCGCACAAAGGATAGTGTTGATAGTAGGAGAGTCGCTCCAACTATTTCAGGGAAAAATTAACGGTATGGAAGTGGACTCATCATTAGTCTTATAGGCTAGTGGCCCTAAGGAAATGGTATTGACTAAAAAAAGTTAGACGGATGGAAATGGCGTCATCCACATCGAGTGATGCTTCGACTTAGCGGAGAGAAGATGGTTCCTCAATAGAAGAGGCTCATCGAGAACAAAGTGACGGTGGCTTTTGAAAGAGGTTTAAATCCTAAACCAAATTTTTGATGTGGCTTGAGAGTTGGAATGGACGCGAGGTCATGCACACCTTGTTCATATTTACCTAAGCCAAAGCCCTTCCACGCGCATCGATATAAATAAGTTTTTGCAAACGTGGGATTCTGTAGACAATCGAACCCTGTTAAATAAGGTTTGGTCCTAGGAGGAGAATCCAGGCGATAGTGAGGCGTATCAAGACCACCGTAAATGAAATTAGTCTGTTGATTGGGAAGACCAATGGTGACGATGCGACCAAGACCTGGCTGATATTCAGGTTGTTTGTCTGGTCTACCATACTCACTAGGTTTGAGATGGGTGTCAAAAGAAAGGAGAGGAAGCTCTCCTAGTGAGAAACGCTGCAATGTCTCTTCTAAATTTTGTAAATCCGGTAGTTTGGTTAGCAGGTATGGAAGAAGATGAGGCCCCGTCAGGAGAACAAGCATTTTCCTTTAGAGGGGCAGACCCTGTGGTCATGTCGCATTGTGCGGAAGGAAAAGGATCTCCTGATGAGTATAGATTTTGCCCTCATATTGATATTTTAAGCATCGATGGAGGGTGGATGGGACACAATGCATCGCATGAATCCAGGAGCGTCCGAGGATCATATTATAGTGGAATTTCCTTCAACAATGTAAAAGAGTTCGTGAAGCAAATTCTTCTTACCTACTCGAATGGGTAGACCACGCTCCTAAAGTAATCGCTAGCTGATCGTTAAATGATCGAAGAGCGAAAGGCGGGGGTGACACTACGCTCTTTCGTAACTTAAGTTGCTCGAATGTGTGCGAGGAGATGACGCTGAGTGCAGCAGCACCACCGCCGATCATAATGCGTTTTAATGTAGTGTTGTCGATTTGACCGTGATAAAGAGGGGAGCCTCCAAATCCTCTAAGAAAGGGAAGGAATTTCAATCTTCAAAAGAAATGGTGGTTGATGGTCTATTCAATCCAACAACCATCTCGAAGGGTCAGCTCATCTCGAATTCACCGCGATGCGACGCAGATTATCAATCGAGCCCAAGCGATGTCATGAGAGGATTGAATGAGGTCAAAAAGAGACATTTTGACCGAGCCCGGTGAGTTGTTTCATAACACTCTCCTCAACCGACACGGGAATTTGAGCCCGAGGTGCAAAGACGAATAGAGACCCGAGGTCTCGGGGCTAATGAGGAAGGAGGAACTCCTTCTGGGGCTGCGCAAATGACAACCCGTGGTCGAGATGTCAGTAGATGAGGATGGATTATCATACCGTTGGGTTCTCAGTGGCGATATGAATTGTGGTCGATTTGAGAAGGTGGAAGATCATTTGGAGTGGAATCACTAGAAGTAGAGGTCCGAGTAGATCGTCAGGGGCTCGATGGAGCTAAGATGACAGAGATACTTGTTCCTCCTCCTCCAAAGAAAAAGATCACTTTCTTCCAAAAGGTCATTGACGATTATCAAAGAGCTTTACATCCCTCAAGATCATGACCCGGGTACGGTGGTAAGCACAAATCAAATCGAGTTAAACCAGTAGGTTTAACTCCTTTAGGGTTATAGGGTTTAATCGAGGAAGAGATATGGATGAAGATTGGATAAGTTGGCGAAGGATTTCAAGATAGAACCCGGTAGAGACAAAGATGAGGACAGAGATGATGAAGGCGCCTCTTTTACTTTAACAGATCGCGAGGTAAAAGAACCTCATGTTAGGTTTGATACCTTTTTAGGGATCATCTTATTTTTCGACATCCTGAGGAGCAGCCTTGGGCACTTGAGATGGAAGTAAGTGAGACATGATTGATTTCGGTGGAGGAGGAGCCCCTAAAATAGATTTCAAGATGATGGAGATGTGACAAGTGTCAGTGGTCTTCAGAGATAAGGGAGGCTGCTTGGTCGAAACTAATGATGATTTAGATAATGTCGATTTAGATGAGGGAGAAGCTCCCAAAGTAGGTATAATCGAGGAACAGAGGGTGCCCTGGTTTTTGTAATGAAGATGATGATTCTGATAAAAGAGGTGACGCTTTTAGTAGGTAAGTCCACTTTTCGAGGTGCCGTGAAGAATGTGTCAGAGAAGAAGATGATGGTTTTGATAAGTTTGTAGAAGAAGACGCCTTCTCAATGGACAAAATCCAATCTTTTATGAGGCGCAGAGAGAGATTTTTGTGGGAAAGCACCAAGAGTCTTGATGGTTCAAATATGGGCTTTCCTTTTTCAGGATGGTGACAATTTCAACCGCATAAGGTGATCAGAACCTTTTCGGGGAAGCAAATGGGGAGGTACCGATGACGCAACGTTAGATTTCGGTTGTCTCGCCTAAGTTCAGAACCGAGCGTATAGGTGTTAGGTGTGTGCTACTTTTTAGATTTCCCTTAATAGGCAAAGTAGCATTTGTGATGGAAGAAGTGAGTGATGAAGAAGCAGCTCCTCGCGGGAACTACTTCGCACAAGAATTGGGGTGAAACTACCGTAGGAAAGGAAACAGAAGAGTCAAAATCAAGACGCTTCCATCGAAGTCGGCACAACTATAGTATACGCTTCACCAATGGCATAGTCAAGCAAAAAAATGGGAGAAACAGAAGTAGATGTATCCGCGGTGGAAACTCGAAGGGATGTAATTGCCTCGAGCATTGAAAGAATGTCTGACGATGAGACAGATGAGGATGATACTGTCTCGGGTATGGATGGAAGATCAGACAAAGAAGCAGAGAGAGGTGAATCCGTATCTAACAATGTTGGAATATTCAAAGACGGGCTATCTGAAGATGGTGGAATCCCAACGATTAACGAAGCGGAAGGAGGTTCTGATTCGGTCGATGTGTTCGCAGATGGCTTAGTTTTAGAAGAAGATTCTTCAGTAGAGATGAAGCTGATAGTATGAGTGTTTGGTTTTTGAGACTCTGAAGCATCATGGTTCGGGGAATGATTGGGAAAAGGTTGTTTAAAGACATCCAGCGCTTGATTTGGGGGAGCATTTGGGTTATCCAGAATGAGCTCGCCTTTATCAATGAATTTCTCGACAAGATTTTTTGGAAGGTCCGACATCGCTCATGTCATGACCTTTGTTCTATGATAACGATGACAAAAGTCATTTTCCTATACCGTAATGGACGTTCTTGCTTTCATCAATATTCCTAATGGGGGAAGTTCGATCATGTGACTTCCAACATTTTTTCCAGGATAGAAGCATATGATTCCCCCAACGAAGTGAAAGATCGAGATGACGAGGACCCTTTTCGAGAAGATGAGGAGTCTCTTCGTGGTGTTTGATTAGAAGTGTTATCGGCTCGTGATGTTTTTAATACGATAGCGTTGGTGGATCCCTGATTCTTGTCTTTAGAAGTGGAAGGATTTGATTTGGTAAACCGAGAAAAATCTGGTTTAGATTTAGAGCGAAGTTTTAACTTCCCTTGTTCAATGGCGCGAGATTCAAGTTTGCGTGCCATCGTAAAGGCTTCTTCAAATGTATGAAAGGTCTGGATCCTTAAAGTGGAAGAAATATGATTAGCACAAGATCGAGTAAACAACTCGATCTGTGGGATTGAGGAAGGAGAAAGACAATTGGTTTATTATCCCTCTCCAACGAGTGACAAAGTCTCGCAATAGACTCATCATCGAATTGATTTAATGTTATAAAGATCTCGTAATCGAGATCTTATGCGCGCGATATTTATCAAAAGTTTTCAACAAACATCTCGAGCCAATTGAGAGAAAGAAAACAAGGAATGTTGAGGAATGTTATTGTACTACTAAAGCAGACCTCGCTAGAGACATAGGAAAAGTACATGGAGCATAAGCTCCCGATCCTCGACTATGAGGTAGCAAGCATGTTCAATGCTCGCAAATGCCGCTGAGGGTCCTCCCGACTATGAAATTTTGAAAATTTAGAAGTTCCCATTGGGAGGATAAGGCTTAAAAGCCACCGAGGGGTGAATGGGTTCATTACACACTTCTTCAAAAGAGTATGAAGGACGAGCCCTTTCGGTGGAGGCTTCCAAGTCTCTGTGATTTTCTTGAAAAGAATTTGAACCACGCCGATTGAGGAGGAGGCACACCGCATGTCCTACATAAGAAGCAAATGGTGGATGTTGTTGAGGTGTCAACGGGGATTCATCTGCGTGATTGATAGATGATAAGAGGAGTAACCAGCATTCTCGGTGACGCCCGTGGGGTATTTCACGTGTGAAGGAGCCCGTGTATAGGTCAAGTGCAGTGTGAGATAATAAGTGGTTGAGAAAATGAAGGTCGATGACTGACGAGCCTGTGATCGGTGGACTCTATGCTTGTTGACCGAATCGGAATGATTGAGGAACATGGGTGCCGATTTGATTGACATGGTGGGGAACAAGACCAAAGAGGCTTTTTACCGCCGGATTAGTTATTAAGGGCGCCGATGCTGCTAGAGGATGGGCGAAGGTCACTGTCATTACTGAACATCGAAGAAAACCCACCGGAGGACGAGAAGCAGTGAACCAACCGACTAGTCAAAGGGGGTTGACTCATAAAGGGTACTCGACTCGGGACACAATGGACGGCATAGATGAATTAACAAAGAATATGCGGGTGCACACGCACTCATTATAGCCAGAGAAGAGGACCTCTCGTAAGTAGGTCAGGAATAGTCGAGGTAATCATGTGTTAGGGAATAGGTAAGACTATTTGAGAACTAGTCGATATGGTCGTGGAAGAGAAAAAGGAGGCACAGGTGCGCCACCCTCCTCCGTGGCTCGAGGTGAGAAAAATGATGCTAACTGTTCTACAAAAGCCTGGGATGGTTCACGAGAATAATCGTACACTTGCTGGATTGGTGGTCCCTGATCAGATATTTGAATAGACTTGTGTACTAGGTAGTCCATGAGGGCTACCGGATTGCGATCGAGGAGCGCCTGAAATTCAGGATCCCCGTGAGGAACATACTCGAGTCGTATGATATTTCAAGGACTAGGGAAGCCGGACGTGATGGGGTTGCTTTTGGCCTCGATAAAAAGGATTATATGACCAGATGGGGAACCAACTAACAGCGGTCCCGAGGAAGACCTGGGGGGTGCCGAAACATCCACACTAGTGGTGATCTCGAGGAAGAAGGGGCTAATTGAGCCATTCTTCTAGATTGTAACCGAGTGATGACCGTCATAAACAAGCAGAAAAGAAGATTGACCTAACTAATGCACAGATAATTCAAGCAGCGTAGGTGATTATCTCTTTTAAGTTTTTATGCTTTTAAGAAAGAAAATATTAGGGAAGGCCTTTTAGAACAGGAACTACTCAGATAGCCAAACTAAGGATGGTTTGGGGGATGTTTTGGTGAGGAGTCCCGAAGGCACTTCAGTAAAAGACCGGTACGTGGCTTGATATAGGGGCCTACCCCCGCACTTCACACACCGCTGCGATAAGGGAGTCGGGTGCTTTGCCAATATATACCAGAACTTCCGTGAATTTATAGCGCCCGAGTACCGCGTAGGCTCTTCCTCTTGGATGTCACTTCCAAGTAGGCGAGGCCAGGGAAAGAATTTTTGTTTAAATGCTTTATACCTAGTGATTTTGGCTTTGTGTGCAAGGGTGAAAAATAAAAATCAAATAGTGTCACTACCGATTTTGATCAATTTTCCAAATTTAAATTAAAACTAGATGAAAAACATACAAAGAGAATGACAAAGAAAGAGTTCTTTTTTTTTTTTTTTTAAGCACTTAAAAACGAAGTGTTTGATTTCGATGAAGACAAGTCAAACAGATTCTTTCCCAAATGCGATTAAATTCTTTTTAAGCACCAAAAATTGAAATGTTCGAATGTGATAGACAACAAACAAAGAAAGTTTTTTTTTTTTTTTTTTTTTTTCCTAAAAAGGAGAAAACACCGTAAAAGAGAAATACCTGTAGATTTAGCTCTCCAAGGTGTGTGGACTTCAAAAAGCGCGTTGTTGAGCTCTTCCCCTCGAACAATCCCACGAACAAGCAAAGTGCTCCGCAAGAAAAGGTTAAGCAAACACCAAACAAAATCCAGAAAGATATATCCAGATAATGGTGAAACGAAAATTTCTATTTTAAGGAACTAGAAAAATTTCAAGGAAATAACAATTTCACATAAAGAGCAAGATTGAAACGATGAAAGGAAATGCTCAAGCAGAACTGATAAAAATCAGTGAAGAAAAAGAACAAAGCTCAAAACTAAAAAAGAGATGAACTTACCAATAAGGGACTTTGGTTAGGTCCCACCGGCGTGCTGTAATGTTGATCAAGAATTTCACACTTGTTACTCCGTCCCAAGCAATGTACCAAACTAAACACAAAAACCTTGAAAACTCAAATGAAATTGATACCTGATGGACAAGATCCGAAGATGTAGATGGATAAGGAAGCCGATGTAGATAAGACGGGCGCACACGAGCAATTCTCGCACAGTTGATCCAAGTAACTTGCGAGACACCGATGCTTGACAGAAAAAGACCACGTTAAAAGATATTTAGGTGGACTACCCGAGAAGCGGTCCGGAAGCGATAAGCTCCTCACGGATGTCAGTCCACGTTTTCAATTAAGTAAAGAAGCATACATGATAAAAGATGTACGTACAGGACTAGATTTTCTGATCAAAGTAATAAACAGAATCTAAACAAAGCAGACAAAAAGCAACAGAAAATAGGGAACTGTGAAAACAAAGCTGGATTTGTGTTACCTGTGTCCTTTTACCTGTCTGCAGGATGATCGGCGTCGATTATGTAGAATCGGCGCCGATCGATGTGTCAACGCGTTCGATCGGTCGATCGATATAGATCGGCGTCGGCCGATCGTTCGGATCGGTGTCGACTGATATAGATCGGCGTCGATCCGAGACAAAGTGCGAGAAGATTTGGGAATCGGAAAATGAAGGCAAGATCGTCAACGCCTCTCATTGGATCTCGCGAAGCCGAGAGATACCGCAAGGCTCCACCTGTGCTGGATGCAGGAACAGAGTCACCAGAAAATCAATGGAGACGTGCGATGTTGATGTGATAAGAGCAGAGTAACGGTGCTCCTCTCAGGGATTGATTTGGACAAGATTCACTCTCATTCGATAGATAATGTTCACACTTGATGCTCAAAAGATCTCTCTCGTTCTCTCTCTTACACGATCTGTGTTTCTGTCTCTCCTGCTCTCTCTCTGCCGAAACTCGTTCGGGCTCTATTTATAATCGGTGCCGCGGCGCTCAAAAATCGGCGCGACCGAGTACTCTTGCCGGCGCCCGATCACGGAATGACTCCCGAGATGGCCAAAAGGAGCGATTTCTGGAAAGATAAGAGTGATCCCTCCACCTCAAATACGGGAAATATCCCGCTTGGGGAGGAGAAATAGGGGGATATATGGATAGGATAGATATGGGGTAGATAAGTGGTTAGATACATGTAAAAAGGTGTAATTAAATAGTTAATATTTAATTACTCACGGGTAAAACATAATGGGGTGAATTAAACTTAGGATAGGTGTTTAAATCACAAATTGAATAATACCCCAAGGGGATAGTGGTGATATAAACGTGCCCCGTGTTACCCGAGAGAGCAACGCACACGAGGGACACTAAGAGTGCACTCCTTTTTCTTTGGTTGGAAGAGGAATTTGTTCAATAGCTTGAACTCGCTCAGATCGATTTTTATACCATCTTTGGAGACAACGTGCCCCAATAATTTCCCCTCCGTGACACAAAAATAGATTTCTTAGGATTCAAAGAGATCCCATGTTCTCTACATCTCAAAAGAACTGTTTCCAGGTGCTGAAAATGATCGGCCCTTGTTTTAGAATACACAGTCAAGTCATCAAGGTATACAACAATACACTTCCCTTTCAAACTTCCAAAGGCTAAGTCCATAGCTCTCTGAAAAGTAGCACCGGCATTAATGAGCCCAAAAGGCATCCTTTTGTAAGCAAAGGTACCCCAAGGGGTAGTGAAAGCCGTTTTGTGTTGATCTGTAGTATTAACTTCTACCTGGTTATATCCTGAGAAGCCATCAAGCATAGACAACATTTCGGATCTCGTTACTGCTTGCAAGACCTGATCCATCATAGGTAAGGGGTAATTATCTTTTAAGGAAGCTTGATTTAGATTCCTGAAGTCAACACAGATATGAATCTCACCATTTTTCTTTCTAACGGGCACAATATTGGCAATCCATGTTGAATGATGGATAGGAAAAATGATTTTAGCCTTCAATAACTTCTGTATTTCCTGAAAAATGGTGTCAGCTATTTTAGGATTGTATTGCCTCTGCCTTCGTTTAAAAGGCTTAATCCTAGGTTTGAGAGGAATAAAATGCTACATCTCCTTTGGTTGGAAAGCTTTTAAATCTTCATATGAATAAGCAAGAACATCCTTATACTTTTTTAAAGATCAATTACCTTCTTCTTTTCTTCAAGGTGCAAACATTTTCCAATGTTCACGGGTTTAGGATCATCGGCAGAACTCCCAATATTTATTTTTTCATATTCAAAGTTGATTGTTGAGGTCCAAAGAGAAGCTTTAAACTTTACATACCTGCGTGTTTGTCAAATGCAGTTTTTCTAAACTCACCAATCCTTTTGGAATCTTGTTTCCTTTGAGTTTGATACATCCATCCTGATCCGCTTCTTCTTCTTGGGTGGCTTCTTTGTCAAAGGGCACACTTTCACGAGGCAAATTATCGCTCCCTTCAAAGTACAACTGTTCAAAATTATCCTTGAGTTCTAAGAAAGAAAGCAAGTGTTGATCATCATTGAAAACTTTCCAGTTACTTGTATTATCAGGTACACTAGGTCGATGGATCATCTCAATGGTGAACTTATCTTGAGAAAAGTCAGGATGAGGTATGAGCAGTGACCCTGAGACTGCTAGTGAATCAGCCCTGGTATTTTCTTCCCTAGGTATTGCTTCGATGGAGAAAGCATCAAGAAATTCAATGGAGTCCCAAACCTGATTCCTGGTAATGTTTCAACCTTCCATTCTTTACCTGGAAGAGGTTCCTAACTTGCTTGACAATTAATTCCACATCCCCACGAGCTAGAAGATTCTTCACACCTTGTTCTTTTGCCACCTGGAGTCCAAGAATGAGAGCTTCATACTCTGCTGTATTATTGGTATTTTCAAACTGCAACTTGAATGAGAAAGGATGAATGCTTCCTTCAGGTGACACCAATATGACACCAGCTCCGTAACCAAATGAGGAACAACTTCCATCAAACTCTAATATCCAAACACCATTAGGATCTTTAGGTGAGACTTTGGGGAGTTGGATTTCTCCAGGAGACATAATCATGTAGTTGTCATGCCCCATATCCTCATAGAGTATTTGTGCTTTGGGATCATCGCTTTTTGTACAATATACTGATCGCTTCTCAGCAAAGAACTTCTTCATTTGCCCATTAACAGGTATGAGGGCATGTGACCAATCCATTTGAATTTCTCCACCCACATCCTTATAGAAGTTTCTGCTTAGCAACATCCCATATGAAGGAGGAATATCTGCTACTAAGAATAGTAGCCAAAACTTTCTTCTCAGAAAAGTAGCAAAAGCCACTTGTGCATCCTTAATTCTTCCGACCAAGGGCACTTCCTTACTCTCCATGGAATAACAAGATCCGTAAGTGCGTGTGAGAGTCAAGCCTAAGGCATGAGCTACTTTAGCAGGCATCACATTGTCTGATGCTCCTGAGTCTATGATGCAATTACTGAGCCTATGGCCAGCTATAAGGAGTGTCACATAGAATGGTTTGATTTTGTCATTGGGTGAGGTGACAACGGCTACCAGATTAGGCTGTGGTGTAGAAGAAGGAGTGGGTAAAAGGCCTTTAGAGGTAGTTTTAGAATGGGAATTGACAAAGTGAATCATTTTAGCAAAAGCCTTGGGATGGGTTTGATAATATTCAGCCTCTGAGATTTGAACCTTAGTCTTTTTCAAGTGGTCAATAATATCAAAAGACCCAGAAGTGGACGGGTTATCATCACTTGAGATCCTAGGTTTATCAATTTTAGGGGAAAAAGAAGTAACTTTAGTAGCAGAATTGACAGGACTCACCTTTGGTGTAGATGAAATGGGGATCGAGATCCTCTTTTTGCAATTACAGGGATAGTTGTCGGCTGCTCCTTAGATTTCTTGGTGGGCTGCATCACTTTCTCCCTCTGATTTGTCTGCTCTCGAGTCATGACAACGTATGATTCGCTATTCATGTCTGACTACTACTTCGTCATAATCATCCCCTTCATCAATGCCTTCAGTGGTGAAGAAATTAACTCGAGATCCCTCAAGTTCATTTGTTTCATCATCAACCTCTTCAACAAATTCCTCGCAATCTTCATTAACCTCCTCATCCTCTAGTTCCTCAACTTCACAAAGTCAGCATTGACAGAACTTTAATAGAGGTCCTTCAAGCGCTAGCCTTGTTTGAGAAGCAGCAAATGATTTCTCGGGCTGAAAATTCCTCCTTGGAACGCCTCAGCATAGGAGCATGCTTGAGCCAATTGTTTCTTAATGGCAATGAGATCATTTGCAAGTTTTTGTACCAATGGATCAAGATTAGGTCCAGGAGTGGAAGAGGAGGAAGAAGCAAGACTTAGATTTAGAAGGGTCTCCTCAACTTCCCGACATGATTAAATCATCTTCAACACTAACAACAAGAGTTTGATCCTCACCAATGTCATGAGATTAGCCCTTCTCAGCCGCATAACTAACTTCGTGCAATCGGGCATTTAGGAAGAAGCATTTTTGAATTTGATCTACAAAGTTGAGTATTTGGTGGAATTTTGTTAATCAACCTATTGAATCGAGCCACAAATTCTCTCATGGGCTCTTGTGATTCCTTCTTTATTTGAGAAATTTGGGCTAGCAAAGCATGCACGTCTTCCACCGGTTTGAAACGGTTTTCAAACCTAGTTCTCATTGTGTCCCAACTAGTGATAGCACCGGCCGGAAGGTGATAGAACCAATCAACAACATTATCTTGTAAAGTCTCAACAAAAATCCTTACGGAGACGTCTTCATGTTCAACTCCTAACTCCGCATGCAACTATGAAGGTCTGCGATGTGTTCATCAGGATGTACTTTTCCATCGCCTTTGAATTTAGGGAAGTTCTTCCGGTTACCTCTCTGGGTAACTCATGCAAAGGCTGAGGAAGGGCAAGAGGCCCAACACGATGACCCCAAGGCAATGGTACCACCATTCTTGGAAAAATGGCTTGAAGAGGAACTCAAACACCAAAGCAAGAATCAAAGCTCAAGATTAGGACTGATTTGCTCAAGGAATACCACCCGTAGGGATTCTATCTTGATAGGAGGAGTGCTTGTTGAACGAGCCTTTCTATTTCTTCTTGTCAAGGGAGAGGAAAACCTCGCTGCTCCAAAAGTGAAACCGAGAATCTTCAATACCAAGGGCCCTTCTCCTCGAGTAAAACGTGGAGTCGCCAGGATCAAAAGATGATCAATAAATGATTATAGAACGGAATATGATTCCCAAAGAGAGTCGCCAAAACCGTTGGTCATCAAAAAGGACTTCAAGAAGAGCAATAAATGGGACAAGAAGTCCCTCCTCTTTAATGGGAGAGGTTCCCTTATTCAAAAACGAACCTATTTACACATATACAAAGTATGATTTTCTTGTGGAACTTGGATATTATGAAAGTGTTTTCTATAAGGATCATCAATTACAAAAGGACCGAGGAATGAAATGCGAGAACGAGCAAGAAAGGCACCATTCAATTATAGATGACAGAGTAATTCCTTATGCATGCGAGGGTACAAAGTGAATTGAACAAGATCATTTGTATCATATTAATAAGATGAAATTTGAAAAGACACAAAGTTCTCAAATAACATCTGCAAGAATACAAAGCTTCTCAAAGATAATACGTATAAATGATCTAACAAGATTAAATGAATAGCTTAGGAATAAAGGAAATCAGATAGACAAAGAATGAAAAGTCCTTCTGTATTGATTTCTTTAAGATTTATTTACACTTTCAGAAATAAGCCAAGTTCTTCCTCCTTCAAAATGGCGAGGAGAGGCCATTATATAGTTTACAAATCGGGTTACTCTCAGAACTACTTCTTTTAACTAATGATTAGTTAAAGGGTTGCAAATCGCAATACCCCAACTAATTACAACAAATCCGAGAGAAAGAAGGGGAAGAGAAGAGAAGAATTAGGAGAAGAAGACAGGTGCTTATGACTGGGAGGGACCCACCGACTTTAAGATCCGCTGTCTGAATCTCTTCAACGCCTCGGCTATGTCTCTGCCACGTGGGACTGATGTGTTGGTGGTAGACTGAGTCCAAAATCCGAGGCACTTCTCCATTTCCTTATCGAACTCGACATGAGTATGATAATCTTTATTTGCTTCTTCAATGGCAGATTGAAGAGAGCAGATCTCCTTCATTTTTTCCTTGGAAATGGAGCTTTCCTTGAATAGATCACCCTTGACAAAAGCTCTGAATTGAGCTTTGATTTCTTGTAAGGAGAGAGGCACACCAGAAGTCTCATCCTGAAGATGGCAATGTATATCTTTGAAAGGCAGATATAACTAGTGTTTTGAAGGCCTCACCCTTCTGCCAGCTATTCCTTAATTCTCCCAAAGCCTCCTCCAGGACCTTGATCTTCCATTCCACACTGTAGACCCAGGACTTTGACAAATTATCCTTTGTATCCTCGAAGACTTTGCTTGCCATCAAAATATTTTCATCTGTTTGTCCCATGAGGCGGAGGTCTACTATGCAACTGCTCCAAAGTTTAAGTTCTTTATCAATGCTCCCAATAGTGGAGGAGAGCTTCTGTTGCAAATTACTCACCTTCCCGTGGAGTTTGAAGGCTTCATCAATGAAGTTTAATCCTGCAACCAGCATATCATCCACCATGGCCTCCATAGCTCTTCCATATACAGAATACTTGTGCATGTCTTTAATACTCTGTACTTCATCCTGGCTCAGAATTACAGGTGGTGGAAGAGTAGTCAATGGGGTAGGATCCAAAACTTTATCTTTGGACAACAGGGACTTGATGAAACTTGTAAGAATCTGGGCTTGTTCCTCCAACTGTTCAATGGTTTGCTGCCCTTTCTCTACCCTCCCAATGACTCTGGTGACTGTTTCCTGAAGATTGTGGATCTCACCTTCAGGGGTAGACTCTCCCATGGGAATCCTTGAGAGCTCAAGATCAGACGCTTGCAAATCTTGCTCTGGCTTATCTGTCTTAGGCTTGGCTATCTCTAGGAATTGTTGGCCTTGAGCGTCAGACACTATCCTGGAGGTAATTCTAGCTTTTTTGGCGCGAGAAGGAGGAGTAGTGCCTAACAAGGCTGCCACAACATCAAAATTTGGTCCTGAGATCCGGAGGAAGACTTTCTCTTCCTACTGTCAACAAGAGGTCTGCACCCATGCAAAAGAGGAGGAGGAGGAAGAAGGTGGGGCAAGAGGACCAAGAGACAGAGAACTCATGGTGCCCAAGGTTTGCACTGCCTCTCGAGTTGAGATATGAGTGGAGCGCTTGGGGCTCCTGGTGCAGAGGAATCAACAGTGCTTGGAAGTTCAGTGCTCTGGACTTCTTTATCCTTATCCATTGGGCTTCAGGGGCACTTGCAGGAGTTGGCACTTCACTCTCTTCACTTTCACTGAGAACAATAATGTTCTCTGGTCCCGAAGGCAATTCTGCATGCTTCCTCAGGGGATCTTCTTCCACAGGCTCCTTTTTAACTTCTTTGAATTTCTTCTGATACACCTGGGTGGATGAGGAAGGAGTAGAGACTGCAGGTCCTTGAGTTGACGAGGCCGAGGGGGGCTCACACAGTGCTTCGATCCGGGTGTCGATGCTTCCCTCCTTGGTGTTGAAGCATCCTTGGAGGAGGATTCCCCTGAGTGCCTCCTGTGCTCACGAACTTTCCTATCAAACCAGATCTTGGTCCTCGACTAAGACTGGAGCTAGGATTTCAGCCAAATCATCCTTCTCCTTTTTGAACCAATCCAAGTCCTCCAAGGGAGTGTGTTTGACCACATTGTCATACTCATATGAGTACAGGTCAGAATTGTCATCTTGGAGCCCTTCAGGAACTTGGTACAAGCCAAGTTCTTGAATTAACTGTAGGGAAAACCTGCCATAATGCCTCCTTCTGGCTTCAAAATCATCAGCACAGTCAGCCCAATAGTCCTCTGTGTCTGCCCTATGATGATAGGTTATCTTGATGTTCTACTCAATAAACTTTTTCAAGTCAAAGCAAGTTCTGGGCCTGAAGAAATGGACAGTGATGGGAGCTAGGGCTCTTTCTATATTTTGTGCATCTGTAGGGTGTTTTTACAGTGTAATTTCCCAAAGAGATGGGGAAGTGCAAACCAAGAATTTTCTTGTCTCTCGCAGTTCTATGCAATTTTTCCAATTGCCTGCACACTTCTATCAAGGCCATTTTGTCATTACAGAACATAGGAAGCTTGAGAGGAGTGCTCTCATAGCCAGCAAGCCTGATATAGGAAAATTTTCTGAATTGGATAAAATAAGCACCGTAGTGCGATATCAGACTCATGGCTTCATCAGAAAATCTTCTCACTGTGTCACTCTCAAGAAGCCTGAACATGTACATGGTGAAAGCATCATTCACCCTTCGGAAATTGTGATTGCTGGTTTCTAGGGTGAACTGTGGGCAGTAGGCATACACGGGGTCATCCTTGTGAGCATCGATGTATGAAAAGCCAAACCATTGCCTCGATGCTGCTAGAGTATACATCAGGTATGAAGTCATATAGAATTTCTTTGTTTGTTGTACATTAGACAGCTACTCCGCTAGGTTCATACTGATGATCTCTGCCCAGTTGATATTCTGAGTTCCCTCGCACACCATATTGATAAGCGGGCACATCCAGAAATGGAACTCATTAGTAGAGGGTAAGCCCATAACCCGAGCCAGTAGGATTATGAAATCTGATAGTTCTTCATTGAAATCCACATGGAAAAGAGTCTTGGATAGACGAGATGCCCCCTTCTTAGGGTTTTTTAGCCAGGACTTCACCACCCGCGCCTTATAATTATCACTGTCTTGATTGAAAAGGGCCTGTGCTTGATTCTGGGAGATAACTATAGCATTGTCCATTTCTGGAATCCTTAGTGCAGTGCCAATGGCGGCAGCATCAAGTTTGGTGATGAGCTCCCGTGCACGTTTGTCAACTCACTCGAATCAGGGTTGAAATGAGCCCCGCATGAGAGCACCGTGTTCTCGCAAGCATTGCACCGAGATAGGGAAACCACCAGCGAAAGCCAGACCACTGTCATGAATCATCTGTGCCATCGGTGAAGGGTTCACGTCTGTCATCCTTGTCCAAAAATCCCCAAAGTCAAGGTGGCGAACTTCACTGTCCCCGATATCGGGAACGGCGGACTCGAGTGGTGAAATTTGTTCCTACCCTTGGAATTTGATCTTCATGTTGATAGTAACTCGGAGAGAGCAAAGCTGCAAGCTAGACTTGGGATGGAATTGCAGGGGGAATGGATACGCGCAGAGAATTTTGGTTACAAGGGTTCGAGCAATAGATAACATGAAAGCAGTGTGCAAAAACGCATAGGGGGCAAGTTTCATTATATAGCCGTTTAGGAGAGAGAAAGGCAATAAATGCATTAAATACATATCTACCAAATTGAAAAGCAAGATATTCGGGTAGAGCGGGAAAAATTAGCACGAATGGCACTTGGTTCATTTGGGACACGAGGGACGCGAAAGCGCGAAGTACGCGGTTCGGCCGATTCGGGCGATGCGGGGAAAAGACGCACAAATGCTTTTGGGACATGCGGGATGAAAGTACGCGGAATACGTGAATCGGGTGAAAAGGGAACAACGGGTCCGAACTTGGGACATTTGGGACAAAAGTACGTGGAATACGCGAAATCGGGCGAAAAGGGAACAACGGTCCGAAGAACTTGGGACATTTGGGACAAAAAGTTCCGACGGGCCCGAAAAGAACAGACTTCGGGTAAACCGGCCGATCGGGGAACAGAGAGCCCAAATGAACTTGGGACACGCGGGACAAAAATGTCCGACAGCCCGAAAACACACAAAAATGACCCAAAAACGTAGATTTTCCCAATTTCTTGACTTTTCACATTATCGTGAAGCTGTAAAAGACAACTCTCAAAATTTTAATTTTCAACTTGTTTTCATAAAAAAAGGTATCGGGAGTTAGTCAACAAAAGACACTTAACCTCAAAATTTTAATTTTCAACTTCTTACTTGAGTTCCCATAATCTACTAGCTCTTGCCTAACCAACGACAAGGGTAAACTCAAGATCTTTAACAATGACTATTAAAAACTTGACCAAAAGACAAAAAAATCTTCTCATTAATCATGTGTATCACGCAGATATCACCTCCGGTATCAAGAGCTCTCGATTATTTTTCCATCAATCATTTATTTTTCTCGACATCGATTATCATGTGAATTTTACATCCAATAATTTACATATCAAGGCATTTGTTAGCTCGACCTCCATCAACAATACTAAGGTTGACCCATCATGGCCCATTAGTGCATGTTCTATTTCACTTCTTAGGGCTATCGGTTATCCTCCATCACAAATTGAATATCCTTTCAACAAACCCTATGGTGTTGTCAAACTACATGTTACAGTTGGTCCTCTTACATTACTTGTGCCTTTCCTCATTGGAAACACAATTGAAGAATGTGACATGTTACTTGGCCTTAATTAGATTTTTCACTCTCGCTCTATCATTTCTATGAATCATTTACGACTCAATTTTATCCATAATAAACAAGTCATTTCTATAAATAGTGTCCCTTCATCTTCTACATTTTTTTCATCTCCTTATGTACAATGTCGTTTGCATGTCATCTACTTCTTCTAACACATCTCATTATATGTTGCTCAAAGCACAATCTACTCCTAGCTCACCTACTCGAGTACCATCTACACGATAGCATCATTCTGTTAGTCCTACACATTGGCATAGGCCCATTCTTAGGACAGTCACTACATCTCGGTGTCGATCGCCACCTCATTTTATTCTGCGTAGATATTTATCACCCTCGTACTAAACATCGCATCAATCTCCATCACCGACACATTTTACTACGCCATGACCTTTGTCCTATATTCATCCCTCGCACACATATAGACTTCATTCACCACCACAACATTTGTCTACCATACCACCACTATTAGACCATCATCCTATGCTTTCATCCTCATAGGCATTGGGTGGAGGACTTTCATCCTTTACTTTCATCGTTTAGTTTACTCATTTCTATATACTTAGGGGGCATAACACCTAATACACCTTCCCCCATTTCATCATAGTGTATATCATATTTGTATTTTTATATAGGCATTTTTCATCATACGTTTTAGCATCGTCGTTACCCGATGACACACTCTTGTGCTTTAGTTCACACGTGACTATTGAGGGATTACTACATTAAACCCCACACATTATTGTCTCGCCGTATTCTTAGCAAATTAATGAAACATATAAGGGTAGTAGGCCAAGGAGGAATACATGTTTGTGATGTCGGTTGAAGGTTGTGTGCACGTTCTAATTTCTGATCCAAGTTGATTACGAGATCTCCCTTTTGGCTAGGAGGAACTACATGTAAATGCAAAACAATACCACCAAATAGAGTTAAACAAAACAATGAGTGGACTACCTAGCGGAAGCTAGATCCAAGAAGTGTGATACTTCCTAAACAAGTTGTCAATCCACTTTTATATAACAATATTAATGCTAGTTAAATCATACATGAAGTAAAGATCATATTGGAATTGAAACGATTTAGGTATCTTGTATAAAACAATAAGAAAGGTCGTTCAAAAGGTTGTTTAAGGTCAAAACGGGAGGGTTGATTGGTTGGTGTTGAGTTATAGGTCTAGTACATGCTTTGGGTAAGGTCTGGTAAGGATTAGAAATTGTTCTGGGCTATTGGGAAGTGGGTATCACTCGATGTTCTCGAGCTATATTATGCAGACACAATAATCGATGTCGGTTAGGCGAGTAAGTATGTCGGTTAATGGCTATTTGGTGTTGGGGGAAATTATCATAAAGTTGCTAGAATTAGTTTTCCAGACTCCATGTGATTGCACAGAGGTTGGAAATGGTGAGGGTGGGGTTGTAAAATGGTTTTGAAGACTCAGAGATGATGAGGAGAGGGTGGAAATGGGTGAAAAGTCCAGGTATGATAAGGTGATGGGTTAATGGGAGGAAGGAAGTATAAGGGTGTGGAGATAAATAGACTACGAGAGATGAATAAATAAATATACACAAGGAAACTAGAGATTCAGTGTAGAGATTTTGAATACTTACTAGAAATCAGATTAGAGAACGTAGGTGATGAAGATGGTGATAGTAGAAATCCAGAGAGAAGAGTCATTGTATTCGTGCCATGGGAGTTTGAACATCCGTGCCTCTCTGATTGTGAATATGTGATCGTGAAGAGAATGATGAATGGTGACCAATGTTGGTAGTGCTCCCGTGTGCCTTCTTTTTCCTGAGTGTTAAAGAAATTTGAGTGCTCCAAGTCTCTGTAAGAATTAGATCCTGAATGAATTGACCAACCTAGGCAAAGGCTTTTAGAAATTTATTTAACCTAACCAATGAATGGTTAGGTGACCGACGTTGTTGAGATATAACCGACATCAGTCGAGGTGAGAATATCTATGATGGGGATATGTTCTCCAATCATTTAACTAACATGATCTCCTGTTAGTGTCATTATAAACCAGGGTTGTGTCCTAGGCTGTATGCAATGGAGCTTTATGTAACCAGTTCCTATTGGGATTTCTGTTGGGGGTGTTGTGAGATCTTTTAAGTTGGTTACTAATCTATGGAAACCTAATGTAAATCTATGGAATTCATCTACTGCAATGAAAGGAAGTCTAAAAGCTACACTTCTAATTGAAATTGAAATACACACACATAGTACTCAAACAAATGGAATTGCAACTACACAATTGAAGCTAGAACTTAGTAAAAGTAAGATCGCATGTTAATTAGACTTTGCATAAAAGAAAACACATATTCCAAATAAAAGTGTTGGTAAGGAAAACAAATACATTCAACCAAAGATTGCATGAAATATACTGAAACAAGGATTGTGGTAAGACTTATTAGAAAACTGTATGCATATGTGAACATAAAACAACCTCTTGTCTCCTCGGTTGAGTGGGCCCTTGCTCTCCCTTGGGACAGAGGAATTACCAGCAGACTTTAGATCTCCAAAATGACGTTTACTTATATTAATTTAAATAAGTTCCATATCGTAGACAACATATGAAGTTGAAAGTTCTGAATACCACAGATGATATATTGCAAAGTATCTCCAAAAAATAACAACTAACCATGTTCTTAAGAAGGTGTCTTAATATAGACACAAATGGTTATAAAATTTTCCATAATAGGCAGCACTAACATCTTCCACTAATCAATTTTAACTAAAACTCATAAATTCCTATGGGACAATTAGAAACAAGTCCCATACTGATAGGTCGATTGGTGGAAAAAGTCTTCGCTCCCGTATTCTAGCTCTAAACTCGGACTTCATAATTACATCAGCAACAAACGTTCATCATTTCCCTGCACACATCATCACATTTTCCTCACAAAGACAATTAGTAGGAAGTTTATACGGTAATCAGTTTTCATGAACAAAAAGCAAGGAAAATGCATCAAACTCACTATGACATAACTATACAAAGCATCCCCATCCATTAGAAAATCATATCTAAGTGGCAATTTACTGATCATAGGAATGATATAAATGAGCCAAATAATGCACTCATCAATCTAGGTTGGCCAAAATAGCCAGATTATTGCTATTTTTGGCATGATCTCCAACCTTCTACCGAGTCTTGAGTGATAGATCATGGCAAGATAAGTGGGAGTCCTTTTAGGTTTGTTAATAGGAGTTAAGTCTAGGTTTTAGACTAATTCCTAGTTAGTTAGGATAGGTTTAGACTCAATCTTAGGTCATTAATGAGGTTTGAGTAGGTCATTAAGTGAGGTGGTTGGGTGAGGTGGCTAGGTGAGGTGGTTAAGTGAGGATATTAATTAATTTAATTAACATGTGCACTATGGGATATGAATAGGTAGGATATGGTTAATTTAATTAACGGGGTTTAAAGGGAGTATGACCCAATTTTGGTGTCTACATTTTCCCCTTTTTGTTGTGTAGCTTGTATTTGTAAGCGATGCTAACAAAAATAAGATAGTGTAAGAGTATTCGGGAAAGAAGTTTAGACATACAAGAATCATAGGGCTCAGAACGGCCTCTAGATCCTTGTAGCTTCTTCAGACCGGATGTTTTAACAGACTCCATAACATATATTATAACAGAAAGAAAGATACAATCATTCATTCATAGCATGCAAGGAAAGAGAACTCCTATGAATGAAATATACATTAAAGCTACTAATATCCATGTCTATTTGCAATAGGTAACCTCATTGTATTCATTGTTTCATTAAAAGAGCCATAGAGGGTAGACCGATCATGCACATCACTAGGCTTGTATAACTATGCCAAAAGAAAAAAAGAAATTACAATACTAAGCCTAGTACATTCCTTTACGCATCAAAGTTCCACTCATGCAAATCTGTGAGCTTCACCCATGTTATCTCTCTCTCTGTGTATATCTCTTCCTCTATCTCTATATCCCCATCTATATGTTATCTCGGTCTCTCTCTCTCTATTTTTTTTCCATTCAGGCACTTGTATTTATCATCTTCCTGCACTGCCAACTCACCTTGCCACACCCTCAGATCCATCGCCAAGTGTCGAATGTGGTCCTCCAAGTGAGCATGTTCCTTCAGGCCTGAGCTCTCCACTCCATCTCATGATGATCTTCTAGAAGATCCCATCATTGGCATGCTCTTTCTGGGCCACCTATTGCCAGGGGCATCTTATCCATGCATAACCGATCACGCTTTTCACATGTTCTACCTTTGATGCTTAAATTGGCTAAGTCCCAACCTCCTTTCACACATGCCATGAACCATGTGCCTTCTTAACTCTTCCTCCTACATGCTTTTTCCTTGCGCACCCTTTTATAACTGGGATCCCACATGCCCACGCACCTTCATACTTAGCCAATTTTCCAGGGGCCCAACATCACCCCACACTACACACTTGTTCTCCATCCTCGAAACATTCTACTTGACCAAGGTGCAAGTTGGTTCAATGGAACCAAGATGTAGACATATATTACAAAAATGAATAAGGAATGAAAGAATAGGGAAAGAATGAAGAATGGGGGGACATTAATTCAAAAGGTTGGGAAAGTCCCATCGTAGATCTGCCTCCAGGTTGTTCCACACTTTGACCTCACCCTTCACCTTCTGGCATAGGTCACCCACCAGGGTGCTCACTTCATCAAAGCTTAGGCCAGCTCCCTGGGCACCCAAAGTGTCCACAATTTGTTCCATTTCCTTACCCAGATCCATGAGCTTGTCCATTCTTCTAGTGATCTGGGGTATAGTTCCTTCATGGGCCTTAATTGAGCTTCTTAAAGCCTCAATCACCTCTGATTTCTTTTCTACCTCGGCCAGAACCTTGTCCCTCTCTGCCCTGTTCCCCTTGTTCTTTTCTGGAACTCTTTCAGCTCTGCTTCAAGCATGTGCAAACCAAGGAGCTTGCCACCTTATCTCGATCCGCGCATGTGTCTGTATGTGGCTTCTTACGAGACTAGGTAGTGACCTTGATCTCCATGAGTACTTGGTTGTACTCGGAAACAAGTGCTATCACCTTTAACTAGGTCCTCCTCCTTTAGGGCACGTGGCCACTTCCTCCATAGATTCCAATGCCAAGGGTCATCTCTCCATGGTGAGGATGCACGTTAAGTCTTCTAGGCATTCCAGCATCGATGCGTACCTCTTGGGGGATTGGCGTTAGATCTGGGTGTTTTAAAATGATGGCACTTTTTATCGATTCTACTTTTTGTAGACCTCCTGCACCTTTTCCTTTTCCTCCTTGAGCTCGTGCTTTAGCTGCACTGATTGATTAATTCCTCTTGTTTTAAGTTTTTGCCACCTTAGCCAACTCTTCTTCCTTCTTGGCCAATTTTCCCTCTAAATCCCTTATGTTGTCATTCCGTGTGAATAGCCTCACCTCTGTTTCAACCGACCTTGTTTAGAGCATTGCACACTTGCTCATCTGAGAGCTCCTGAGCATTTACTAAGGGGTTGTCTCCCTTAGACTCTAGCAACATGATAAGCACCTTTTGGTAGACCTCAAAGTCTAGCTCATCAACGTGGGACTCAAATGCCCAAGAAAGCATCTTCTTGGTCCTGGGGTACATGCCCCCTCCTTCTCGAATGATCCCATGGCTATAAGTCTTCTCAGTGGGTATCATGCTCTTGGAACCTTGCACGTAGCACCTTCCTTGAATCATCCACATAGCCCATTATCTACCTTTTTCTACATCCAGTTCTTCTACTGAGCACGCACCTTTGGGGAAGCTAACTGTCAGAGTGGGGCCTCTGAGGCTGTCATGTCCCTTTTGATGCTCTCCTCCTTCCCTTCCTTAAGTACTATATGTACTGTGCTACACTCTAACTCCTGGTCTCTGAGGGGGCTCGAGCATCTTCTTCACTTCTCTCTCTCTCTTTTTTTGGTTATCTACTCCTTGGTAAAACTTATGTCTCCCTACTTCTCCATGGCATCCTTCTCATCCATCTTTGTATCTTCAGTGCCTTCATCACCTTGTGCACCTTTTCATCACGTGAATACGAACTCTTGCTTTTCATCCCCACTCTCTTCCTCTGAGTCATAGACACTAAATACATGAGGTTCCAAAGGTTCCTTGTCTTTCTCTGGCTCTTCCTCCTCATCACCACCTCCTTCACTCTCATCCTCTCCTTCTCCCAGATATCTCTCCAAGTTGTCGGTCACCTCAGTCAACTTCTTCATCCACCCTCTACTTCTTCTGAGAGAGGTGTCTTCTAGTCAGGAGATTCTACCTTCTCTTCTTCCTCTTGTGACTCCTCCATGGTGGTGGGTTGTTCGGGCCTCTACTTAGCATCTTCTCCTTTACTAGAGACTTCTTTCTCTGAACATAGGTGCTTGGCTTGGCACTTGTAGAAGGCATGCTCACTATCTGAGTAGTCGCACACTTGGTGCTCCTTCCTCTCCTCTGTCCTCTCTTCTTAGATGTTGGCTTCTTCTTTCCCAAGGGGTCCTCAGGTATTGAGATCTCATCCACCAAGTACATGCCATTCTCAAACTTTGGCCTTATGCGCATGTATACGCGTGCCATGGATCCTCCAGTGATGGGAAGCATTATTGGCCTAGTCATATGGATTTCATGTGACACGTACTTCTCCACGTATGCGCACTTACCTCTAGGGGTAGTTTAGTTTCTTCCTCATATCCCTGTGCTCCCGGTCCAACTTTCCTAGCTCCAGCCTTAGCTTCTTTGATTCTTTAAATCTGTTCACTCCCACTTGGAAGTATTGGGTAGTGAACGTGAAAGGGCTTTGCACCAAGGGCTCCATGATTCATCAATAAGTTTGAACCTACCCAAGCAGTAGTGTTGTTGGTACACCATGAACTCTTTCTCCTGTGTGGCTCTTTGGGGAGTTGTTCAGGGATCCTCCACTCTACCCCGAATGCATTTCTCAAGCATGTATACCATTTTTCAAGCCATGCTTTGTGGGGAGCCATCATTGTATCACATGCATATTTTTCAAACCTCTTCGTGGGCTGAAGGGTCTTGGTGGTACTCCCACACAAACTTATCTGGTGCATCCAGACACTCCAATTTCTATGAAACACTATGGTGAGCAGGACATTTCCAAAGAGGATCTTGTCCCCTTCCTTTGCGCACTTTAACTATTTCCTCTGCAATGTATGTGGATAAGTTATAAATAGTCCCCTCTGCAATCTTCTTGTAGACATGTAGCCATGGCTTGTTGACTTGCGTCCATCTTTCTTGGCCATTCAGCTTCATTACCGTGTGCGGCCATCTTCATAATGGGGTCCTTGATGTCTGAGATGTCATAGTACCATGACCCTTTCTTGCAGGCATACTCTATGATGGTCTCTTGAATAGCCTCCTTGTCACCAAGGTCATCTTCCAGGCTATCTCCCTCACATATGAGGCCTGTAAACTATGAAATCAACTGGGGAGTCACGCGCATCTTGCGCCCAGACAAAGTGGAAGTAGTCCTCGTGCACTGAGACATCAACCACTAGTACAAGTGATCCGGCTTCCCAAAATAAGGCAACTCATAGAGTTGCAGTAACCCTACCTTTGCTAGCTTGACCTTTACATCATCATTGTAGATAGGAAAACCTTCAGGTGTTTGTTTGTTGGTTGGGCGTACCAATTCTAATGCCATTTCTTTCTCTATAGTGTTGGTGTGGTGATTATAGTCACTGACCGGTATGCTTCTCAAATGGGATTCCCATTCCTTCCCCATCATCACTCCATCTGGGTACTGCATTTCTGCATACCATTCTTCATTTGTATCTACCTCGGGTTCTAGTTGTTTAGCCTTAGCTTTTCCCTTTCCTTTCTTGGGTGCCATGGTCGAGGTAATTTTATCACTCCAATCCTCTCCTTGTTACTCTACTTTCCTTCTCCCAACCTTCGATCTCAGATCCATGATACAATTCTTCTAAACCCATGCCCTAGTTTGTTGAACCCTAACTTTGATAAATTCTTCACAAGACAACATCTTTTTACTTCTTTCCACCCATGTAATTCCTTCCTTCTGGTTCACAATCTCAAACTGGCTCTTCACATTTTTAATCACACAGATCTTCCACTTGATCGAATCTAAAAAACCTAGCTGATAACACTCACTTATATCTCCAACTCTTCATTTTTCGCAAAGTAAAATGAGAGTGCCCCGACCCTCTATTTATAGTTTTTCCTTTTTTGGTCATTAAATGCTACTTTACCTACCCCATACTTTGTTCATTTAATGTGGATTTTTAAAACAAATCCCATCTTTAGCCTTCACTCATGCACCCTTCCTGCATGAAAAACCCTCTTTAACTCACATGCCCCTTCTTCATGTGAAAAACCTCCACCTTACAGTGCGTAAACCAACTTTGACAGGAGACTCTTACGCATGCTCAACACGCACTGAAAGGCACTTCTTCTATCTAGATTCTTGCTTTCACCTACCTCATGTTGCTTTAACTATATGCTTCCTTTTCCTTTGTATGTGGGATCTACAAGTAGCTTTATCCTGGCACCAACCATTCTATCTTTTCTCTTCATCTCTCTTTTAATGGGCTACTCAACAAGGCTCTTCAACACAACTTCCTTGGTACTTTTAATCACATGTGCTTCTTCACTTTTCTCCTTCACTTTTCTCCACCCCACACTTAAATGATGCATGGTCCTCTGCACACTCATAAATTCTCCAAAAATAGCAATAAGGTTACCGGCGCCCAAGGCAAAAAAAAAAAACAACAACGAAAGAAAGGAAACACAAGGGAAGGAAAATGCATAAAGGAAAATTTCTAAACTAACTGGAAAAACTACCTTATTTACAAACACCAAGAAGACTTATTTATAGTAGGGCTTCAGCCTATTACCATTGAAGTGTCTAGGAAACTTCATTCCATCCAGCGCTTATAACTGGCATGCACTGAATCAAGGATGTACGAGATTGTGTAGGGACCTAACCAATGGACTTTCAACTTTCCAGGATGGCACAAAATCTAGAATCATATAGTAATACCATCTGCCCAACCTCAAACTTCTTGTTTCTAATATGGTGATCATGCCAAGCCTTTTGCTTTTCCTTTTCCATTGTTTGGCTCCAACGGGCAAGTGATCATCTCTCATCCAGTTTCATTAGTTCATCAATTCTTTCTTCCAGTGCTTGTTCATCAGCTAATCCTCCTGCGCATGCTATTCACAGAGAAGGTAACATAAATTCAACCGAAAAAAATAGCTTCCATGCCAAACACCAATTGAAAAGGTGTGGCTTTATTTAGTCTTTTATACGTAGTCCTGTAAGCCCATAAAACTATTGATACCTTGTCATCCCAATCCTGTCTTCCAACATCACAGATTTTGGTCAAGGTATGACTCAGTATTTTGTTGAATGCTTCCACGGTTCCATTTTCTTGTGGGTGATAGGGCGTAGTCTTATGATGAGCCACCATGAACTCAGATAGTAGGATCCTCACGGTCTCATTCAGAAAATGCATACCCCTATCACTGGTCAAACTCAAAGGGCATCCATACCTTGTGATAATGTTCTCCCATAGGAACCTTGCCATTGTTGCTTTGTGTAATCTTTAGTTGGGGCTGCTTCCACCCACCTTGTGAGATAATCCATGCAAGTGATGACATAACGTGACCCCATCCTACACTGCTTTTTGCCGTGTAATAGGTCCTCTGAAAGTCTATCACCCATTTTTCAAAAGGCTCCACGCTAGGAATAGGACGCAAAGGCATTTCATCCCTCCTTCCTGGTTTTCCAATGCATTGACAGTGGTCACATGCTTTACAATAATCCCTACAATCTCTATACAAGGTTTCCCACCATAAACCTACCATTAATATTTTGCGTGGTGGCATCACCTACGTAATGCCCACCCACACTTCCTCCATGTGCTTCCTCCATGATGGCCAGGTGCTCATGCTCTAACACACATCTGATGCAAAAAATCATCACATCCCAATTTGTATAAGTCTCCACTAATCAACATGTAGGGTGTGGCGTGTATGGCCAACTACTTCTTCTTTTCTAATGCCTTCATCCCATCCAGTGCCACACCTTCTTTTAAAAATACAACAATCTCTTCCAAATCCGAGGGCACGTGCCACAATCTAAATTTGCATCTGGCATTGCTTCCTCAATACTTTGTGTCCTCTCCTGAATCAATTCTTGACAGATGATCAGGTCCACAATTGCTTTTTCGGGCTTCACTATAATGGTGAATTCAAACTCTTGAAACAACAACACCCATCGACATATGCACCCTTGAAGAATGGGCTTGTTCACTAAATACTTTAATGCCATATGGTCGGTGTAGAATACAAAGGGTGTCACCAGCAGATACTGTCTAAATTTGAAAAGTGCATAGATCATTGACAATGCCTCACACTCGGTTGTGGTATAATTCTGCTCTGTTGGTGTTAACTTCTTGCTCTCACAAAATAGAGAGGATGATCAACAATCCCCTCACTTGGTTGTGTAAGTACTACTCCAATGGTGGTTCTGAGGCATCTACATGGACATGGAAGGGCTTGTCCCAAGAGGGAAATCATAAAATAGGCATGGTAATAAGCCTATCTTTTAATGTATCAAATGCCCTCTGTTGCCTTTCCCCAATGGAAGGTACTTTTGTGTCTAAGCAGCTCTTCTAAGGGCACGGTGATCTTGGCATACCCCTTAATGAATTTTCTATAATACCCCATATGCCCAAGGAATCCACACACTGTGCTTTGGCTAGTAGGCTCCCTTAACCCCACAATAACTACAACTTTAGCGGGATCTACTAGTAAGCCCTCCTTACATATGATATGCCCCAATAAAGTCCCAAAGGGTGTAGCAAACACACACTTCTTAATGTTGAGGGATATCCTCAACTACCTACACCTTTCAAACATTAATCTCAAGTTGTCACAGTGGTCCTTAACCAGACCATATACTTGTCCAATCATCCAAATAAACCTGGAGAAACTTATGAATGAAGTCCTGGAATGCTTGCACCACTATGCGCGAAAAGACAGCAGGTGCATTCTTCAACCCAAAGGGCATGACCATATATGCAAAAACTTCCCCACTCGGTGGTGAAAGTTGTCTTCTCTGGTCCTCCTTTGCAATCTGGACTTGGTGGTATCCTAAAAATCCATCCAGTAAAGGAATAGATTTCACACCCAGTGACTCCTTCCAAAATTTCTTCAGTGAAGGGGGTGAAATGGATCAATGACACAAACTACATTCAATTCCCTATAATCCACACAAATTCTAATCCACCCATCCTTCTTGATGTTGATTACCATCAGACTTATCCATTCTGATTCTTCTACACTTGCCTCAATGATCCCAAAAGCTATCATCTTGTCTATCTCCTCCTTAACCTTCACGCGTAAGTTGGGATTCATCCGGTAGGGCCTTTTTCTAACCGAGGCACACACCTTCCTTTAGTTTTATCCTCATCTCCCCCAAGGAATGGTGAACACCTTTTAGCTCATGGTACCCACGTGGGAATAAATCCTCAAATTCATGCAATAGATCAATGATCTTTGATACTTCCTTCTCCATCCAATAATCTCCAATAATAGCTTCCTTAGGTTCTTCTCCTGAACCGATGTTAACTTTCTTTGTCTTTAACGGCTCATGGTAAGCACGTGCGTGAGCATCTACACTATCCACTACTTCACGCATCCCTATAGAATGGCTAACATCTAAACTTTCTGATTCCTCTCCATCGATCACATATACTAACTTTCCCTTCTCCTTTTCCAAACACATGCTCAAGTTGTAACTCTTCTGTTTCTTCAATCTCTTTGAAACACACCTCCAATCCTGGTTCACCTAGTAGTTCCAATAGCCTATCTTCCATTCTAGCACTATCCCCCATGGTAAGGTGCTTGATACCTTACAAGGCCTTATCAACCGATGGTTTGGTACTCTGATACTCAAAGGTTTGAATAAGATCAGCCATGAGCTCTTGCCAATTCCTTGTCTAGGTGTGTCTCTAAATGAATGTACCATGCATGCACACACAACCTGCAAGTGTAGAATACAACTTGTGCACCCAGAGGGATGGTGGCAAGGCTTCTGCACCTTCTCTCTAGACCCATTCACATTCTTGGATATGGAAAGAGGTGGGCTCCTTCCCATGGTACTCCTTGATGATGGTGGGTATATTACTTCTAGAAAATATGACAGAGAGAGAATTCTTACCTCACGCCACTCTAAAAGGCTCTCCTGATGTGTGGCCCACCAATGAGCTGTTGTGCTGAGCAAGACGTAACTCAACATCTCCCTCCATTCCTTCTCATTCTTCCACTGAGCTTCTATCTCCTGCAGAAAGATCTCAGGGAAGGCTCCTCTGAGTACTTGGGTAGTTCTTTTCCTCCAAGGCACCGAACCATGTGCACCTTTGTTACCTTGGTCACCGATCCTCTCAACTACCATCCCATTAATTCATAAGTCCCATGTGCCCAATTGTCACATGCCAGACTGGTGGTATCACTCACTGACTGAGCATCTTCAAACTGGATAACCCCATTAATAGGGTGTACCATCTCAGGGTCTCTGATTGAGCACACATAAATCTTGTCCAGAACTTCTTCTCCCAATGGTTCAATGTAGGGTTGACTTCCCATCAACCAGGGGTATAATGACCCACTCCTCTTTGTTCTCAAAACTGATGTACCCTTTGTTGAACCAAAGGTCCACATTGTTCTTGTAACACCAAGGGCACCCAAGTAATGTTGGGAAATTGTCCACCTCGGTGAGCACCAAGACTTCAAAGTCCCCAGTAAACTTGGCTCCCTGAATAGTAATAGTTGCATCCTTCAAGACACCGATGGGCATTGCCTTAGTCTTGTTTTCCATATACAACACATTTGAAGATGGTTGTAATGTAGGTCTCCCCATCTGATGCCATGCATCCAAAGTCAAAACATTAACCTCCATGCCAGTGTCAATGAGTATATTATTGAGGAGCCATCCATCTACAACTACATTCAATGTAATCTCCTTGTCATAGTCGAGGCTGTGAGGGGGAAGGTTCACGTGCAAGACCTATCTCTCACACTCTTCTCTGGCATGTGGTACCTTCTCTCTCAACCAGGATCCTAGCAAAGGAATGATGTTCTCCTACCTTAGCATTTTACACACCTCCTTGACCTCATCCAGGTCATCTTTCTACACCTCGATTCTCCTTCCTTGTTCCTCCCTCTGGATTTCTCCTTTAGACACTGGATCTCCCCTTGCAAGCTTTGAATAACATCCATGGTGTCCTGATATATCTCCTTTTGATGCGCGGGGTCTGGATACTTTCCATGAATGACCTCTTCCCTTGAAACCAGGTTCTTCTGTCTTGGTATCTCTCTTGTGCGTGTGGCTTCTGCCCTTGTTGTTACCAAGACAGGCTCCAAACCTTCATCCCATGTTACCCAAGGCATCCATTGTATGTCTTCTACCTTCTTGATGCTAACCATCACAGTGCCTTTGTCCTTCCGGTGCTGCTTGATTCATATGCTCAAATAATTCTGGGCACTCCTCATACTTATGCTTCTTTCCACACCATGAGCACTGCAACAAGTCTGGGCACTCACACTTGTAATGTTCTATAGATCCACAGTTAAAACATGTTCCTCGTGGGAACTCACTCCTTCCTCCATGGTTACCTCATCCATGAATCCTCCTCAAAACCTCTTCCACGCATGCCTCCATCTGCGCGCTCTCATAATGGTGATCATCATTTTTAGAACCACTGGAAATGTTGGTTTGGCACACCCCATGATCAATGGCCTCATGTATCTGATCAATGAGCCTACAGTCTTTAGTATCATGGGTCATGGAGGTGTAAATCTTGCAATAACAAGATACATTCTTCTGATCACGTGCTGCTAGCAAGGGACATCTACTTGCATCATGGTCCCCATGATAGATTTCATAGTCTAATGTCACATGCATGTACCATCCTCTCGGGGGAAATTGTCCTTAACGTGCCCCTCTATTCACAATCTGTGCACCACAAACCACTTTGCGAGTCTCATGGACCAGTTCACGAGATAGCTTTTCCAATTTAGCTTAGCCATAGCAGCAATCTGAGCCTCGAAGAATGGGCTAATGCCAGTATCAATACTACCAATAGCTTTGGTGCACAAGGTAGCCTCCAATGCTTCACGTGGATCTATAAAATTTATGAGACAAGGCCCTTCTAAAAGGGGTGATCAATCCTCCAAAAACCACTTGTGCATGCTGAGAAGGATGTATATCATATGATAATTTAGACAAGAGAGTCTTAAAGCATGCATCATACTCCCACACACTCTCTGCCATTCCTTGTTGTATCTCCTTCAAAGCGCTAATGCTTTTTTTCTCAAACTCAGGAATGTGGAACTCTGCTAGGAATGCATTCTTTAAGGTAGTGTAATCCACCACCATTTGATGAGGATCATACTTTCTATACCAGTATGTGCGTGCCCCTTGCAACGTGGTTGTAAATTGACTAGCCTTTCATTCTAGGGGTTGTGATACCTTTCACGCGCCATAGCAGTTCACACTTGTGAACATGTTCTAACATCCTCAATGCCCCTATAATCTGGTAAATGTAGAGACATCTCAAAGAAAACTTGAGGTGGTGGTTGGGGTCCTTGTCCTGAACCAGAGCCTTGGTTCCCTCTGGTGTTTCCTCCACCACCTGATCCACCAGGTCCACCGGGTCCTGTACCTCTAGAGCCACCAGATCCACCAGAACCACTGGGTCCAATAGGGCCTGTAGGAGTTGTGCCAAGTGCCCCCATGGTCCCATTAAACTATGCATGCGTGATGTCTGATGATAGCACCCCCTACTACTACTACTTTCTTCCCACGTCCACTCCACTCCACGATGTGAGACCAAAAGCTTGTACACTTGCCCCTTGTCCAAAAAAACTCCTCCAAATACTAGAATATGTGCAGCCATAGAAGAAGGAACTAAAAAATTATACCTCCTAGGCATGGATCTATCTCTTCCACTAGTTTTAATTGGGTCAATACTTCCTCTGGATCGGAAAACCAAGCGCCAGGGCTCGGTCACTGGGTGGGTTCAGATATGTGCCAATGACTCTCCTTTCTCCATGTGATGAACTCTCACCAGAAGCCAAGGGGTCTCCCTCACGTGCTTTCCAAGATGGGGTAGCACAGACTGCTCAGGTTCCATCTTCCATGTGAACCTCAACTCCTTCCCATAACATCTGTCTCCATAGATCCATCACACTAGCAGCCTCGCATCACCTAGTAATCTCCCTTTCACGTGCTTCACCATACTTGAGCCATCTTTCTTCCCTCTCCCTTTTTGTCATATCATCTGCCATCTTCCTCCACCCGAGCTTCCTTACCCAGTGCTCAGAATGGTTTAGCCGGCCATTGGGAGCTCTCTAAACTCATGGTAACCATCAATATCTTCATAGCTAGAGGAATAACACATAGAAATGTTCCTCTAGGTTCTCGTAGAAACTCAAACTCAACAATCTCTGGGACAAGAATACGTGGAAATGGCATATTCCAGAGTGTAGCTAGCTAGTACTCCTCCCCACCAGTGATCTACAGCATGGGTCCATGTCAGATCTACATCCTGCTAACCTTTGGTAGTCTTCTTCGGTCCATATCCATGATCCATAACACCAACTTGATCTAGATGCATAGGCTGAAAGCCATCCATATAACTCTACTGGGAAGCAGCAAAAAAAAGTCTCATATAGATCATGGTAGAGATTCTCTTCTACCCATCTACGTGTATTGAACTCAGGTCCAGTGTTGAATCTCTGGAAAATTCATCTTCCATGCTCTTGAAACCATGATTCAACATTTTCCAATGTTAACCGATCCATCATTACTCTTTACACAGATCATGATGCATGTTATATCCCACTACAACTTTGAAAGAGGTCCGAAAGAATGGAACCAAGATGTAGTCAATTTTACTCCCACTATAAAAGGAAGGAATCCCATGCGCACTTGGCCTATCACCCAGCAGAAGTTGAGCACTCACCCGAGGCATGCGCGGGTGTCGAGTCTCTCTTTTATGTGAGTTTTAGTGGGAAGCATTTATCTATGATTAGTGTAAGAGTATTCAGGAAAGAAGTTTAGACATACAAGAATCATAGGGCTCAGAAACGGCCTCCAGATCCTTGTAGCTTCTTCAGACCAGATGTTTTAACAGACTCCATAACATATATTATAACAGAAAGAAAGATACAATCATTCATTCATAGCATGCAAGGAAAGAGAACTCCTATGAATGAAATATACATTAAAGCTACTGATATCCATGTCTATTTGCAATAGGTAACCTCATTGTATTCATTGTTTCATTACAAAGAGCCATAGAGGGTAGACCACAGTCATGCACATCACTAGGCTTGTATAACTATGCCAAAAGAAAAAGAAATTACAATACTAAGCCTAGTACATTCCTTTCTGCATCAAAGTTCCACTCATGCAGCAATCCTGCAGAGCTTCACCCATGTTATCTCTCTCTCTCTGTATATCTCTTCCTCTATCTCTATATCCCCATCTGTATGTTATCTCGGTCTCTCTCTCTCTCTTTTTTTTTCCTTTGAGGAACTTGTATTTATCATCTTCCCATCTTCCACTCACCTTGCCTTGCCGCCCCCTCGGATCCATCACCAAGTGTCGAATGTGGTCCTCCAAGTGAGCATGTTCCTTCAGGCTGAGCTCTCCACTCCATCTCATGATGATCTTCTAGAAGATCCCATCGCTAGCATGCTCTTTCTGGGCCACTGTTTGCTTGGTGGCATCTTATCCATGCACTGCACCCGATCACGCTTTTCACGTAAATCGTCACCTATTTTATCATTTTTAGTGGTATACAACTTAGGGTACATCACCACTCCTTGATTTAATCTTCTAGTGATATACGCTTAGGGCTAAATCATCACTCATCCATTCATCTTATAGTGATATACGCTTAGGTATAAATCATCACTCATCCATTCATCTTATAGTGATATACGCTTAGGCTAAATCATCACTTATACATTCATCTGGTCATGATATATGCTTCAGCTATAGGGTTCATGCACACATTATTTCTAGGTCACATCTCATCAATACACATACACATTCATCACATGCGCATTAGACACAACACACACTACTCGACCATTTCCCGATGACACACTCTCATTTATGGTTCATTCTTGATTTCGAGGGGGGAAAAAATGAACCTCATTACATACATTTCCATTCACTCGGGGGCATGTGGCTCCTATCATTCCATCTTGCATTCCATTCCATCCATTCACACATATTGCATTGTCTTGGGGCATTTAATCTTGTTTACTAGTGTCTTACATGATCACTTTACTACACATTTTAGATTAATTTATTCTATGTCATTATCTATACCATCTAAAAATGCACGTTCACATATTTGTTTAGTTGTGATTGTAGATATAGATATTTTACACGTAGCATGGATGCTGCCTTAGCTACCCTCCCTACCTTTGGTCATTGGGGGCATCCACATTCGTCTCTTTCAAGTGCTACTATTTCATTATGTACTTAGCACTTTACATCACTTGTTTATTCACACTTTGACATATTGGTTATTTCTCTAACATGCTAACGGGTGTTCCATTTGCAGCACTTGTTTTGCAGGATTATATGTTTCCATGACTACTTATTTTGCTTATTTGTACTTGTATGTCATTGTTTGCTTCTTATATGTGGGATTTTCCCTATGTTTGGTGTGCACACTTGTTTGTTTTTTATGGCCATGATGACCTTGCATGTCTTGTGACATCGTGAGTGATGTCCCATGTTTACAAACCTCTTTGTGTGGCTTAATTGTCTTCTTGCATGTTTTACTCTACTTTTCTTGGTAGCTTTTACACTATTTGCGTAGATTACACAATGTCTTCTTACTTGCATGTGTTTTCATACTAACACTTGTTTTGGCTAGCCATCCTCATTCATGTGTACCTTAGTTTCTACCCAGCGCATTCCCTTCCCCATGTAGGGCAACAACTACACACACGTTATGCCCTAGGTTCACTCTCATCACTTTTCTTTGCACATTTTTCATCTTTAGTTTCCACGCTCCTCTTTATTTTTATCATTCCAAGATTTGTCTATGTCCTTCGGCACATTTCTACTACACTCTTCATGGAAATCGGGACGCATCTCTATCTACTTTTATTCGATATTTCTTCGCACCAACATAAAATGGGGGTGACAGAGTGTCATTAGGGCTTATACTTTAATTAATTTAATCTATCAATCTAGGGCGGCGTTGATTTGTTTGCAACAAAGGGAATAGTAGGAACACAATCTCAGCATGGGTTTCTATCTTAAAACTAAGAATTTATTGAACTGATTATGATTACAAATGAAATGCATGAAATTAAAGTACTAGAATTGAAAGCAGAAACGAAATTTAACTAAAACATTAACATTAAAGACTACATTGCATTCAGAAATAAATAGTAAACTGGTAATAACAATTGTTAAAGAACAAAGCAAGAAAGTAAGAATGAATCTCCCTCTCGTTGGGTAGGAGTGGCCCTTGCTCCTACCCCTTGATTAGGTTTGTATTGAACTTCTAGACAAATAAACTTACTCCTGAATTTGATCTTTATTGAATTCAAAATATGTTGCTACAATTGGAAAATATGGAACCTCTAACTCTAATTACATTCTCTCTTTTATACAAAAGATTCCTAGTCTCTCCATGAGACATAGTTATTCTGAATGACTAATTCTAAATCTAACTAATTGTTTGAACTAAACAATTCCCTTGATTCTTGGTAATACATTAATGGCGGGAATAATTCATAGGTGTTTGATCTTGAAGTGTTTACAATAACTGAAGAGGGGATCCATGATTGACTCCTTGAAGGATTCAATCACCCCTAGAAGATTCTCCAAATCATAACTGATTGAAGAAACTGAAGTGATGGTGAGTCTTCAGTCATTATTGTTTCAGCTCTTCTTGTGGCTTGAATGTTGATTGATAAATGGTGATGATTCTTGGTAGCAAATGATGTTTCCAAGCTGGAATTCCAGAATCTAAGTTATTTGCATGCGTGCTTGTGTCACTCAATCTTTGAGGGATTGGGTTTTGATGAGTGGATGCTTATTCGCGAGATGAGATTCATGCGCCAACACATGAACCGAGTCTTGTGCTCCATATAAAATTCAACATATGCACTTTTTGCACACATAATTAATATTTATCCATATCATATTCAAGCCTTTTATGTACAAAGAATTAACAAGGTGAAACATCATAAGTACACACAATTTCCTCACAAACATAGTAAAGTAGTAAATATAAAGTATGTATTTGTCCATCATGCATAATAATATCAAAAGTAGAATAGGTTCTGGCATGGCTTAAACATAATTACACAAGGTTTATCATGACAAAAATGGGGCTCATCAGGGGTAAATGTAGTCACAAAAGCATGCTCTTTAGACATTATTTATCCTAATCTCATACTCTTATTTAGAAGGTTCTTGAGTGAAGAAAGTACTAATTAACCCTCATCTTTTAGACATCTTGTTTTATTTTATTTCTCCATTACCGACCTTTTACACCCATATGCACAATCAAATTCTATCATCCTGTTATTTTGTCCTCGATAAGGGTGTCCAACTTAATCTTTGGGTGCACGCAGTGCCTTAGTCCCATGAGGGCGCCCGGTCCCTTTGCACTTTCTTACCACTTTTGGGCTCTTTCTAGCCATTTTACATCTTTATCTTTCTTGTGGTCGACCTTTTCGGGGTTAATTATGAAATTAGATCAAGAGAACCCTATAAATATAAATTTATGAGACCATAATGAGGGACCTAGCATCACTTATTACTATCACTCATCTAGAGTTGCATCCATCTATTGCATTGGAGATCACTTGCATCCACATAGCTCCATCATCAACGCACAAGGATAGGACATCTACATTACACTTCATAGGGTGGGATTCTATTCTATTCCATGCACACATGCTATTACATTTTCTACATTTAGTTATTACTTGATGTAGACACCTATAATTGCTTTGAACAATTTAAACACTTAAATTGTGTTAATTATCCTTTTTCTACTTAAATTGACAACATATAGTCAATAATGCTCATCTTCTCTTCTATCATCATTAATTAATTACAATAAGTAATTAATTAAGTCTTCTATTTAACAAATACCTAATTAACGACCTTAGTTAATTAATCATTCCTTATATCTAAACTAATTTATTATTATTAATTAATTAGCTTCCCCTTTCATTAAACCAATAAATCATTATTTAATTGATTTAATTCCTCCCATAGTCTAAATCATGTTAATTATTCCTCTAAAAACTTGTATAAGCTTGCACACCTATTAATTAATCATCTTGATCAATTAATAAACCCCTTTATCCACATGGGTCATTAAAGGACAAAATAAACTCTCTAAAGTTAACTCAACTCTTTCTAAACCTCACTTATCCATAACTAACTCAACATCTCTCTATTATCCCACATGTAAAGGGATGTAGATATTCTTTATCCATTGGGCTATATAAAGAGCCCTCCTCCTACCTTTACTTCTTACACCTTTCTTGACATTTTTATAACTAATCTATAGCATTTTCATCTTAGAGCATATTTTGTTTGAGATCTAATAGCCTCATTCTTGCATTTCATCAATCCAAGATTTTGGGTCATATGGAGATAATCAAAATGGTCTTGTAGCCATGATTTGATGAGCTTCATTTCCCCAAATCCCTTGAAATCAAACAATCAACTTTGATTGTCATGGATCTACTAGGTTCATTTAGTATTTTGGTGATCTAAAGAGTAGGGGTTTTAATAATTAACATATTAGTTTGATTTTTATTTCAAATTTTAATGCATAATGTTGGTATTTAGTCTTGTTTAGCTCTTAACATGATGATTATTTGTGTAGTTAATTCATGTTTTAAATCTTCTAAGGTGTTAATTTCAATTCCTTTGCAACTAACTAATCTATTGATACCATACCAACTCATTGGCCACTTCACAAAGTGTGGTGACAACACGTTGCTACTTCTCAAATCTAGTCAAACTACATTTGCTCCAACATGTAGTGCATCCTCACATATCAAAGCTCCAATTTTCACTCAAACACTTAGTATAAATGAAATCACTATTCATATTTAGAAATTCTCAATTTTTCATATACTATACTTACATCATTTGGATTCATATTGACCCATTAAAAGACATAAACATGATTTCGCTCATATCTTTAGCCTCAGGTTACCATTTTCCTCCTGTTTGTGAGATTCGGTCCAAATTTCTCCTAACACCGTACTTTCATACCATTGCACAATCCTATATTCAAATCTAGCACATGTACTAATAAATCTACAACCAATATTATAATCCATTCTATATAACCTCTCATTCATAGCACATACATTTACAACATTTATTTTGGGGATCCTACATTGTCTTGTTCTTGCTTCACTAATTTTCTACCCTTTCACCAAAAGGGGGACATAGTCGGAGATCACCTTTCACGATCCCTCCTCTTACTACAATCTTTCAATCGATACTCTCAGCACGTCCTTTTGCAATTTTTATCTCATTCTATTCAAACAAATGTCTTTGTTCATTTATTTAGCAACATTCAAATACTCTCTAGCTTAGATTAAACTATTCCCCACTAATGACCTAATATGGGGGTAAAAATAAAATCTCTATAAGTAATCATTAGATACTTCTTTCTTCCAATCAATATTCTATCAGTCAAAAATCAATCAATCAATCAAAAGATTTGGTAACACATTCTATTCCTCCCAAGTATGACCTAACTTGATCAGCTACACTAGATTATTATCTCTCCTGAATTGACATGCCCATTATCAAATACTTTTCCAATTAACTGAATTTGAGCTAAATCGAAACTAAATTTGCGTCTCTAATGTATCGAGACCTTTTGGGATAGTCATAGATGGAGACAAAAACTAGACATCTCTCGCATAACGGAGATTCCTTTATGATGGACGATCTAAATCCTCCCATTTTCAAATATACAAGCAATCGCCCAGGAATGATCACTCCCTACCTATTCAATATCCACTAGTAATCAAAATCCCCAAATTCTGGAATCATTTCAATTATTTCTCAAGTGCTCCTTATGGTTTTCATATCTCTATTTAAAGCCAGGGTCAAAATGAGGTGATCCATGGTTCTTCTAATGTGAATCTAAGTTCTCACATTATGTGTGCACTTTTGGATAATAGGGATTCTCCGAATTCTCCCAATATGTTCATTCATTTCACTAAAACTAATTGAATTTCATTCAAATAGCATAAAGGGGGTAAATGTAGACACAAAATCATGCACATATTACTATTTTACTATGCCATTAAGTATGTTGTTATATGCATGAATCTTAAGCAAGAAGAATTTTCACTAGTGACACAACCCCTTGTCCATCCACTTGTTTGATTTGGTTTTTATCTGTATTGATCTTTAATCTGCCACTTTTGTACCCAAGTCTGGTTAGAATGCAATAGGATCCTTTGATTATGTCTATCTTTTGTTATATGTCATCATTTATCTCAAATACACTCATATGCCCATGCACATTGTGGACTATAGAGGACAATGCTTACATGTCCTCTTTATTTTTTCTTCTTATTTTACCATTTGTGGTTAGACCTTTCTAGACTTTTAATCCTTATCTTGAGCTCATAGTTGGCCTTTTGTGTCACTAGTGTTGAAATTCAAATAAGAGATTCATATATATATGCACAACATACATATATTATATGCTGAAATTCAAAAGGGCAATCACATCTATATACTTCAATATTACCTACAAGGGAAAGCATTTTGATGGGACAAAGATACTCTTCATACACTACATAGGAAGGGAAGTGCTTGAATTGCATCTCACACATTTGCATAAGCTAGTTGTATAGAGATGTTATCTTGGTCATATACAACGTGAGGGCAACCTGGAAAAGACACTATTTCACACACAAGCACAAATTTTTGAAAACTACATCTAGATGAGTGTCTAGAATGTAGTAGCCAAACTTAATAATTTTAGTGTCACTCTTCGGGTGACCATCGAAATGATCGATAAAGAACTTCACATATTGATATCTTCATTCCAGATTGACATGTTTGTGAGCCTATGCAAGTATCCTAGGAATTTCGTGTTGCGCAGTTACATGTAACCTCGGCGATTAAAACAAATGTGCCTATAATAATTAGGTAACATCACTAGATATATGTGTGAAACCCTATAAATTTATCACAAGAAATAGATTTCGAGCATTTGTGCAACCTAGTTTCCTGTGGTCTCTGAGAACTTATCTTATTCGCCCTAGCCCAATGCCCATGTGTGGCTCTTTGAGTAAGTTGCAAAATTAATAAAATGAAATTTACCACATTCTATCCTAGGTTATTCATTAGGTTATGTTCTTTGGATTTGACTCTAGGATAAACATCAAAAGTAGGGCTAGACAGTGTTCGTTGTCCTTTACTTCTTGTCACAAAATGTCAAAAATCAAAAAGTAGGACTAAATGACACCTGTAAACCCTCATGTGCATCAAATCAAAAACAAAATACAAATGAGGGCAGCACAGATTGTCCCATGTTAAACAAGTGAACTTACGATTGAGCATTACGCAGCCACAACTTTTGCTCCATACCTCAAAGACTCCATTTTTGTGTTGAATAATTAAGCAAGATACACAATGTGACAACATTAATTTTGGATTTAGATTTACAAAATTCATGGTTTTTATTTTAAATGGCTAATAGATGAAGATGTATCACCTAGATTATCCTTAACATCGAAATTCCTCAAAACCATATTTTTGACGTTTTTGCTTATTCTTGTCTCAAACGTATATGCAAAATAATCATGATCTTTGCCCTTGTGTGGAATTTAGAGTATTCTTTATGCTCTTGATAATGCCTGTAACAATGAGTTGGTGATGATAGTTAATGTCATAATGCACTTTAATGCTTTCCATGGGACTACTTTGTCCTCCATTTTTCCCTCGCATGAATTGCTTAATTATCATTTTTAACCCTTTTCATTACAAAACAAACATTCGGAATGACCAAAATTGTGAGAAAAACATTGGTACAACTATTTGGGGCACGTTGTTTGTTTGAGTATATGTGATTGTGTTTGTTTCTCTATTATGTTAGCGCGTGCCCAAAGTGAGAAATATCAAAGTGTTACTTTCTAGTATTGCATTGCATTTTGAATGAGTGTAAAAGGTCATTTTACTTTCTCATGTGCATTGCATAATGTATCTTGCATGAGTTACATATTTTTTAGAATAAACAAATGTTAGTAATGTAGATTTTCATGTTATATTATACTTTTTTAATTTTTAATAAAGGCCGATGATGTAACACTAGGGGAAAAATGATATAAACAAGTTTCTTATTGAAAGGGTTCAGATTTGGGCTTGTCCTATATTTTTCCATTAATCATTTCTTCTCCATTATCATTTATTACCATTACTAATTTTTCTCCTAAAATCACCTAGAGGCAATAAAAACCACGTTTATCCCTATCCTTATTCCTTTAATACCTAATGTTTGCACACGTTCCCGTACCCATTTTCTTCTATCCATTTCAAATCATATTTTTGTCAAATTGACTTCTCCTATCACCCCATCGACACTCGAGGGCATCTTTCATTCCACTAATTTTCTTCAAAAATTTACTTGTTTTATGTTTTCTACTATATTTGAAGTGAAGTCACTAACTTTTACCTCAAATAGGGGCAAATGTAGACACCTAAATTCCACTTTTGCAATCTTATTGCAAAACACACACAAATCACTCTCATTCTTGCCAAATCCATTATAATTAGTGGTTTTCACTAATTAACTAACATTCTTACCAAATTTTGTAATTAACACTTTTGTTGATTGTGTAACCTCTTTCACATTCAGATGCCACTTTATGATGAATCATAAGTCAAAATCCTCTTCAAAATAAACAATTAGCATTTATTAGCTAATTAAGCCTATTTTCCCTTGATTTGGTCAATATACCTAATATTGACTCAAACCCCTCTTCCAACCACTCAAAATCACCCCATTCACTCTCACAACATCTCTCAAGAGCTTTAAAAAAGCTTATCTTAGCCCCTAGTTGACCCTAAGTGGTTGATTAAGGCTTCACACCTCTTAATCACTTGGTAATTCACTAATTGTGACTAACAAGGACTAATCATGATTAGAAATTCTAATTTGATTTGGGGATTTTAGTCCCACATGCCCAAAAATACAAGTTTCTCTCAAAAGGAAAACTATAAAAAGGGTGCACCTCATTCCTTTATACTTTACACCATGCTTTGATTTACATCTCATATAATAAATATGATATATAGCCAAGTTCAATCCTTGCTTAAAGCCTTCAATGGGGTTAGTAGATGGATATCCAAAATGACCAAGTAGTCATTTGGAGAGGCCATTTCACCTTGTTTGGAGTAGAACCATAACCATTTGATTTCCCTCTTAGGTCTATTTAGGCCCATGTTAGGTAATTCAAGCATATTAGTAGGCATGTTTAGTTAGATTTTGTATTGTTTTCATACTAGTTAAGCATTCTTTTAAGCTTCTATCTTAATGTTACATTCCTAGACTTAGAACCTTGGCTAGATGGATGGAAATGGTGTTAGCTTTCCTTGTTTAGTCATATAATTTTATTTTTAAAGTTTAGGGTGTCATCATTTGGCACGCTCGGTGGGAGCATACCCCATTGCATTCACTTTTAAAGCTTTTAACTTAGTTTCAAAGTTTTCATTTCAAGTTTTAGATTAGAAGTTAGATTAATTTCAAGTTTTCTAGTTTAAATTTCAAGATTTTTAGAGTACTTTCAAGCTTTTAGATTAGTTTCTCAAGATTTTTAGATTAATTTCAAAATTTTAGAGTAATTTTCAAATTTTATAGATTAATTTCCATTTTTGAAAGTTGTTTCAACTAGATTAGTGGTAGAAGTTGTGTTTTCTTACTTTTTGCGGGATATAAGGAGGTGAAGCCTATCAAAATTGCTAAAAATTACCAAAGATTTGACCTTTTTGAAGAAATTCTTCAAAACTAAGAATTTTGACCACTTCTACGGGAAAAGGCACGTAGGCGTTGAACACGAGAGCATCAAAAAGCGTTGAAACAGGCACACATGTCGACAATGGGAGTGTAGGCATTGAAATGGCACATACACACACTTCTCTAAAAGCTCACGTATACATTAGCTCATTTTTTTCAACTGATCAGGTCATTTTTTTCAAAGGGGAGCATACACGTTGTGCAGTGCAATAAAGGTGTGCACCACTTCTGCTGGAAGTGCACACGCATTAGCTCATCTTTTTTTTTTTACTGAAACTATCAATAGGTGCATTTGCATAGAAAGGGGAAGCACACACTCTCAAATTGAATAGTTTGGCATGCGAGGCATGTTGAAATAGGCATGCACACGATTGTGAGGGTACGCAGTGTGTACTATAAATTTTTTCTACAAACTCAAAATTTCCATTTTTAGTTTTAGGATTTATTTACTTTTTTAGGTTTTTAGATGTCATTTTTGTCAATTTCATAGATTTAGAGTAATTTTTCTCATAAAATCACTTAGGGTTTGAAGGAATTAATCTTGTTTCATGCTTTTTATGAGTTTGGGTTAAGGTGTGTATGCTCTTCTCTTGCACTTCATGTGATCTAGAGAATCAAAATAACTCTTAAACCTTCTTTTTGCTATCATTAGAGTAAGTAGGAAACTTTGTTAATCATCTTTTAGTTTAAATGCTTTTTCACTTGCTAAATAACCAAGGCTAGAATTTGTGTATGCTCTTCCCTTGCACCTAGTGTGATCTTGGGAATCAAAAGAAATTTTAGTCTTTTCATTAAAAATCACTTGGATGAATTGGGAATAAACCTTGTTTTTGCAAAATTTGATGGTAGTTAGTTGATTTACAAGCATTTTCATGGTTATTTTCTTATGATATTGTGAATCTATTTTGAAACTACTAACCATTTTGTGAAGGACCTAATGCTAGTCAAAGAAAGGAGGACCTAAAATTTTTCTAACTACACATGTGATTGTAGGTTACCAAAAGGAGTACGAAAAAAACCACATTAAGTCTAAAAGATAAAAAAACACACCACAATCATCACATTGTATTTGTAGGTTTCGGTTAAGAGCTACGGCTCATCCACTCAACTAGGACATAACCCCTTTGGCATAAGCCTTAAGCTACAACAATGGGGTGGTCCTAGGAACCCTAAAGTAGTTCACGCAAGAGGGAACCTTGTGAATGAAACAGGAAAGTGCTCCACACTACCGACTTGTCTAGTACGCCTTGGTGAGATTAGCGTCAAAGATATCCATATCATGACCCCAGTGAAAGTATAACTGAACACACTTCGGTGCTCATTATACTAAAGGGGGTAAAGTAAAGTTGAGATACTCCCAAATTAGTCAAACTTTTTGGGTAAATTGAGCTCACTCTAGATATCTTGTGACACCTAGAGAGAGAACCACCTAGGAAGATTGTCGGCTTGGAGCCATTGTTTTTGTCTTAGATAGTATACTTGAGAGCTCTCACAAAGTGACAACTTTGTTAGATTCAAACTCTTATTTTTGAACAAGGGAAAGAATCTCTTAAAGTTGAAACCACATGACATTTCATCATGAAATCTACTTAGTGTCATTTTGTCCTAGTTTTTCACTTGTCTTAAGACAAGGTGAAACTCTGCCAAAATAACACCAAGTTTATTTCAACACCACTTGGTCTACACCCTTATTTTCTTGTTGCCCATTTTTGGACAAAAGGAAACAACATATATGGATACCACTAGATATCGCGTGTCCACCACTTTTTTATTCTACTTGCGTGACTAGGTTGCAATGCTGAAGCATAAGTGTTGAAAGTGTGCATGGTACATACTCACGATCTAGTAGGCCCCTTGTCTCAAAACCCATATTTGAGACTTATTATCATCATAGTTAGGTGATTTCATCCTTGTCTTCTTTTGAGTTGTTACGTTGCCCATATTGTAGCCATACAATTGAGATATTTACGTCTTGTTTCCATTGTGAAATTAGGCCTAAATCTCTATATTGTAGAGTTATGTTGTTCACACGCATAGAAATTTCTTGTTATACTTAGACATAGTTTTTACATCCTAAATTTGTCTTGAGTTTTTGAGTGTTGAGGATACATTGTTAGCATCACGATAACATCATTTTGACACTAGAAATCTTGCTTTCCTAAAAGCTTGGTTCACATGTCCAAATAGTGTCATTATGTTGCTCACATTGTTATCATCCATTTTATGAGACTTGGACTTTGTTAGTGTTTAGAAATTGGTTTTTAGTATATCTTGTTAGAATATCACATCAACATTCTCTTATCATTTAGGCCTTGTTTGTTGCAAACTTGACCTAACTGGTGATGTTGTGTTGTCACTATTTGGTTGCAAACCTATCTAGATGAAATCTTAGAGAATAAAATATTTGGTGTAAACTAAATTTTGAGTGTTGTATGTCATTGTATTATTCTAAGGAAAACTTGTGTCATATATTACCTTGCTAGGGTAGTTTGTTTATTATTCTTTAGTTCATATGTTCACTTTGACCTATCACTTTTGTGGCTATTCTATAGTCACCTTATTTTTAACAACTTAGGGTCATTACGCTGCACAAATTTGACTAGGGTCCCTTGTTAATAAACCTTAGTGGAAATATTTCGCATTGTACCTTCTATTCTAAGTAATGCCTACTACGAGAATGGGGTCACGAAAGTTAGAAGCCAATATATTTGGAGGTGACAACCCTCTTTTGGAGGATAATCTCATGGTTGACCATAGTGGTGGAAGGAGGATTCCTCACATGGATGTAGAGATTCATTCCACCCATTTTGATGAATATACATTTTCATAACAAACATGAAGTTCTTATGCGGGTTGTGGAACTAGGAGCCAAATTACCTTCCACTTAGACCCTTCTCTTATCATTAGACATGGTTTGGGGAGAAGAAGAAGTAGACCTCCCTCATCACACTCTTAATGAAATTTTAAATCCAAGTCATGCCTCTACTTCTGCATGGTAGAATAATGAGGAGATACCATTTGAAAATGATGGAGACTATCATTTTCCTCCTATTAAAATTCGTTGTGAAGACCATGAAGAACATGTTCATCATGCACAACCTCCTCCTAACAAAGATCATCATGAAATACCTATTAAAGAGGTTACATTAGAACAATAGGTCCAAGCCCTCACTCATCAATTGGAAAGTTTGGCTTCATATATACAAAAGAACAACCAAAAGTTGTGAAACAAACTATACCAAAGGAAAAACCTAAAGCTTCGTTTTACGAATTCCCAATAAACACTCCTCGATGAGGCACAAAGAGATCCTTATGAAGATATTCTCGCAACAAATCGAGGTGGGCATACACCTAGGCTTAACCTTTTAGTATAGACCTATCACCACCCACGTGAGATCCACTTTTAATCAAGAGTGGTCAACAATGAAGAACACCCTTCAAGCATTACAAGAGGGAAACATTAGAATAACAAAAATTATTAGTTTGATGAGTTATGTCCTTACCCATTTGACAAAAGCCATGTTACAGTACCTTTCCCAAGACATTTTGATTTTCCAAAATTTGATAAATATAAGGGAAAAGGTGACCCTCGTGATCATATAAAGGACTTTTATATGGCATGTCAAGAGGTGGCATTCAGTGACAATTATCTTATGCACTTGTTTCCACAAAGTTTAGGAGCAATGACGCTAGAATGGTTTGTGCATATCCCTAAGGGATCCATATCAACATGGCCAGAACTAGCAGAGAGTTTTGCATACGACACTTCTCTTTCAATATAGAAAATTATGTTACCATGTTAGATCTATGTAATGCCAAGCAAAAACAACGAAAACTTCACTACATTTTTACAAAGATGGAGAGGGTTAACTAGTCACTTTCCTTGCTCCCTACCCGAAAAGTAACTGATAGGCATATTTTTCCCAACCTCCATCCAGACATTACATTCCACTTGCAAATGCATTGTGGTAACACGTTCGAAGAGGTAATAGAAAAAGGGAGTCAAATTGAAAAGGCATTGTTAGCTAGGGGGACTCTAAAACCTTTCTCCTACAAACACAATGATTCTAAATCTAACGATAAAACAAATTTTGTTCCTAATAGAAACAAAAATGTCATTAGTGATGGGATAGTAGACTCTAAATGGGTGCAAGTCATGCAGAACCACACACCTTTGAAACTTGCAAAGGGTAATCCACCTACCAAGTATAAACGTTGCACTTTTACTCCTCTATCTGAATCCATATCATCTATACTAAACCAATTAGAGGCCATAAACATGGTAAAATACCCTGAAACACAACCCTAGGGGGAAGATACACCTAAACCATCATGGTTTAGGAAGAATGAATTTTGTGATTTCCACCACGTAAAAGGTCACAAAATGGACAAGTGTTTAAAATTAAAACACCATATTCAAGACCTAGTCAATAGTGGTGATATTGAAGTAGATTCTGTTATAGCTGAAAAATCTCCAAATGAAAAATTAGGTATCTTCAAAAATCCTTTTCCCAATCACGATGAAAAGAAAAATTGGATCAGGGACAATCATCTCATAATAAGAATGCTAACTATATGTCAAACAAATACCATTTCGATGCCTTGATAGGTTGTGTTGACCCACTCATTGAAAGCAAATCAATACAATTAGAATCAAGACAAGAGAGTGTATTCTGGAAACACGGCAAGCTTGCCTCATTATAAATTCTGAACCTACTCCCCCTCCTCCTCAAGAGAGTCACTATGATGTGTTAGATCAACTAGAAAAACTACATGCTAAGATTTCCATCTTAGACCTTCTAAAGATCTCTAGCGTCCATAAGGATATACTTTACAAAACCTTACGGGGATCAAGAATATCAATTGATGTTGACCCAACACATTTGCAAGCCATGTTAGCACAACTTGTTCTTTGGAGCACATAACCTTCAAACTACAAAAGCCTTAGTTGAAGATCCTTCACATAACCTACCATTGCATATTAAGTTTATCATCAAATGTAAGAAGGTTAAGAGATTGTTTGGATGGCGGATCGGATCTTAACATATGTACTCTCAAACTAGTCCGCTAACTAGCTACACAAAAGTTAATCTGGAAATAAAGGTTATCACTATTAAGGCATATGACGATGAAGAACAACAATCAGCTGGAATTATCACTTTCTCATTAGAAGTGGGTCCCATAACACATGATACAAAGTTCCACGTCTTAGACCTAGAACTCCCTTACAATATCTTTCTCGGTCAGCCCATGGATTCATGCCATGCAGTCATGCCATCAACATATCATTAGTGTTTAAAGTTGCAATATGAGGGACAAACACTCACCATACAGGGGACCCTAAACCTTTTTCTCATTGTAGAGCATTGTTAGGATTTTCCCTACAATATATGAGTGTCTATCTATGGAGATCGCTATTCCTATCTATTCATAGGCCCTCGCTTCACGAGTGTATCCAAATACCCCGTCTTGTCAATGACAATGGTGCTTCCACCTCAGAAACTCCTTTTTCTACATGGGAGATGAAGGTCAAACCAAGCGGTTGTGGAGAGTATGATCTACAACAAGCCCTAATGGTTCACAATGGTCCTCTATTAACCCAAGCACGTGGTAGGCCATGTTTGAAAATTTAGAGATCAAGAGAGGCTTGCCTTTTAAGAATTTTACTCTGGGCGGCTTCTTTAAGAAGATGAAAGGTTTCTTATGGACATTATATTCCATTCGGATGATGATGACATGGCTTCATGCTATAAATCACCTAAGTATCCCATTCTTAATCGAATAATGCTTGCCATGAGGTATAAAAGGATGCACGTTACATGTTTGCATGCCAAGAATAAGGCCCATTAGAAGCTCTTCAATACCTTGGTGTATAGTAGGTAAAATGGTATAGGAATCCATTTATATGATTCTCACTCTTTAGATGATGAGTATGCTTCTTAAGAGTGAGGATAGTTTTCCATAAATGAAAGTGAAACAAATTCTGATGTAGTCTTTACAAAGACCTTGCCTCTACAAACCTATTTTTCAATAGGGATATCCTTTCTATAACCCTTGTTATACCCACCATATCCCATATTTATTTATAATTAAATTAATACTCATCCTCACTTCATTCATTATTTAAATACCTTAATTAAAACTAATTTCCACCTCACCTAGACACCTCACCCAGAAACCTCACCACAAACCTATTTTTAGCATATTTCCCCTTTACTAGGACTCAACATTCACTCACCATAACTAACTAAGGCTTAGTCATACCTACCTTAATGAACTAAGACTTAGTGCAACCCTAAAATCATATGCCTATTCTCCCTCTAACCACATTCCCACTCATTAAAACGTAACATTCCATTTTGATCCATGAGAATAGATTGAGCTGGCCCAAAATATTGCCAAGATCTGGCATTTTTAGTAAACCTAGGATTTCCCACCTTAATCGATGCATCGGTCAACCCTAAACCGATGTTGGTCACCCTAAACCATCATCGGTTACCTTATATTCATTTTTGGTAACCTTGTTTGAGAGGTTGGCCACATTCTCAAGTTTTTGGAATGAAGGAGATCTATGCATGCAAGAAACCAGAGCCCTTTCACACGTCCAGATAGCCATAACCAGCACCAAGACTGATCAGAAGGTATTTGCATTCACAATAGCATTCGGGAAGCACTTTGCCATAGCACTAAGCACCATTCCACAGATCAACCATCACCAACATCTCCAACCACCTCTCCACCACTACAGGCATTTAGAACCCTTCTGAACTCCAAGTAAGTTGGTTTCTCCTCTATCACTTGTAGTTGTATTCTCTATTTGCCTTCATCTATTCACTTGTTCTTACTTAGATCTATCCCTCATCTTTCTCTCTATCAACCACCCCCTCACACCCCACCTAAACTTCACAAAAACCTATCCCAAAACCACCTCCCTCACGTAGACCTCACAAACACCCTCCAAAATCTTTGTGCAATCATAAAGAGGACCCAAAACTCATTCTACAACATCTTCCAGTTCCCCACAGTCACCGACACCGGTTAACCCTAACCATGGTTGTTCATCTTATACCAACATCGGTCTCCTTAATCGATATCGGTCATTGTGACTGTCAACCCAACCTAACAACTCAACCCTTAGCCTACCCCAAACCTCACTCAAAACCTTACCACACCTATTTGGACTGTCACCTCACCCTCCCCCACAGAGACCTTTCCAACTCTCTGTTCCAAGATAAAGAGAGCCCAAACACCCTCCACCTGACTCCCTGCCACTTTCCACAGTTACCGATATCGGTCACCCTAAACCGGTATCGGTCATACCTAAACCGACATCGGTCACCTTGACCGACGTTCGGTCTCTGTGTCTAATAATACTGTTCTAGACCAACAACCTAATTACCTCACCCAAAACAACCCAAAATCTCACCCAACCTTACCAAGACTCTGTCTGTGACTCTGTAGACCACCTGCGCTACCCACAACCCAATCAAAACCTTTACCTACATAACATTTTAGTATTTAATCGGATCAACACTGATAGTAATCTGAGGCACCCAAATTAGAATGCTAGCACTAGATTCTTTTATTTACATGTTTAAGTTATTTTATATTGATTTATAAACAGTGGATTGATGACCTTCTAGGAAGTATCACACTTCTGGATCTAGCATACGCTAGGCAGTCCACTGTCATATACTATTTAACTCTCTTTTGTGGTCTTGTTTTGTATTTCAGGTAGTTCCTCCTAGCCAAAAGGAAGCTCTCATAGTCAACATTGGATCAAGAAGTCAAAATGCGCAAACGACCTTTAAACCGACCATCACAATAGGTATTCCTCCTTGGCCCATACCCTTATCTGTTTCATCTAAATCCTTAAAGAAAATGGTGAAACATTTTGGCATGCACCTGGTGGGACCCTCTCTTGGGTTCATTGCATTTTATTCATTCCTAGGTGAAAACTTTCTTGTGTGTTTGTTTCTTTTGAAAAAAATACACATTTAATTTTCTCTCTAGTAATATTCCTTTCTTCTATTGTCTAAAAACAATTTGTTTTTGGTGCTTAAAAAGAATTGCTTCTTCCTTCATTAGTATTGCATTAGTGAAAGAGCATCCCTCTTCCTATTCATCACTTGTTACATCAAATATCACATTTCGATTTGGGTTTAAAACAATTTGCATTGCATTGATTTGTTGCATTATAGCTCACATTTCTTTTCTTTCATTATAGCTCATATTAAAATGAGGGCAACCTATATCTTCATCTAAAGAATATCTCTCTCAGTCATGCCATAACATTCTGATTCTCTCTTCATTATCTTATCTCACATTAAAATGAGGGAAACCTATATGCTCTCTAAGTCATCTCTCTCTAACTCTCTCTGGTCTGACATCTCATTCTCTCTCTCTCTCTCTCTCTCTTTCTCTCTCTCTCTCTTTTTGCCAAATTTGACAAATTTGAAATATACATCTTCTTAAACAACATCCCACCGGAAGAAGTTGTCAATGATCACACGATCAAAGGATTGATAGTGGGCACCCAACTAGTTATCTTTGTCTAGTACCCCATCAGAGAATGCCCCCCCCAAAACATAACCTGAAACCTCACCTTTAGAATTTCCTTCTTTGTAGGAAGCCTTCCCAACCAAAAAAACTCTATTCTAAATTCACATGTCAGTCTTAAATAACATAAGCTAAAACCAACATAAAATTCACTTTTAGGATTGCGTGTTTTTTCTTAGCTTTGTTCTTGATTTACATTTTGAGGTGTGAGGATACGATTCTTCATTTTTTTTTTTCCTTTCACACTCCACCATCATAGTTGGAGTATTCTGACTTTCTTTGAGTGTGTCAGGACCTCATCTTATCATCCCAAACTTCTGGGTTGATTATTCATCCAATCTAAATTCACAAAAATTCATTTTTCTTCATTCTTTAGATTTCACAATAACTAGACATCGGTCCAGTGACCATCGTCGATTTACATCTAACCATCATCGGTTTACCTAACCAATGTGTCGGTCCTTGTTCTTTTGGTTAGTTTACCCAAAGGACACTTATCTCATCTTCTCTTTTGTTTAGAGTCTTTATGTATCATTGTACTCTCTACTACTACTGATAATGTCATCAAATACAACTTTCCTATGTCGATAGTCATCATCGTTTCTACTGCCTCATTTGCTGAAACTATTGTTTTCATAGTAACTGGTATCAGTTCTGTAACCATCATCGGTCACCCTTGACCATCATCGATCACCCCTTAACCATCATCGGTTAGTGTGCATCGCATCGGTCACTCTATTTTTGATTTTAATCAAAACATTTACCAACTTTCCCTCTCAAAATCTATTTTGTCCCATCTCTGTTGTTCCCTGTGTCATTTACAGAGTATAGTTCACCTGATATACATTGATTCACATGGTGTTGACTCACAGCCAAACTAACACCCTCATATTTCACGCCAGCCTGTCACCACTCCCACCTAGTCCATCACCACCATCCATCCTGTCACCTATGGATCCAACTCATCTCATCCCCATCACTATCGATGGTGATGAGGAGTTTGTGAGACTCCTTGACCAGAATCTTTGCCCTCCAGTACTACCTTGCTCATTCTTCCACCCAAGATTCCTCAGATAGTTAATATATGGCATGCCCATATCTATCCCTCCTACTCTCTCCCCCCACCTCTGCATCAGCTAGCACCATCTCGGTGCTACCATCATCCACTTTACCACCTGTGGTGTCTCAGCTAGATCCCACAGCCACTATAACTATAGCATCTATGTCATCTATCACACCCATGACATCAATTGTCCCTCCAACAGCCACTTTAAGTATAGCCCCATCTACACCCACTACTTCACATATACCCATTACATCACAACCACCTCTCGATGTGTGGCAACTTACACCCCTTTTCAAAACCTCATCCTTTCTATCCCACAGTCCTTACCCCCAATCACCACTAGAGTTGTTACGACTACCCCACCCACTTACACATACTACCAACAACCCCGACCTCATCTATCACTTATTTTGCTATGTGTGCCACCTACATCTATTCCTCTTGTAGTTCTCATACTCCCACCATACACTAGCATACCACCCACCTCATACATTCAGCATCAACCCCCTTTTTTCTGCAGGGGGCACCCATTCATCCCAACCTACTAATGACCTCATTAAAATGATGATGGAAAAGATGCAAGACCTTAGAAGCATCTGTTTCTAGGCTCCCATAATTCTTTAACTTATGATGAAATCTATGTAATGAGCCTATCCATCCATCTATTCCCATTCACCCTACCCTGTGCATTGGGAAATGCCTAAATTCAATCGCTTCAATAATAAAGAAGACCCACAACAACACTTGCGGTCATTCAAACATGGGTGCTACCTAATCACCCACGATGATGCTTTGCTCCTACAAACTTTCCCAATGTCCTTGATAGACCAACATTGGATTGGTATAGTGGACTACCTCGACATTCCATTTATTCCTTTAATCAAGTAGCCCAAGCTTTCTTAGACCATTTTTCAATCAATGTTACCAAGAAAGTCACCATGACCGATCTCTATTCAACTCCGATAGTATGAAGATGAATCTATCACAGATTTCATTTCCCACTGGTGGTCTTATTAACCAATTGACGTGTTCCAACTACCTCAGACTGAACTTATTGAGTTGTTCACTAGAGCTTGTGCCAGACACATCTCACCAACTCTGCAAGTCAAACCTTCCAAACCTTTGATGAAGCATTCACCATGGCACAAAAAACTAGAAATTCACACCATTGAAGAAAATAAAATCCAATTACGAAAACAAGAACACCCCATTCAAATCAAATGACTCTTCTTCATCTTCAAAACCCCAAAGTAACTATTCAAAGCCCAAAGGATCTACCAACGTGGTAGTCCTCAAGGAAGGACCACCTCATCCTTCTAATCAAGCCCAACCTTCTTCCAATCTTTCTCCCATCCAAGCCTTTCAACTCCGATGGGAGCAGGGAAGTACACTTCGATTAGAGAGCCCTATTCTTCAGTCTTGGAAAATCTTCTTAAAGTTGGAGCCATTACACTTCCTCCCATAAAACCTCATACGGTTTTGATCCTTCTCATCCTATGCCTGCATGGTATAAAGAACATGACTACTGTAATTACCATCGCGTTAAAGGCCATAGTGATGGTAACTACATAACTTTTAAGAACATTTTCCAAGAGATGATAGATAATGGAGACCTTGTCATGGACAACCCGAATGCACCAACAAATCAAAATTTGCACATCTTTAAAAATTCATTCCCTAATCATAAACCATCATCTAATCAAAATAGTGAACCTTCATCCAATGAAATGAAATGTCCATGAAGTCCATGTGGTTTTTGATATCATACCAATCATTCCTCAAAACCTACCTACTTCATCTATTGAGGAAATTTTGGCACGAGCTCCTCTACCCATAGAGCATACCTCTTCTACTCCTTCACCCACAGAGGAGTCCCCCTCATCTCCCCTTGCTCTCATGGAGGAACCCACACCTTCTACCATGTCATTTCATCATCTACCTCACAACCTACCAACAATCAACACTTTTAATTCTCCCATCCACGGAGAATCATCATCACCTTCTCCTCCACCAAGGATGAAGTCTACATCACCCCACCTATTATCTCTCCTACCCATGGGAGACTCATCAGACATGCCACTACCTATTGGGGTAGTTCCCCCTCAACATCCTAGGACCCCATTGACATGATCTCGGCTCTTTACCTACAGAGTCTAAGGCTAGCCAATTCCCTATCTCACAGACATATTTTACAGGGATTTCCACCCAACCCATTCCATCCTCTTCTTCAGTAGTCCCATTTTCATGGTTGGTCGATCACTTGGATTACGTTGATCATTCCATGCTCTGGGGACATCTTCGCTCCCCATTTTGACCCAAATGCAAATGTTTCTTGAGGATACTTCCACGATCTACCCAAAGGTATTTTCAAAACCAAATCAACACTTGACCATGCTGATTGAAATGACTTCTTCTTCATCATCATCCTACCTACATCCAAACCTCTACCCATAACTAAAACCATTCCAAACCTAAAACCTACCCACACCTATCCCCTCACCCATATCTAGACCCATCACTACTTTGGGTGTCATGCGACATCAAGCCTTACTCACCCACCTGTCAAATTGGACTTAGCCATCTTCTCCCAAGCCCACACCAACATTATCCTCCACCTAAAAAGAAAACCCAACCTTCTAGGCCATGTACACCGGTCTCGCCTACCACACCTTTGTCACCTTCCCCCTTCCATCCATCCTGGGGCCCCATCCATCAACCTTGACAAACAATCTCTACCCAAGGCCAGTCAAAAGCTAAACAACCTATTACTTCATCACGAGCCTTTGTTACACCTCATTCACCCAAAAACAAACACCCTCACCCTCACTCATGAACTTCTTACCACCTATACCTCCACTAGTTACTATAACCCCAACCTTTCCTATACGACTTCAACCCCTTCTGTCTACCCCACCTCTACCAACCACTTCCACCATAACTCGGTTTCCCCATGGGTAACCATCCTCTTCCACCATCTTCTTTCCCTTCTACATCCATACCCCATGTCACCTTTACCCAAGAAGGTGTAACCCAAAGATAAGAATCCCACTACCCTCCAATAAGGTAGTCAAACCAACAAAACCTTCCATCACCAGCTCTTCTACCCCACCTTTACCCAAGAAAATGCCAACAAAACCTAAGACCATACCACTTATCAAACTAGTAGACCAACCCATTCCTCCTCCTATAAATCTCTTCCCTCACGATCATCCACACCTGTACCCAAACCCACACTCACTTCCCATTGTGATCCGTTAGCGGGATCCTACGCCAACATTTTAACCAATCTCTTAGAGACTTCCATCATCACATTACCACCACTTCGACCTTACGATCCTCTCAAACCCAAACCAAAAGGGTTTGATGAAACCAAGATTTGTGCCTATCATCATGTGTCTAGGACATGATGTCAAAAATTGTAAGGCTCTAAAGACCATTCTTCTCCAACTTTTTCCTCCTGAACAAAATTTTGATGATGATGATGACCTTCTTGATGAGGACCATGCTCCACCTTCACCTGTCACCACACATCATCATCCTTTACCCATTCAATGATCAATATCTCCACCCCCACAACCATTTTATCCACCTCCAAAATTTGAGATCAACATGGTCCGTATTAGAGAATTAGCCAAATCACCACCCAAATGTCATTGTGCCCAACTCACTTCACAAGGATTTTCTCCCAGGTAGGTTTTTTCCCATCATGTCATTACACCACTCATCCTACACCTTCTCCATTTTCCCCTCCCCTCATATTAACATGGTTCACATTTGCCACCTCTCGAAAGACAAGGGAAAAGAAAAAGTGACCAACCCATCAACCAACCCTTGTACCCAATATACCATCTACACCCACCCAAAATCACCATCCATGGACCTACATACCCTATCTCTGATGGGGTCACCCATCATGTAAATGATAAAACAATTACATCAGTCCCCTCTAAAGATGTCATTGTATGATCTTGTTCAAACTTTTGAATCTCATAGACAAGCCCTTATTGAGGTTCTACAATCCATTGAAGTTTTACCCAATGACCCCACACTAGTGGCCTCCATTATTACCCCTCACCATGGCCTCACTAACCAAATCATCTCCTTCTTCTACCCCCATGCCCACTCCTCAAGTCACCACCCTCAACTTCTCTGATGAGGAGATTATACCTCTCTAGTCAGATGACCTTGATCCCACCCTATTCATTTCTATCTATATCGATAACATACATATACGATGCATCATGATCGATGGTGGTGCTAGCATTAACATCATCTCCTCCCACACATACAATCAAATGTGTATCCCTTCTAACTATATGCATAATAACCCAGTTATGTTGCTCCTTCAATGATGCCATCACCTCCACCCTTGGCACCATTATCCTTCACGTTCGTGTAGGCCCTCACACTTTGTCCCGAAACTATTCTACATCTTAGAAGGAGAGTTCTAGTATAACCTATTTCTCGGAGACCTTGGATTCACATCATGGGTTGTGTTCCTTCAACTTTACACCATTGTGTGTAAAATTTGAGCATGAAGGACATAACTACACCATCCCCATGACCCATCACCATTCAAAACTTGTAACATGTTGTACCAACCCAATGATGTACTTGTACCAGTCAAGCATCTGCCACTACTCCCCACTTCTCCTTCACCCACAAGCCCATCCACCAATGTTGCCACCACCTCTCCCACATCTAATTCTTCTATTCCTACTACTTGCCTTGTAGCCCATAGCCAACCACTCTGCTTCCCAACCAATCGATACCCCTCTTGTCCAATCATCTAGTGAATCATCTATCTCCACTACCCACATATCTACTACCGATCCCTTAGAAGGTATTTTTCAACACCTCACTCTGGGGGAGTACCACCTATATAATATCGACACATTCCTCACTCCACAAGAGTATGGAAACCTATGTCAACACCCTCATTATGACTACCACATAGGTGAGGTTTTCCCTTATGGTCCTCCCCACCTTCACACTAACCTAACATATGGGGGACTTGACACTACCACCTATTCACCCAAACCTCCATCCCAAACATGACCATTTTCATCTAACCTCCAATCCCTTACTAACCATACCACTTCACCCACACTTTCCTTCACCATTGCACATGGAAAGGCTTTGGCTTCAGTTTTTACGAACAAGGCCACCATATTGTCATTTCATGTACCACCCATAAACACAATGACCATAGTGGCATTGGCTTTTCCACACCACCTTCCAAGAAGGCCCACATCGACCTCATTGAGGAAGACAAACCTTCTTCACCCCATTCACCAATGTCACCACCTTCACCCACGAGTCCATAGATCCCAATCTATTCCTCCTAACTTTTTTTTTCATAAACACAATTTCCTTGGGACCTCTAACTTATCAATGTGATGGCAAGGCTCCCTCTTCTCTTCCCTTCCTATATCCTGACATGATCGATGATGATACACCTTCTATTAACATCATTTAATGTCAGGATGATGAGTCCATCCTCACCTACCTTGGTGTGGAAGATTCTTATATTCACCAGTCATTACCCTCTGAGATGTAAACCATGTTGAATGAATCAACTATCAAAATCAACATTAATACTCAGGATGACCCACACATTCTAAAGATAGGTCAATCTTTAGATGTTGTTAAACATAGAAGCTTTTACCTCTTTCCTCCGGGACCATAGCAATGCTTTTTCTTGGTCTTATGCCGATATGCCCGGTATTGACCCAAAATCATGGTCCACAATATCGTAACCATTCCTTGATGCCAAACCCATAAAACAAAAGCTGCGGAAAATGCATCCTCGCATTGCTCTTCTTGTCAAAGAAGAACTTCAGTGCCTTCTCTCGGTTTCCTTCATCCTACCCATTGACTATCCCCAATGGATTTCTAACATCATTCTATCACAAAAGCAATAGGGGGACTCCACATTTGCACAGACTTCCATGATCTCAACCTAGCTTGTCCCAAAGATGATTTTCCCTACCAGGCATTGACCAACTAGTTGATCTCACCACCGGCCATGAAATGCTATCACTCATGGATGGTTTCTCAGTTATAATCAAATATTACTTGCTCCAGAAGATCAACACAAAACTTCCTTCATCACTCCTTGGGGACCTTCTACTATCGAGTCATGCCTTTTGGCCTTAAAAATGTTAGTGCTACATATCAACGAGCCATGACTTATATCTTCCATGACATCATGCATCATATATTGGAAGATTACGTAGATGACCTTCTTGCCAAATCAAACATCAAGTGCCAACACTGATAGTCCTTAAGGTCATCTTTGACCACCTCATCAAGTATTGTGTTCACCTTCAACCAAAGAAGTGCATCTTTGTGGTACTTTTAGGAAAACTCCTTGGTTTCATCATTTCTTTGTGTGGCATAGAAGTCGATCCTGCTAAAGTAAAGGCTATTCTAGAAATGCCTCCACCTACTAATCTCTGACAACTTCAGCTTGCAAGGTAAGTTGCAATCAATTCATCATTTTATCTCATACTTTTTGACCATTGTCAACCATTTCATCATCTCCTCAAAAAGGACATCTCATTCAAATGGGATGATGAATGTCATAAAAATCCTTTGACACCTTAAAAAATACCTTCTTCAACCACCAGTGCTCATTCCTCCTAAGGATGACCAACCCTTTTACCTATACATCTCCACCACTGACCATTCTTTAGGTGTCATGCTCACTCATCGTGATGAGAAACATAGAGAGAAAGTGGTTTATTACATAAGTCATACCCTTTTGGACTATGAAACTAGATACACCCATGCCGAAAAAACTCTACTTAGCCTTAGTTTTTGTCACCACCAAACTTCACCATTACCTACTCAACCACAAAACCTTTTTGTCACCAATACTGACCCCCTACATTACATGTACGCCAAACCCTATCAACATCAACATGTTGCATGTTGGCTCATGCTTCTTTAGACCTTGACCTCAAATTCATTCATCAAAAATCCATCAAAGGCCAAACCATCGCTTGACCAACTAGCAGATGCACCTCTTTCTAGAATCAACCCTCTAACTTTGATTTCCCAGATGAATCCATAGCTACCCTCTCCTTGGATGATACCACTTACCAAATGACACTCTTCTTTGATGGCTCCAAGTGTTAGCATGGGGGTGGGGCTGGTGTTATCCTCATTCCTCTTGATGGTGAACCTATGCCTTTATCTTTCAAACTAGATTTTGATTGTACAAAAACAATATCACCGAATACGAAGCACTCATATTGGGTCTCCAGGTTCTACTTATGCCTTAGATGTTAAGTCAATCAATATCTTTGGTGATTCCCATCTAGTTGTAAACCAAGTCAATGGTATATACCAGTGTTGTAATGAAATACTTCAAAAGTATAAACATCATGTAGACATACTTTTGACTACCTTTGACCATTACTGAACTTCAAACCACCCCATGTTCTACCAATAAGTTTGTGGATACCATGGCCTTCTTGGCTTCTCAGATACCCACTTCACCACCGACTCTAAAATATTTGTCACAATACAAAGGTTACAATCACCCTCTTATTTACCTCATGAGGTCTACTCCATCATAAACATTGCACCTACCCACGTGACCTTTGGTATAAGCAGTTTTGTAGACTATCTTTCCCTTTCCATTCTACCTTTTGATCTCACTCATAATGGACAAACATGCCTTTCTTAAAAGTGTCTCTCACTATGTCATCATGGGTGGTCTCCTTTATAAGCATGTGGCTTCGATGGTATTCTCTTACGATGCCTTACAAGTTCTGAAATTCCCTACACCATCAAGGAAGTTCACGATGGAATTTGTGGAGGCCACTTTAGTGGTTTAGTTATCGCTAAACGCATTCTTCACCTTGGCTATTATTGGCCAACCCTAAACCATGATTTTTGTGACTATGTCAAATGTTGTGTGAAATGCCAACAACATGCTAATCTTCATCACACACCTAGTCATGCCTTACAGGTCACACGAGACCTTTGGCCTTTCTCTCAATGGGGCTTGGATCTTGTCGGAGAGATCAATCCCCATTCTTCACAATGCCATCAATGGATTATAACCACTACTTGAATATTACACTAAATGGGTAGAATCCATCCCCTCATTTCTACAAAAGTTGAGAAAATATGTGAATTCATCAACCATCACATCATTTTTCACTTTGGTGTCCTCACCATCTCATCATTGATAATGGAAAGCAATTCAAAAACAAAACCCTACGTAAGTTGTGTGATGATTTTGGCATTCAACTAAGTTTCTCATCACCTTATTACCCACAAACCAATGGCCAAGCAGAATCAACCAATAAAACCTTGAACAAAATTCTTATGAAAGTAGTTGATGATACTGGGAAGGATTGGCATATGCACATCCCCTTCACCTTGTGGGCTTACCACACTAGTATTCACACTTCAACTGCCACCACACCTTTTCTCTAGTCTATGGTACGAGGTTGTCTCTTGCCTCTCGAAGTCCAGATTCCATCTCTCCACATCTCACTACAAGACATGCTCAACGATGATGACTTTTGCCAGGATCATTTAGCACAACTTGAGTTATTAGATGAACATCGTCTCAATGCTCTTGACCATCTCCAAATCTACCAAAAATGTATCAAATGTGCCTATGAAAAATGTGTCCATGAATGAACCTTTCAGGTTGGTGACCTCATCTTGAAGGAAAATCAACATGTAACCAAAGAAGAGAAAAGTAAATGGGAAAATTTTCTCCTAATTGGCTTGGACCCTATATCATTACCCATGCCTATGGATCAGGTGCTTATCATTTGTCTTCACTCGAAGGTAAACCCAAACTGAGCCCTCAATGCCTTGCATCTTTGACCATTTTATTGTTGACATCAAGTCCTATATCACTTTCTATCAATTGACCACTCATCCCTTGAGCATTTGTTCACCTTCCATATTACCCATTTTTGAGGATCAATGACTAAACAAGAATCATGTGATTACCCATCACCTTTCAGCCTTATCTTCAATATGAGTACCACGGCTCTACTCACAACATGATTCTCATGGATACTTTTCATCTTTTTAAAGATGGAATCCCATGGTCATTCATCACTCAAACCACCTCTTTCATAGTTAACCTCTATGTGTTATGGTTTTGTCTTCTAAAAAAGAACCTAATCTTCCTCTATAGTCTTGTCCATGACTTAAAATGTCCAAAAACAAAATGGGATTCAACTCCTTGAGTCAAACTTCTAGAAAAAGATGACTCCCTCAAAAGGGACATCTCTTCTCTCTACCTCACCACTATAAATAGATTGCTCCTTGAAGGACAACTATATAAAGTCATTACAAAAATACAATAAAATGTTCAGAAGCTTCCCACATCGATCAACTTCACGAAGACCTCAAGGAGATAATATACTCATCCCATATAGACTTCCCACATCGATCAGTCTATTAAAAACAAACAAATGAAGAAAATGATAAATTTTTCATCATGGACTTGCCTATTTTTGATCCTGGGTTTCTTGTTAGGTAAACATACTTGTCATACACTAAGTTACGCTAAACCACCCACTTTCACCTCATTGCCTTTTCACCCTAATTTTCTCTCTACTCAAGGGACTTTCCACAACTATGACATTTCATGATCATGTGACTTTCTTCACCCTTAGAATAGTCCATTATGCAACACCTTTAGGGTCTTACATTCATAAGCCCATCTGGGGTATGGTAGACTCATTAGGGTTCTTATCAATTAAGTGGCTCTTTTACCACCTCTTACCATTCACCTTCCTCATTACTTATTGATTATCCTATATAGGACCAGACCATCGACACCTACATTTTAAATATTTCCACTTTCACCATGCCTTTCCACCTAAGACTCAATCATGCCTATGACCTACATTCAATCATGCCTAAAATCTACCAACCCATTCCTCTAATTCATCATATTCTTCCCTAGCTTATGGGAGAACTACATCGTCTTGAGGCCCCTTTTCATCTGGGGCTATGTAGGTAAGCACTCCTAGGGCATGGGGCCCTTGAAGGTTAGCTCGACCACTCTTTACCCTAACCTATTTTCCCCCATTTTCCTATTCATATTCTATCTTAGTTTCATTTTCTACAACACTTGGAAATTAATACAAACATACATATCTACCATGATTCACATCATAAAAATAGCCAATCAATCATTTCACATTTCCATAATATCAAATATTTTGGAAATCTACACCATAACATACATATAACTCATCATTTATTTCCCATGTTACCAATAACTTGGACATTAAATCAAAATTAAAAACAAGACTCCATCATGCCTATACCTAACTCCATGCCATACTAACATCCTAACTCCACCATGCCTAAATGACCTAACTCAAACATGCCTAAATGACCTCGACTCCACCCTAACATGCCCAAACATGACCTAACTTAACTCACCATGCCTATGACCTAACTCAACCATGCCTATGACCTGACTCCACCATGCCTAAAACACCTAGTTTCCATCCATATACAACTAACAATCAAATTTTTCAACACAAGTACATCATCCATAATCATCGATCTCATCATAAAAGTCTATGTATCCATCCAATATACACTGATACAAAATAATATCAATCTCTCAAAACTCTCATATACAACCTCACCATCTTTGGCTTCAAATCCTACAATCGGGCAATAGAAGGACTCTACAATGGGTGACAAGGCCTACGAAAGATCAAATGACCCCGTGTAAGATGAAATTCAAGAAATGGCTCTGTCGAGAAAACTCGTGCTTCAAATCCATCAAGCAGTTACATGTGGGCTCTAAAATGGAATAGCAGGGTCGAAGAAGGAGAAGATAGTGTCAAAAGAAGCTAGAGGATCAAAGAAAAGAAATGGTGAAAGCTCGAAGTCGTCAAGCTCTAAAATAGTTCAGAATGAGCCCAAAAATGACTAAGTATGGAGGAGACAACGGACGCTACCAAGTGTCCAAATGGCACACCTCCAAAGATTGAATCCAAAAGGGGAGGCTTGAACAAGCGTCTAGGCCCCACGTGTCCCAGGCCCAAAGAGGGGCAGAGTCAATAACTAAAAGTCAAAAAGGTGGATGGGGTGGGCCTAAAAAAAATCTAAGTATAAAGGTGCTAGTGAAGGCTACCATGCATCAGCTTGGCGCATCTCCAAAGGTAAATCCAAAAGTGGAGGCCCAAATGAGCACGGGCTCGCCACGTAGTCCAAGTTGAAAAATGGGACAGAGCGAGTCCAAAATCGACTAAGTATGGAGAGCGAGTGCCATCTCACCACGTGTTCAGGGTCCAAAAAGGTAAGAGAGGCCGTTGAAAATTCCAAGAGCCTTGTGGAGGCTTCCACATGTCAACCTAATGCTCCTTCAAAGGTAAAATCCTAAGTGGGTTTCTAAATGAGCGCGGAGCCTCCACGCGTCCGGTTTCATAAAGGGACAGGGTCGGGGTTGAATATTCAAAGCAGAGACAGGCTAGCAGAGGGTGCCAAGTGTCAACACGATGCTAATTCAAGAGTAAAATTGGGGAAGGTTTCCAAACAAGCATCAAGCCTCCACGTGTCCCCGGTCAGATATATGACCCCGCCGAGCAAAAGACTTAGCCAAAACATGAAGAAATTGAGCGAGCCGTGAAGAAGCCACGTGTCACCCAACACAACTTCAAAAGCAAAATACAAAGGCTGCCCTCAGACATGCGCCAGCCCTCCACATGTCCGGTTTCAAAAAAGGGGCCCATTTTGGTAGTTGGTTCTCACCATTTTGTACGAACCCGATTCAAATTTCAAATGGGCATATCTTTTGACTCAGTGCTCGAAATCCGACAAATCTGCACCGTTGGAAAGATCTCGGCCTCATCTATGCCATGGAGATCTAAAACTTTAATTTTGGAGAGGTTAGGTGGGGAAAATGAAGAAATGTCTTCCATGACATTATTACAAATCTATTTTGCTCCAACAACCGGATCGGTTTGATTCGATCATGTGTTCTTCTTCCTTGCACGCCAAACAGACAGAGGAACCAAAATTGATAGATTGTGGGCGGATTTGAGAGCCATTGATTGATGGTAGTTGAGCTTTCAAACAGGATTCAATGCATATCTCATGGTGGTTAGAGCAGATTTGAATTTTTCCCTCCTCTCTCTCTTATTCTTCCTATATATTGTAAAGGAGGGGCACATTCAAATGGTTGTTCATCCTTTCTTTTCTTCTCTCTCTCTCTTCCTTAGGGTTGAATGTGGAGTCTAAACCTCCTCTCATGGCTCTGTAATGGTGTTTCTTGCCTCTTGCCCACTAACGATGTACTGTGTAACTTTTTAGAGTAATAGAATTTGTTTCGTGATGCATCTGTCCATCCTTGGCTCATTTTGTTGTCTCTTCTTACCTCTCGTCATTGCAGGGTATATTGTGCATATTCTAATGTTTGTTGCAGGTCCTGGGAGCCATGTTTAATGGGTTTCAAGTGGTGTCTATGTGAAATCTATCTCTGGTCCGTGGTGCATCTCATCCACCCTCTCCTCTGCTCACCTCTCTCCACTTCAGAAGTCGGGTCTGTGATCATCCACTTCCTTTTCTGGTGTATCACCACTTAGTGTAGGCTCTTTCACCCTTTCTCTCTCTTTCTCCATGTCCCCTTGGAAAGGTTAGATTAGGTTAGATTAGATTCTTCCTACACTAGAGTAGCTTGTGGCGGTAGTATTTATGAGGCAAGAACCAGCTTTCTCTGAAGGTCCATCTCAAGTTTTACAAGTCCCACAACTTGAGAGATGGTCCCATGTTGTGCAATCACACCGAATGCCCCACTTCACAATCAGGCCATTCGGGGGTGCTGTGATTCTAACAATTTTGGCACGCCTAGGTGGGACAAGCCCTTACCACTTCATTTAGTAGGTTGGTGTGTTCTGTTAGATTAAGCCTAGGCACATCAAGCACATCCGACGACTCCATCCGGTCAACAACCCTATCTCTAAGGAGTGCAACCTTTCCATCCATTTCCACCCATTTTCATCCATTTTCTTCTTCACTCTCATTTTCTTTCCCATTCCATGAAGTTGTGCAATCATGTTCATTCCATGGAACTCACACTTACAACAACAATGCATTCACCTCCAATGCATTTCCCAACTCCTCCAAATCAGCACAATCAAATCCAGACCATTATGTTTACCCATATGAGCAGGGTCAAAGTCAGTTTGCCATGGAGCTTATCATGAACAAGGAGACACATACAATGGTGACAACTATGTGGAGAATGTTGGTTATCTAGAGAGAAGATCCAGAAGATTCAAAATGGAGGTCATGGTTCAATCAAGGGCCATAACACAAATGAAGGCATTCAATTTGGTAGGGCATCTTGTCCATGGGAAGGCCCTTTTCCAAGACATTACACCCTCGGAGAAGCTTGACTTCATGGTTGAAATGTTGCCTCAGCTTACAACAGTGGATTGAAGATATTGAGGCTTATGAGCTGGACACAAGACAACCTTGTCAATGGGTAAGTCAATCACCAGCTCCCTGTCCTTCATTTTCTCTTTCTCAATCTTTATCATTTCAACATGATCATGAGTCAAGCCCCTCACTTTGCCTCAAGTGTTGATTTCATTCCTCCATCTCCTAGTCTTCCATCCCATTTCAATTCTTCTCCCCTTTCCTTTCCCAAGCAGTCATTCCCTCCAAAGAAACAAGAAGTTCCACCTCCCTCCCCACCACAAACAATTACAAAGCTGTTTGAGCCCAACTGTCACTCCTCTTGCTTTCCCAAGTCCATGTTGGGAAGAGACTCAAGAATCTAGTCAAGGAAAATAGCAAAAGAAGTGGAGCCCAACAGAGAAGAAATGACAATGACAATCTGAAGAGTTGGGATGCTAAATTTGGGTTTACAAAGATCCCCTTGATGGTCAAGCCAATAGAGGAGGTCAGGTTGAAGAGACCGGTGGTGGCTGAGGCTGAGTTTGCAGTACAAAGAAAGAACAAAAACAAAAGGAAGAAGATCAATAACTTGTTTTCTTTGAATACAATGTCCCTAATGGCACTTTGTCTGAAGGGGATGTTGATCTAGTCCAAGCTGCACAACCAGTTGAGGAGGAAGAACAATCAGCTCCAAGTCTCATTGAAGAGGAGCAGCTTAGGAGAGATCAAATCAGTGTTGAAGCCACTCAATGAAGAAAGCATCATTGAAGATTCTTTGCTTTCATTTCAAGGGCTGATTTGATTGATGAACCCATGATGGAGGAGGACCATACAGTTTCAGAGGCTCCAAGCGTAGAGCAGGCTACAGAAGAACATTTAGTTCTTCCTCCCACTTCATCCCCTTCAAGCTCTAATGTTGAAGAGGAGTTTGAACTTTCAAACTTCATGTTTGAGGAAGAGGGAACCATGGTGAGCAAGTTTCAGATCAGGAGGACACCATGGAGGAGGTAGAGCACCTACAGCAGGACAACAAGGAGGCAGACTATCTGTCAGACTCAAAAGATTGCTTTGGTGAAGAGGATCCTGAGGAGATCACATCATTTCTCCTCTCCCATCCATCTTCCAAGCATATAAGCCTGTTTCCATGAAGGAGGACATTCAAGGACAACGCACTTCATAACAACTCTCTTTGAGACCAAGGTTGGAAGATATGAGTCTTCCATGTTCTTCACAAAAGAAGGAAGAAGAACAACCAGCTCCAAGTCCAGTTAAAGAGGAGCATATGGAGGTGACCAAGACAGATTCAGAGGCACTAAATCATGAGACCGGTTGCACAAAAAGTACAGACCCCTCTCCCTTGCAACTTCTCCAAAAGTCTGATTTTTTGGAAGATCTTGAACTCACTAGCTTCATATTTGAAGATGAGGCTTCATACGGTGAAAATAATGAAGATTTTAAGATCACCATGCAAAAGGGAGAGACCTTTATAACAGGATAGTAAAGGGTTTGATTTCCTATCAGACTCAAAAGAATGTTTTGATAAGAAGGAGCCAGTTGAAATTGCAATCTTTTCTTCCCCATCATTCATTCTTCAATCACAATAACCTATGTTTCATGGAAGAGAATGTGCAAGCACAACCTACAGTTTGCAACATGCCTCCTGAATCAAAGTTGGAAGATTTTGATCTTCCAAAAGTCACACCTACTGCAGAGGAAGAGAAAGAGTATGAGGCTATCATTCCTCCACACCATCCATCCATGAGGGTCAACAAGAAGGCTCCATTCTTGGAGTTAAAGTTCGAACCATGGGAAAATTCAAAGGACCAGACCTTTCCCAATCGATACTTGGCTTCATTGGAGCCAAGGAGAAGCCAAAACCAGTCATGCCTACTTGGGGCATGAGGATGAGTATCAAAACACCAGGGTCGCCATCAACACCTCCAGAGTCCAATGTAAATCAACTTGAGGAGGTATTTTCCATTAATGTTGATACCTTGCTTGATATGGGTGGAGGATCGGCTTAAAGTTGGTTTTTTACTCATACAGCAGCCATATTTAGTGTCAAATCATTTGCATGGCTGCCTCTCTTGAGAAAGGGAAGCTACTTCTCCCTACCTGTAGCAGGATTTGTTTAGCCCCTTTTCTCTTTGGTTAGTTTAGGAGTAGGAGTAGACTTTGTTTCCAGCAGAAGAAGTGCTTGTGCACACTTTGCATGTCTCATTTGAGGCATGTATGATTTTGTCTTTGTACATAAGTTTTGTTCATATTGCTCCAGAGCTACTGAGGCTAGGCCCTTCACTATTCATGGCATAAAGACTCATAGTTTCCTATAACAGTTGTAAATTTCAAAATAAAACAAATGCAGAGCAACTAAAGAACGTTTTCAAGACAGCCATTCAGGGACAGATGAAAGCCCAGGTCAAAACAATTTTCTACTCTCAAAAGCCTTGTTTCAAGATTTCTTATGAAAATTGAGAGTGTGGATGCATGCAAGGCTCAAGTCAGGCAAAAGTGAAAAGGGCAATCGGAGAGTCCATTTTGAAAGAAGGGTTAGTACCAGGCCATTAATTGTGACTCCATGCCCAATGGATGCTTCAAGGCTACTTGGTCCCTTCATCTAGCAGGTAGATGCCCCTACGAGTCACCAAATTGTTATCCATATTTTTCCCCGGGTAAAATTGGATCAACCATGACCCTGCACAAGAAGAAGCCAGAGAATTCACATTCAAATCCTACAATCAGAAATGAAGGACTCTACAATGGAGTGGCAAGGCTGCGAAAGATCAAACGACCTCGTGCAAGAAGAAATTCAAGAAACGACTCTATCGAGTGAACCCATGCTTCAAATCCAACAAAAAAGATTGCAGGCGGGCTCTAAAATGGAATAGCAGGGTCGAGGAAGGAGAAGACAATGTCAAAAGAAGCCAGAGGCTCAAAGAAAAGAAATGGCGAAAGCTCAAAGTCGTCGGGCTCTGAAATAGTTTAAAACGATCCCAAAAATGACTAAGTATGGAGGAGACAGTGGATGCTGCCAAGTGTCCAAACAACGCACCTCCAAAGATTGAATCCAAAAGGGGAGGCTCAAACAAGCGCCAAGCCCCCACGTGTCCTAGACCCAAAGAGGGGTAAAGTCAACAACTAAAAGTCAAAAAGGTGGATGGGGCGGGCCTAAAAAAAGACTAAGTATAAAGGTGCTAGCGGAAGCTACCACGCGTCAGCTTGGCGCATCTCCAAAGGTAAATCCAAAAGCGGAGGCCCAAATGAGCGTGGGCTCGCCACGTAGTCCAAGTTGAAAAATGGGATAAAGCGGGTCCAAAATCGACTAAGTATGGAGAGCGAGCACCATCTCGCCACATGTTCAGGGTCCAAAAAGGTAAGAGAGGTCATTGAAAAGTCCAAGAGCTTGCGGAGGCTTCCACATGTCAACCGATGCTCCTTCAAAGGTAAAATCTTGAGCGGGTTTCTAAATGAGCGCGGAGCCTCCACGCATCTAGTTTCATAAAGGGATAGGGTCGAGTTGAATAGTCAAAGCAGAGACAGGCCAGTGGAGGGTGCCAAGTGTCAGCACGATGCTAATTCAAGAGTAAAATTGGGGGAAGATTTCCAAACAAACAGCGTCAGCCTCCGCGTGTCCCCTGAGTCGAGATATATGACCCCGCGAGCAAAAGACTTAGCCAAAACATGAAGAAACTGAGTGAGCCACGGAAGAAGCCACGTGTCATCCCTAGCACAACTTCAAAAGCAAAATACAAAGGCTACCCTCAGACATGCGCCAACCCTCCACGTGTCTAGATTTCAAAAAGGGCCCATTTTGGTAGTTGGTTCCCGCCATTTTGTACGGACCCGATTCAAATTTCAAATGGGCATATCTTTTAACTCAGTGCTCGAAATCTGACAAATCTGCACCGTTGGAAAGATCTCAGCCTCGTCTATGCCATGGAGATCTAAAACTTTAATTTTGGAGAGGTTAGGTGGGGAAAATGAAGAAATGTCTTCCAAGCCATTATTACAAAATCTATTTTGCTCCAACAACCGGATCGGGTTTGATTCGATCCGTCATTCTTCTTCCTTGGCACGCCGAATGCAAGACAGAGGGAACCAAAATCGACAGATTGTGGGTGGATTTGAGAGCAGCATTGATTGATGGTGGTTGAGCTTTCAAATGGATTCAATGCATATCTCATGGTGGTTGGAGCAGGATTCAAATTTTTTCCCTCCTCTCTCTCTCTTATTCTTCCTATATATTGTAAAGGAGGGGCACATTCAAACGGTTGTTCATCCTTTCTCTTCCCCTCTCTCTCTTTCTTCCTTAGGGTTGAATGTGAGTCTAAACCTCCTCCCATGGCTCTATAATGGCGTTTCTTGCCTCTTTCCCACTAACGATGTACTGTGTAACTTTTGGAGCAATAGAATATGTTTCGTGATGCATCTTGTCCATCCTTGGCTCATTTTGTTGTCTCTTCTTACCTCTCGTCATTGCAGGGTATACTATGCATATTCTGATGTTTGTTGCAGGTCTAGGAGCCATGTTTAATGGGTTTCGAAGTGGTGTCTATGTGAAATCTATCTCTCGGTCCATGGTGCATCTCATCCACCCTCTCCTTTGCTCACCTCTCTCCACTTCGTGAATTCAGTCTTTGATCATCCACTTCCTTTTCTGGTGTATCACCACTTAGTGTAGGCTCTTTCACCCTTTCTCTCTCTTTCTCCTGTCCCCTTGAAAGGTTAGATTAGGTTACTGCTGCCTTGGAGTAGCTTGTGGAAGGTAGATTAGGAGGCAAGAACACTTCACAATCGGGCCATTCGGTAGTCTTTGTGATTTTGTACTAACAAGACCTATTATTGTTGGCGTTGGTCCCACGTGCCTATAACTCCTGTCCTTGACCCTATGCAGGTACATGTACCACCACCTATCCTGGGTAGTGCCAACTACCCTATATAATGTAGTCACTTGGCCCTGTAAGGTGGCTACATGTGCCTGTGATGCCGCTAGTTGGCTCTGCAAACCCGTGACCTATGCCTATAGAGTGGAAATTTGTTCCCCATCCTATCCTGAGACCATGTGCTGTACTTATGCTAGTTGTCCCTATAAAATAGTCACCCTTTAAGGTAACTACACTGTGCCTATCTGCACAACCAACTAAACTCCCAATGTTGTCACATGTCCCTATAGTGCATCTCTTTGCACTATCACTGTAGCCAAATCGAGGTGCCCTCATGGAGGTGTCACCGTAAACTGCGACCCACCATCATCATGCCCACCCATCAGCCACCCTGCATCATCAATTCGGCCATCCACCGGCATCTTCGCCTAACTGCTGGATCTATAGGAGAGGTAGAGGCAAAGGCCTCTCCACATCCTCTCGGTGATACCATACAACCGACGGGGTACATCTGGACTAGTCTAAACTGTCATCAAACTCTATCCACTGGAATCATCCTGTGCTCATCATCGCACGTCTACCCTATATCCACCAAAATAACTGGTAACCCCCGCAGCTCCCGCCTCATACCTCTAAATGATGGGTAGCCCATATAGGGCCGCCATATAATATCTATCTCATAAATCCCTATGACCTCTCGCCTATAGTGCATGACATCATAGGTCACCTCCTCACCTCGTTGATGATCCCCAGCTACCACCCACCTCGTATAACTTGCTTTTTGTCCACCTCTATGCCAATTGCTCTTTGGAAATCCTTACGGTCGTCTTATCGAATGTGCTCATACGCCCAACAATGCAAAAATGAAGGTACAACATAGGTCGTAGAGGTGCATCCTCTGGTAACCCCAGAGCTCTCTACAACTACACCAAATAGGCGGTGCCCAAGCAAAGTGAACCCGATCCTCCACCATCTCCCACAAAACCCCCATCAAACCTTAGGAAATCGGCCACCCTCTTATTGGGGTAGAGCATAACACCCCACCACATCATCGATCCGCCTAATCGCGTCTCCGCTGGGTGTGTTGTGTACATCACCCTGTCTATAAGGCTAACATTGTGCTCGGTCCAACTCACTCAATTGCCATCTCCCGAACACTTTGTGATCATCTCCTCAAAGGCCACATCGGTCGACACTGTATACACCGGCTCACCAACAATCAACAATCGCAATATCCGATAGACATCCTCCAGCATGATCATCATCTCGCCGATAGGTAAGTAGAAAGTGTTGGTCGCGACATCCCATCTATCGATGAGCGCAACCATGAGGCTATGATCCCGTCGGATCTGCCTATACCATCTGATGCCAACTAGGCCAACCACTTGAATGTGCCCCCACTCCTCCACGATGATGTTGTGCCTACACCCATCAACTCAACCATGTCAAAAATGACACACACCTATCTATTCCATACCTACTTCCCTAACCTATCATCTACCCTGCACCCGTTTACCCCAACCCCATATTACCTTACCTGGGACATCACTTACCTAACCCCTTCCTCCTACCTCATTCTTCATCCATCTTCTACCCAATTTTTACCCATTTCTATTTCCACCCAATATTTGCCCTCCCAATCTAGCCTCGCCCCATTTATTCTGACCGATATTAGTCATTATTGACCGCTATCGGTCACACATGATCGACATCGGTCACCTAACGTGACCGATGTCGACTTAGTCTGACCAGACGCGTCGGTCTTTATTTCAGCTCCACATCGACACCCCACACCCCCAACTTTTCTAAAATTTGAAAACATGCCCTAAAACCTACCCAAACACCCAACCAACCCACCCAAAATCATTTTTACTACCTAAATGACCTCTATGGCCTCTCCCCATACCCAAATCCATTCATTTTACTCACATTTTCAAATTTTTGAAACCCCCATTTTTACCTAAACAATTTAATTCAAAACTACAAATGGATCAAATCCTACCTCTATATGTTAACGCTCCTCGTCAAGATGTCCGGTCTCCCCGTTGCTCGATTCCACGCACCTCCGCCACTATTTCCATGTCTCTAATCATCCTCCAGAGCCTCAAAAATCACCTCGTTCCACTCGCCTCGTGGACTCGTCTGCTTGCTCCACCAACCAACCAACTACCACCACCTCAACCACATCCACTCACTTCATCCACTTATCCACGTCAAAAACTTCACCCTCCTCACAAGTCATTTTCCACCACGTCAAATGCACAAATGAATAACATTTCACCCAGATTTTTACTTTTTACCCTACCCTCGACTGACCAAAATCGGTTTAACGTGGTCGACATCGGTCGTGTGTGTACTAGTCAACCATGGTCGGTTTAGCTGACCGCATCGGCTTGTCATAACCGTGTCGATTATCCTTTTTGACCCCATTGCCCCACATTGCACCATATCTACTTACCCGTAACCTTTTTCCACCTATCGAATGTTGACCCTAACCTTACACCTCACCCTCGTGACCTTATTACTTATCACCCTCCCTCACCCCCACCAATTACCCAAACAACCTTATATTCTTTCCTTGACCCTTGGGGCATCCTTTTTCCCCTCCCATCCTCATATCTGCCTCTGAACAACCCTAGCCCACCTACTAACACCCTCTTGCACCTTCCGACGTTGTATACACACCGCACTTTACGCCATTATTACCCATTTTGGTGAACCCAACGACCTTTCCTTGCCTACCTATCAAGTGGTCTACCCAAACAACATCTTGACCTTTTAGATGTACCGGAACTACACCTACACGTTCTTGCATCTTACCTAGTTGTGTGTCTAGGACCGTATCCTCTACTTTGGATACTGACCTTGACAACCCTTGTTTGGCTAAGCTGTCAGATTTGTTGACAACGTGGAGTGTGTACGCTCTCCCACCTAGCTACCTTACCACAATCTGTGTGTGTACATTCGCTTTGATCACTTTGACCTTTGCTCTTACCTCGCATTTCCCACAACCTACCCTACCTAACCCTACCCAACCAACCATTGATTATGTGGACACTCCAATTCATTGTACTCGTTATACCTTGTGATGTCATTACCTATGTTATTTTAGCCTAACAATTGTACCTTGCTTGTTGTCCGTGTCATTTATCCCAACCAAACCTTTAGTGTACCAAAACATACCTAAATGTTCTTGCACCTAACCTACGTTGTGTTTCCGGACCATATCCTATACCTTGGATACCTAAATCACTTCACCCTTGTTTGGATAAACCTATCAACCTTGGACGATGTAGAGTTTATAAGCTCTTCAACCTGGTAGTGTTGCAATCTATACGTGTGCATGCATTTGATTGCCATTACCCATGACCTATTACCTATTACTCAAGTTGACCATCACCTGGTACCATAGTACCCATACCCTTCCCCACATGTCTTCCCCCACCTACACATTTATCAAACCACTCCCTGATTTTGTATTTCATCTCATCGGTGCACGGTTTGAGGGGGATCACCTGCTCACCCTCACATGGGGCAATCACTTCCTGGTGTTTGTCGGCAAAACTTACCAATACAAGCTACACAACAAAAAGGGGCAAAATGTAGACACCAAAATTGGGTCACACTCCCCTTGGTCCCCTTTCGAATAACCAACTTAAACATATTCACCTAACCATGACTCTTCTACCCCACATTAATATTAATTTAATTATTTACAATTAAATTAATACTCATCCTCACTTCATTCATTATTTAAATACCTTAATTAAAACTAATTTCCACCTCACCTAGACACCTCACCACAAACCTATTTTTAGCATATTTCCCCTTTACTAGGACTCAACATTCACTCACCATAACTAAGGCTTAGTCATACCTACCTTAATGAACTAAGACTTAGTGCAACCCTAAAATCATATGCCTATTCTCCCTCTAACCACATTCCTGCTCATTAAAATGTAACATTTTTTTGATCTCGAGAGAATAGACCGAGCCGGTAGCCCAAAAAAGATTGCCAAGATCTGGCATTTTTAGTAACCCTAGGTTTCGGCCTTAACCGATGCTAGTCACCTAAACTCCTAAACTACCGTCGGTTACCTTATATTTTTTTGGTAACCTTATTTAAGAGGTTGGCCATATTCTCGAGTTTTTGGAATGAAGGAGATTTGTATGCAAGCAAGAACTAGAGCCCTTTCGCACGTCCGTCCAGACAGCCATGAGCCATGCGGCTAAGACTCGATCATAAGGTATTTGCATTCACAACAATAATCCGTAAGGCAAGCCATCAGACTAAACACCATTCATAGATCAACCTTCACCAAGCGTCTTGACCACCTCTCACCACTACAAGCATTTAAAACCCTTTTGAACTCCAAGTAATTTGGTTTCTCCTATGTTACTTACGGTGGTATTGTTTATTTGCCTTTATCTATTCACTATTCTTACTTAGATCTATCCCTCATCTTTCTCTCTATCAACCACCCCCTCACACCCCACCTAAACTTCACAAAAACCTATCCCAAAACCACCTCCCTCACGTAGACCTCACAAACACCCTCCAAACTCTTTGTGCAATCACAAAGAGGACCCAAAACTCATTCTACAACATCCTCCAGGTTCCCCACAAATCACAACACCTAAGGTTACCCCTAATCGTGGTCGGTTCGTCTTATACCGACATCGGTCTCCTTAATCGATATCGGTCCTTTGTGACTATCAACCCAACCTAACAACTCAACCCTTAGCCTACCCCAAACCTCACTCAAAACCTTACCACACCTATTTTGGACCTGTCACCTCACCCTCCCCCATAGAGACCTTTCTAACTCTCTTGTTCTAAGACAGAAGAGAGCCCAAACACCCTCCACCTAACTCCCTGCCACTTTCCACGCTTCCGATATCGATCACCCTAAACCAAGATTGGTCACACCTAAAATGAAATCATTCTTTGTGTCCGATAATACTGCTCTGGACCAAAGAACCTAATTACCTCACCCAAGACCACCCAAAATCTTACCCAACCTTACCAAGACTCGCATGCGCATGACCTACAAACCACTTACGCTACTCATAAGCCAACCCAAAACCTTTACTCGTATAGCATTGTAGTATGTAATTGGATCATGTTGATAGTTATATGAGGCACCAAAATTAGAACGCTAGCACAAGATTCTTTTATTTACATGTTTAAGTTATTTTATATTGATTTATAAACAGTGGACTGACGACCTTTTAGGAAGTATCACACTTTTTGGATCTAGCATACACTAGGTAGTCCACTGTCATATACTATTTAACTCTCTTTTGTGGTCTTGTTTTGTATTTCAGGTAGTTCCTCCTAGCTAAAAGGAAGCTCTCATAGTCAACATTGGATCAAGAAGTCAATACGTGCGTAATAACCTTTAATCCGACCATCACAACAGGTATTCCTCCTTGGCCCGTACCCTTATCTCTGCTTTCATCAAATCCATAAAGAAAACGATGAAACAATGATAGATAAGGATCTTAATCTCCCTCTTGATCCTACATGCATGGGGCATGAATCAAAGTTATTAGTGGAAGATACAATAGATGTTAATATCGGCACAAAGGAACTGCCACGGATAGTTAAGTTGGGAGCTTCCCTCTCAACCAAAGAACAAAAAACATTCACAGGACTCTTAAGAGAGTATGCAGACATCTTCGCTTGGTCTTATGTTGACATGTCAAGACTTGATCCTACACTAGTGGTGTATAATCTTGTGGTACACCCAGATGCCAAGCCCATCAAACAAAATCTCCAAAATATACATCCTCGTGTCGCCTTATTGGTAAAGGCAGAGTTAGAAAGGTTACTAGAAGTAGACTTTATTAGGCCTATCGACTACTTATAGTGGATATCCAATGTGGTCCTGGTTCAAAAGAATCCAGTTGGTATTAGAGTGTGTACGGATTTCAGGGATATAAACAAATCTTATCAAAAGGAAAATTTTCCTCTTCTAAATATTGACATGATTGTCGATTATACAACGAGCCATAAGATGTTTCACTCATGGATGGCTTCTCAGGTTACAATCAAATAAAGATTGTGGAAGAAGATAATTACAAGACGACTTTCACAACCCCAGTGGGGGACATTTTGTTACCAAGTCATGCCTTTCGGCCTTAAAAATGCAAGCGCTACATATAAAATGGAAATGATTGTAATCTTTCATGATATGATAAGTGACATCATGGAAGATTACGTAGATGATATACTAGATAAATCTAGAACCCGCAAGGAACACCCAAAAATTTTACGGTGTATCTTTCAGCGTCTAAGGGATTACAAAATCTAACTTAACCCAAAGAAGTGTGTCTCAGTGTGCTATCTGGGAAATTACTAGGATTCATTGTGTCACGAAGAGGAATAGAAGTGGACCCCGCAAAGGTCACAACTATCACAAAAATGCCTCCCCCTAAGAATATAAAATAGTGGTGTCTAGCTTAAAAGTGTCATACATTTACGTATCTTCTTAAGAAGGATGTTAATTTCAACTAGGGACCAGAACAACTGCAAGCATTTGCATTTCTAAAAGAATACTTGGCCAACCCCCTGTTCTCATGCCACCCATGGTAGAAAAACCCTTGTTACTTTATATCTCTACTACACATTTTGCAATTGGAGCATTGTTGGCCTAGTATGACAAAGAACAGAGAGAAAATGTTGTATACTATTTTGAGCAAGACATTGGTAGCATATGAGCTAAATTATCCACAAATTGAGAAGCTTTCCTAGCCATGGTGTTTGCTTTCCAAAAGCTATGTCATTATATGCTTAACAATAAAATAAATCTTATTTCAAAGGTTGACCCTTTGAAGTATTTATTGTCCAAACCAACACTAACCAAAAGATGGCTAATTGGATCATCTTATTAAGTGAGTTTGACATTGAATACATTCATCAAAAGTCAGTAAAAGGACATGTGTTAGCAGATCAAATGGCAGAAGCTCCGCTACTAGGTATTGAACCCTTGAGTCTAGAACTACCAAATGCATCCATTATGTACCTCAAAGAATCTATAATTTGGCAAATGTACTTTGATGGCTCTTTTACCTTTCATGGTTCAAGTGTCGAGTTGTGCTAATCACTCCCACGGAGACTTGATTCCATGCAAGCATTTCAATTGGATTCCCTTGCATGAACAATATAGTAGAATATGAAGCTCTCATTGTAGGAATGAAGTTGGCCATCAAATGGGATATCGAAAAGTAAAATGCATTGGTGATTCAATGCTTATTATCAAATAGGTCATAGATGAATATAAAGTTAAAGATGAAAAGTTACTTCCATATAAAATAATGGTCGATTCCTTGAAATAATTCTTTGAGCAAATAACATTTGAGAAAATACCAAGAGCTCATAACAAAGCGACATATGTTGTGGATACGGTAGGATCTATGTTGAGCATTTCGCCAAAGAGCAATGATATGTCATTCTTTGTTGAAAATCTAAGAACATCGGCATACGACATACCAAACTCTTGTTTGGTGTGTGAAGTTATTGGTCCCTTTTCACCATGGTACGCTGAAATATTTAATTATCTCCATGATGGAACCTTCCCTATAAACATTTCTCGTGTTGAAAAGCACAACCTCATCCAACGTATAGCTCGTTATACCCTACTTGGGGGCACCCTCTTCCACCGAGGCTACACGGGAATCCATTTGCGTTGTTTAAATTCTGAAGAATCTATCCAAGCAATCAAGGAGGTGCACGAGGGCATTTGTGGAGCTCATACTAATGGGATTTTCCTTACAAAGAAGATACTCATAGTAGGTTACTATTGGCCTACCATGGAGCATGATTGTTGTCAACATGTAAATAAGTGTGTGGATTGTCAAAAGTATGGCAATTTGATACATGTGTCGGCACAATCCTTACAACCAATCACGACACCTTAGTTGTTCTCAAAGTGGGGTCTCGATCTAATAGGAAACTTAATCATGTCTCCTTGGATGGCCACAAGTTCATTATAACGACCACTGAGTACTTTACAAAATGGGTAGAGGCAGTTCCTCTTACTTATACAAAAGGTCCCCAAATTTCAAAGTTTATAATGAATCATATCATCTGTAGATATGGTATCCCTTCTTCCATTATCACTGATAATGGTAAGTCATTCAAAAATAAAAATTGTGAAAGCACTCTGCAAACGCTTTCAAATTTCCTTAAGTTTTCAACCCCTTATTACCCTCAAGGTAATGGGTAGGCTGAAGCTTCCAACAAAACCTTAATTCACATTATGGAGAAAATGGTGAATACCACAGGCCATAATTGGCATCTACAAATTCACCCTACCCTCTGGGCATTCAAAACTTCTATCTGCACCCCTATGGTGTAACTCCATATTATTTAGTATTTGGTTCCAAAGTCATCTTTCCTTTAGAGATCGATCCCTTCTTTGTGTATCGAGCTAAGGGATTACCTGAATGAAGAGAGGACTATAGAGTAGCCCAACTGGAAGAGTTGGAACTATTGGATGAGAAACACCTTCGCCCTCAATCACCTAAAAGTGTATCATGATCGAGTATGTGGAGGAGCTACAACAATAAGAAGGTCATACCTCGTTAGTTTGAGGTAGGGGACATGGTGTTGAAAGAGAATCAGAAGAACACCAATAAAGATCGAGAAAAGAAAGGGAAATTTGAGCCCAACTAGGCTAGGACCATACATTGTGGTTGCCAAGTTCGGTTCAGTGCATATAAGTTGGCCTATTCAAATGGCCAAGAGATTCGAGAACCCATGAATGCAATGCATCTTAAGCGCTTATATGCTTAAGTATGGGGTCTCTACAGAATACCAAGAAAAGTAAAACAAAAAAGTATAAAAATAGAAAAAAAGATAAAGATAAATAAACATGTACATCCAATAGTGAAAACCATGTAATGGTGGCACTTTGGACAAGTCCTTTGGTGAAAACCAACTTCCACGCCAAGGGAGGGTCCGTTGTTCACAAGAAGTCTAGGTTTAAGGAGTACGACAAATTTTCCCCTAAGTTAATCTTTACCTTCGTCTGAGCCCCTTGTGAGCCTATCCTTCTTTGCCTTGATCCGGCTAATCTAACCTTCTAAGTGCGGAGAAGTTAACATTGAATGAACCCATCTCACATTGGGGGTAGTGTTCACGCATCACTTCTGGCATATACCACGTGGCATTATACCCTTGTACATCCCATCTAATGCTAGGGGCATCCACGTTTCTTTATTTCCTTGCACGTTTGCTTTGGAAAACTATTGAGAAAATGTCAAAAACATTCGTATAACTTTTGAAAATCCCAAAAACATACAGATATGTCCTTTGGAAAAATCAAAACATTCAAATATGTTTCTTAGAAAACTCCAAAACAATAGAAAATTGTCTTAGAAATAAAATCAAAAACAACAAAAAACGTCCCAAAATTGTCCCACAAAAACAAAGTAGTGGTTCACTTACTTTTAGTTGTTGGTTTGTATGGTTTTGGTTGCATTACTTTTTCATATTGTATGCTTTAAATTGGATTCACTTGCTTACTTAGATTGAATATCACTTTAGTCTGTAGTGTATTGCATTGAGTCCATTTTGTATTGCATACTTGTAAATAAATGTGTTGCTTTGATTAGATTTGTTTAAACTTGTGCTTGTTAATTTTTACTTGTACATTGTGTTATAATTTCATCATCATATCACACATATCCATCACATATATACATCATATATCAAAAAATATGCTAAGTCTACATCACACATGTATACTAAAAGCTAATCATCAAATATCGTATCACCAATGGGGCAAGAGGGGTTGCGCATGATCACAAATCTATCCCCCACACAAATATAAAAATATAAACATGTTGCTCAAAGGTATCTCATCAAACATACAAGTATGATATCAACTAAAGCTATCTCATAATCTAACAAGGTGATACAAAGCATATAACAGTCAAAATTGTTTAAAATCAATAAAAAAAATTCAAAAAAAAAATTACAAAATTTAAAATTTTACAAAAAAAACATGGTAAACAACATATACGCAACTAAATCCTGTGTCAATTACATCATCCTCGAATGTTGAAATATGTCTTACAAAAGCGTCTTTCTATGGTTCTTGCTTGTTCTGGTCTCAAATGACTTGCGGATCATCGTGATCTACCTCCATTAACAAAAGCTCGGTTGCATACTACTATGTCGGGTACTCCCATGCAATGAGTGAGTTGTTAGAGAGCGTGTGTCAGTAGTGCATGAAGGTTTTTCCATAGGACTACTTATGTCCTCCATTTTTCCCTCGCATGTGTTATTGCTTGGGGCATCATTTTTAACCCTTGTCATTACAACATGAACATTTGGGAACTATAACTTGATAACAAAAACATGGGTGCAACACGTTATTTGTTTGAATACGTGTGATTATACTAGTTTCTTTATTAGGTTAGTTGGTTTACTTTCTCATGTATTGCATTGTGTAATGTATGTTGCATGGAGCTAAATATCATTTTACTTTCTCGTATTGCATTGCATAATGTATGTTGCATGGAGTTATGTATTTTTAGCAGTAAACAATTGTTAGTAATTTAGCTTTTCATGTTATCTTACACTTTTTTTATTTTAAATAAAGGTCGATGATGTAGACCTAGGGGCAAAATGATATAAACAGGTTGCTTATTGAAAGGATGGATGCAAAGATTGGGCTTGTCCTATATTTCTCCATTAATCATTTCTTCTCCATTATCATTTATTACCATTACTAATTTTTCTCCTAAAAACTCACTCAGGTAATAAACAACCACATTTATCCCTATCCTTATTCATTCTCAATACCTAAGGGTTTCGCGTTCTGACTCATTTTCTTCTATCCATTTCAAATCATATTTTCATCGTCGATTGACTTCTTCTATCACCCCATCGACACTCGAGGGGGCATCCTTCATTCTGCTAATTTTTCTTCAAAAATTTACCTATTTATGTTTGTCTACTATGTTTGAAGTGAAGTCACTAACTTCACCTCAAACAAGGGAAAATGTAGACACCTAAATTCCACTTTTGCAATCTTATTGCCAAAATGCACACAAATCACTCTCATTCTTTCCCAATTCCATTATAATTAGTGATCTTTACTAATTAACTAACATTTCTTACCACTTTAGTCCAATTAACAACACTTTGTTGATTGTGTAACCTCTTTCACATTTAGGATGCCACTTTACGATGAATCGTAAGTCAAAATCCTCTTCAAAATAGACAATTAGCGTTTATTAGCTAATTAAGCCTATTTTGCCCTTGATTTGGTCAATATACCCTAGTATTGACTCAAACCCCTCTTCCAACCACTCAAAATCACCCCATTCACCTCTACAATGTCTCAACAAGCTTCAAAATCTTATCCTAGCCTCCTAGTTGACCCTAAGCGGTTGATTAAGGCTTCACACCTCTTAATCACTTGGTAATTCACTAATTATGATTAGCAAGGCCTAATCATGATTAGCAATTCTAATCTAATTTGGGAATTTTAGTCCCACATGCACCAAAATACAAGTTTCTCCCAAAAGGAAAACTATAAAAAGGGTGCACCTCATTCCTTTATATTTTACACCATGCTTTGATTTTCATCTCATATAATAAATATGATATATAGCCAAGTTCAATCCTTGCTTAAAGCCTTCAATGGGGTTAGTAGATGGATATCCAAAATGACCAAGTAGTCATTGGGAGAGGCCATTTCACCTTGTTTGGAGTATGACCATAACCATTTGATTTCCCTCTTAGGTCTATTTAGGCCCATGTTAGGTAATTCAAGCATATTAGTAGGCATGTTTAGTTAGATTTTGTATTGTTTTCATACTAGTTAAGCATTCTTTTAAGTTTCTATCTTAATGTTACATTCCGAGACTTAGAACCTTGGCTAGATATGACTGTTAGCTTTCCTTGTTTAGTCATGTAATTTGCTTTGTAAAGTTTAGGGTGTCATCAGATCGTTATTTCCAACTTATCCTTAATTATTCGTGCCCTTTAAAATTGATTAATTAAATTAATTAATTCATACTTTAAATATCATACCCCTTTGGAATTAATTAAATTAATTCTTACCCCTTTAGCTAGTTTAATTAACATTTATTTAATTAAATGGTTAATTATCCTCTCACACTTCATAGCTAATTAAATTAGTTATTAAAATTGGAAAATAAATCTATTTTCCTATTCAACCTCCACTGGACCCCATTTGGACTCCACTTCACTATCATAGTCAACTCCACTCTCACTCCACTTATAGAATCCTACAAATACGGCAACAAAGTTGCACGCACGAACCACCTTCCTATATGTAAACTTTTATGCCATCGAAAAGTCACCGCCCCTCAATGGATATTTAATCCACTTGAATTGTTTTACTTTCAACTACTCCATAGCCTCTATAAGAAACATACCTTATCCTCTCTCTCTCTCTCTCTCTCTCTCTCTCTCTCTCTCTCTCTCTCTCTCTCTCTCCCCTAGGGACCTCTTGGAATATCTCTTGAAATCCTTGGAAGCTTTTGTAGCCAACTTCTATTAATTAATCATTCAATATATGCATATTGGAAGCTTTCCTTATGTCCAAAATTTGCTCATAACATTGTCATTTCTTCATTTTAGAGATCAATTCAAGAGCATCCACAATCCAATTTTTCAAAGATTCTACAAGTTCAAATACTCTCACAATCTTATTCGATGTTCGTAAGAGAAACTTTGAGGAAAGGTTTGTTGTTTTGTTTGCTTAACTTTCACTTTTGCCTAGTTTTTGTGCTCACATTCTAGCACACCGGTGGGACATACCCACACTCTATTTTACTCTTGATTTAAAATTTCATTTTCTCTTGGTGTAGATTTTTATCTATATTAACCCTTAAAAGAGTTTTGGTTTTATCTAGTTGACATTTTTGTTTGCACATGTGTTTTGCGATTTTTTTGTTGTTTGGTGGTATTTGTGCAAAGGTTGCGAGTTTGTTGCATTTTGGAAGCATCGAATGGGAATCGGGATTTAAAAATCAAACAATTTTTTTTTCCCAATTAGGGGTTTTCCCTCTAAATATATAGGCATGTTTAATTACAACTAAGTTTAGCTATATTTTCCAAATTGAGAGGAATTTGAGCCACCTTACCCCTACTTGAGCTTCTTACACACATGTTGAGTTACAGCACTAACCCCCACCGGATGAGATGACAAGTGATTTTCCTCCCGGATGAGTTAGGTTGTCGCCCCTACTAAGTTAGACCCCTACTCGGCCGAGTCTTCTCCAACAATCGAGTTGCATTTATAACCCATCTCCTCAAGCTCTTCACAGATCCCCTCGTTGAGCTCCCGAGTTAACCTGGTGTCATCGAGCTCATGAAATGAGTGAATCATATCAACCTTGTCCTCCCTCGCTTCCAACTCTTCTACCCGAGTTGTATAACCTTTCGAACCTAAATAAACTATCCTCAAAACCTATTGAGTTGAGATTTGCATGCCCTGTCATTTTGAGCTAACTCATCCTCACTCCACATCTACTCGAGCAAGTCATGTCCTCCCACCCTTCGAGCTCCACCTTGTCGAGAGCTCCTACAGGGTTTTCCCAGGACTCCCTCTCCTACCCTACCGCACCGACCTCCTCTCCCCACATCGGATTCACCTTGACCCATTACGAGGAATTAACTCCCCTTATTGTTGAGTCATCCAAAATCGCGTTGCAACAACCAAACTCATCTCAGTAGTGTCGATCCGAGCTCGCACTTTACATCCATCCAACACCTGAGCTAACCTCCAAATCATGATCTCTAATCAAATCCAAGGCCTAACTTATCCCTTGAATTCCCAGTTCCCCTCTGACTCAACTCGTCAATTTGTCCTCTATGCAGACTTATAACTGGATCGATGAGCTGAGGCTTGAGTCATTCCCAGTGCATCCTTCCCTTCGCTAAAACACTAAGTTTTTAGGGTTTCCTTTTTTAATTTTTTAATTACATTAAATTTTAAACTTAGGTTAACTTTAGTTAATTAGCTTTGTTTATTTTCTTGTTTAATTAATTTAATCAACTTTTAATTAATTAAGGTTTAGTTAGTAATTAGGTCCTAAATTAATTTTTTGATCAAATTAGATTAATTAAGCTAATTGTGAAACTTTAGATTAGGGGTTATTTAACATTTTTTTCCATTAACTCACTTTCGTGGGATATTGTGAATGTATTAAGCTCTTTTTGGGGTTGATTTTGTATTCACTGGGAAGTTTTTTTGTGAAACTAATCTCGATAAGCTCATGTAAATGCTCTTTTCTCGCACTTTTATAAGTGATCTTGAAAATAAAAACGTGGGTTTGTTTTTTTGTTTTCTCTCATGTGTTTACCGTAAGAAAACTTCTAACCCATTGTTTGCAGGACCGTCCTTACGAAGATTGTTCTCAAAACTACTAACTTTAAGTTGCTTTCTTCATGGATTCAAAGCAAACTTTATCACTATAGTCACAAAATCATGCACTTTAGACATTTATTTATCCCGGTCTCATACTACTATTTAGAAGGTTCTCAAGGGAAGAAAGTATTAATTAACCCCATCCTTTTGGCCATCTTACTTATTTTATTTCATATTTTGCAGCCTATTGCACCTATTTACCCAGTCATTTCAGAAGATCCTGCGTCGTCTTAACCCTAATTGGGGCACCCGGATGTAATATTAGGGGGTGCACCCACACGCACTGTGGTCTATTTTCCACTTTCTCACCATTTTTTGGGTCTTTTCTAGCCATTTTTCATTCTTATCTTTTATGTGGTCGGCCTTTTCAAGGTTAATTACGAAATTAGACCAAGAGAAACCTATAAATATAAAGTTATGAGACCATAATGAGGGACCTAACATCACTATATACTATCACTCCATCTTGAGTTGCATCCATATATTGCATTTGCATCCACATAGCTCCATCATCAAGGCACTGGCTTCAGGACATCTACATCACACTTTATATGGGAGGGGGATTCTATTCTATTCCATGCACACATTCTACTACATTTTCTACATTTAGTTATTACTCACTACTTCACAAAGTGCAACTGACACAAGAGCACCTAGGGCACAACATCCACACACACACACAAAACAAAATCGGGTCTGAAATGTAGTGCAATGCTCGGTCAAATAAGCCCATTGTTGTGGCGGTTGAGGTCATCCCACCCATTCATTCTAAATCTTTTTTTTTTAGGGTTTGATACTTCCTTTTGTCTTATTACATGTCATTTCTTCCTCTTGGAATATTCGAGCATTCGGTGCAAGTACAGAATAATTGATGCGACAGGTAGGTAGAGTTTCAAATCACCTTCTAACCCTATGAAGACCATTCTCAGACTTCTTTTCGGACACTGGTGGCACCCAGAGAATTCATACTAGAGCGCTTGTGGGTGCCCGAGTCCTATTCTAGTGCCTTTGTCTGCACCACATCACCTAGATCTATCATTTCAAAGAGCTGGGAATAGTCATTCTGCTTTTTTATTTTACGTGTACCACTACAACACAGTCAAAATTAGATCACCATTATCGGCTAAGTTCTTTCCTTACATCCTCCTTGCATATTAGGGTTTAATTTTATTAGTTTACATGATGCTTTAGTATATTTATCTACCGCGTTATATGTCCTCCTAGATTAGATTAACTATCTTGCATTACTTTAGTTTAGTTCAATTTTAGTTTATCAATCACCTTTTTTATTAAACGTTATAAAAACTAAACAACTTAATTTTTTTAAAGACGAGATTATTCCCCCTTCAACTATAATTTTGGGAAGTCTATGAGCAGGGGCCAAAAGTTCATTGTGAGGAGTACCACGAGAACCCCAAGTAGTTGGCACCTTGAGGAACCGATGAAACAGGAACCCCCACCCACTTGACTAGTACACTTTGTGAGAGATTAGCATCAAAATTATCCTTAGTGGTGACTGATTTTGATCCTTTGAGAAAATAAAATCCTTTCTTATTGTATCAAGAGGGGTAAAGTTGGCATTTTCTTAGTGTATTGAGCTCGCTCGAGTAATTTTGGCATTTAGGGAGAGAACCATCTATATATGAAGCCCCACTTGACCAAGCCAAATTAAGATTAGAGGCCTTCCTTAAATAACGCTTACTCGTCTATATTATGTGTTATTGAGTTCGTATTCCACACTCTTATCACACACTTTCTATCTCTCCACCTTTCAAATTACAATCAAAGCTAAGTCTTGAGTTTTGGAAACCCACATCCTAACTTAAGCACAATCATTCTCAATCTAAGTCTTGACATCTTGATATTCTCTTTATCATGGTTAAACACAATCACAATTTTATTGATATGTCATTACCACGGGAGTTGAGTCGTTCCACAACATTTGATGAAACTATTGAAAAAATCATGGGTGTCACAACTAAAGACCTCCACTTTCTATACATAGATGATGATGCAACAACCGATATCATAAAACCACATTATAGGCCATGAACTCATACTCATTCTCTCCATCAAAAACAAACATACCATGGAAACATACAATTGAAATGCGAGATTCTTAATTCAAATAAATTGAAAATTGTGGCTTCTCCTCCTTGCTTATGTTTTTGTAAAATTAAAATACCTTTCCTTGAGGTGTCTTCCCAATCTTTCCTCCTCTTTACTTGGTTCTACAAGGGTCATTGTACATGGTTTTGTAAACATGTTGCAAAGGCTTACATATAACTTATAAATTTTCATATATTGGTTCTTAATAGAGATTCAATTCAATCTCCATGTGTTTCACGTATATGTCATTTTCCCTAAATATAAAATATTTGAACGTCCACTTTGACTATATAAACGTGTTGTAATGCTTTTCTTAAGATTTTATTTTACAAAAAATTTATCTTGTACTTCTTTTTGTTGTCACTACTTCATAGTTGTATTAGAAGTAATAATGTTTTTTGTGGTGTTTATGTTTTTGCTATAATGAGAAACAACACTAAGCAAATTCACACATGAATTGAAGAATACATTATATTTCTTTTCGAAATGTCGTTATATGCACGATAATTCAATTATGTGTGTTTTCTTATGCCGCCTCAAACATGGTGTTATTTTGTAGGAGATTGTCTTCTTCCTCATGTCTAATCCTCAAAAATGAGCCCGAAGAAGAGATCTCTATGCCTAGAACAAATTTTAGATTAATGTCGAGTAAGGATGCCATTACCATGCACAAAACACGTGATCTCCAATGCTTCTCTTTCATCTTTAACTTCGCCAAACTTTCACTCTCTTGGGTTGTCTCCCCGCTTCTACTTCTATTGCTACCCATTTGCAGAGAGACAAATGTCCGATCTTTCATTCTAATTTCTACAACCCTCCACAAATGAGTTCCATTTTCGACTATCCCTTAACCAACCCTAGTCACCCCATAATCGGGCCTTCCTTGCGAATGGAGCCATCCTCATCTGGTTCCTCCACTTCAACCCTATGTTTTCATTGGCCTCGCAACTTTGGATGTACTTTTCATTTGTAAACAACACCTTCAAATTTTACAAAACAAGGCATTCCTTGTTGCTAATGCAAGTCCACTACTTGGTGAAAACACTTTTGTTTCCCCCTCGCCTCACAACCCCTTTTATCCAACATTGGCCTCCTTTGTTGAAATCAATGACCATTCCGCATAAAATAATTGATTTTCTATCTGATATCAACACTTGTTTTGTTTTTTTAGAAAATTACCAGGGGAATGCAAACAAGCTTCCATGGAGGATTGCACGCTTACTAGATGCAAGTCAAAAAAACAAGGGCATCACTTTTCATCCTCGGAACAATATGCACCTAGAAAATCAATCTTTCATCCTGAAATCTTTAACCCAAGTTGAAGAAATGTTGATAGCACGAGTAAATCCAACTCTGCAAGTAAAGCAAACACGTGGTGGCCAATATAAATACTCTAGGCACACTATAATATTTCCACAAAATATTTCATCCATAACCAAATACTTGCCCCACCGCCTTGGAAATTTGGATCTTCTACTTGTACAAAAGATTGGATTACACCAAACAAAATATGACTTCTATGTAATTAGATCTTGTGTGTGGGAAGCCCTTCAATATAAAATTTCCCACGATCCTTACTACATAAATTTTCTAATTGATAATGATGCCCTCACCTCCCGCCTTTAGAGTTAATAAATATTGTCTCCTCTCTTGACACAATTACAATGGACCTTCCAAATTCATAATACACCGTGCATAATGTTGATGATGTTCCTTTACTCTCGGGAGAAACAACTCCACAAACATCATCATTAATGTTGTCCATCCACAACACAGAGAACGAAAGAAGAAGTGATCGAACAATTCCTACTTTCACATGAACAAAACCCTTCACCATGCCCCGGCCGGACATTGGTCTTTTCCCAATAAATGAATATGTATTCTCGAGGGTCTTTTTCTCTGTGGTTTTTCCCAACTTTGTTTCCAATAGGTAAAGCAATGTTTAAACAACCGCACAAAAAAGAGTTTAAATACACGAATATGCCCTCCACTTGATGCACTATCATGATGAACGGTTTGCTTTGTCATCTAAGGTTTTACTACTATTTGCTTAACCTTATTATGTGTCATAGAGTTGACCTACAATAATCATCTTCATAAAGCAGAAAATCGAGCACGATATCCCTCCAACTAGAGGAGAACTCGAAAAAAATTCAAGACTTTCCCAAAGATTGTCTCACTTTAACACTTTGATGAGGTTTGAAATAACCTCTAAGGGACACACAATCCTTTTGGTCTAAAAGTAGAGGCGAGATCTCGAACATGGTTGAGATAAGAGGCGCACCAACATTATTCTTTACTCTAAGTGTTGCGGACACAAAATGGTCAAATCTCCATAATTACATACCTTATGCTTGCTCTACTCGATCCTCGATCACATACTTTACTACTTACATTTTCTTCAAATTCACCTTTTAAAACCTATTTCTTTCTTGTAGGTATGAATGAATACACATAGGTTCCACATATGTCCATGGTTTCTTATGGCTAGAGGATGCTCCCAACGTCAATATAATTGACTGGGTAGATAATGTTTTATAGATGCAACTAGGCAATACTTTGATAGGTACATATCAGCTTGGAACCTCGTCCAATAAGTCATCGAGCAGAATTTCTACAAAGATCACTTGAAGACGATCCTTGCTTGTTATCATCAATGCAAGTACTAGCTTCCCTGTCCGCTACAAGACACTGGAGGAGCTTATTAATCATGCTCAACATCACACAAAGTGTTTCAAACACACGTGTTTGCGGAAAAATTCTTGCCTCACATGTTGATATAATGCACCCAGGGAGACTCACCCAATTCTTCCTTGTTGGTTGATGACAAAGGTGTAATTAAATACCTTCCTTCAAGGAATGATGATAGATTAAACATCCACAACCAAGCTATGCTTTCTATATGGAGTGCCAACATTGACTATCAACCCATGATTTCTTGACATGCATTCCTTAAATACATTGTAAAGTATGATTCTAAAGAAGAGAAACACTAAAAAACATACCACCAAATGCTTTCCAGACTATCAACAAATTTCAACCCTGATTTTCCATCATCTTTTGCCATACAAAAGATGCTTACAGAGAGTGTTGTTGAACATGACATTAGTGAATAAGAGACCTGCCACATGCTTATGAAATTGCAACTTGCTTTTTATGTGTAGCCGAATTATTTGTTTCATGAAATGTTGGGATTTATTTTGAGACAAGTTGCTGAAATAGAATGTCAAGCGCAAGAAACAACCCTTCTTTTCGACTTGTATCTAGTGTGTCCTTTAACTATGGAATCCCTTTCTCTTCTTGAAATTTCTCAGATACTTGTGGCTGGAGTTATAGTAAATACCACCTTGGAAATAAATGGAAACTTTGGACTTTCCTAACAATTTTCCGTGCCTATCTAAGATTTTTCATCATTCCTACATAAGATTCAAGTTCTTTTGAACTTTTATGTTGGTCTAAACTCCTTTGTATAAGCCTTTAGGAATATTCCATTAGATATTGGTTCTACCCCTCGGAATATCATTTTCAAATTAGAACCTTTTTAAGAATAACTTCTGACCCATAACATGCCACCCGGATGGAACTAGTGCTGCGAATAATTTAGACATTACATCCGACTCTGACAATGAGGCTTTCTGCATACACATCAACAAATAAATGAATGATAACTTTCATCTCAACTTTGGCCCTGTCTGGTACAATAGGCCTTGGCGACTGCGTATGTTGGGTCACCAAGAATTTGATACCTATTACAATTGACCATTCACAATGTTCACCTTCGATTCATGACACGACTCCTACTTTTATCGAGGTGAATAAGGTCAAAATTATTTTCCAAGCATGCCAACATCTACCACATCCCCCTCATTATAGTTGTCTCGAAGACCAACAATTGGCTTTCAATACTATTCTACATCACTTTTCTTGCAAAACCAACCTTCCACCACTGAAGCTCATTATTCATGGTACTCGCAGGACATGAAAGTCCTACCTTATTCATTCTCTCAAGTTCACTTTCTCCTCCACATCATAAACTACTATTTCACCCCTCTTTTTACTTGCCCCTACCGAGGTTTACGCTTTAACATTTCCACATCCACCATTCACGCCAACCTCTCGCATTCCTATTAGAGAACTAAACCCTAGAGGCCAATGATTCAGTAAACAATTTTCACCCCTTCAGGTAGTGTTTTCAAATTTTATTAGATTCTTTAAAAATATGATTTATATTGATCAAGAGGTTGACATGGATTCAATTTTTGGGTGTTTTAAAATACATTGTTTTCCATTTTTTCTCTTATTCGATCAATTTCCCTATAATCTCAACTTTTTGTAATTTAAGTGGATCGAATAAGAGAAAATTGGAAAACAACGATATTTAAAACACCTAAAAGTGAATCCATATCAACCTCTTGATCAATATAAATCAAATTTTTAAAGAATGCAGGAAAATTGGAAAGCGATACTCCAGAGGGTGAAAAACTATTTATAGATCATGTTTTGGTATCAAATATGATTTAGCTCGATTTACTTTCGATTGAATTGATTCCAGTTTGGTTTTGCAATTTGGGCTTGTTGATCTTTCCATTTGTAGTGTGCATTATTTTGGGAAATACATGTGTTGCAGAAACCATGGGGAAAGGCCTTGAAAAGAAAGAGGATGGAAGATCTTGAAAGCACAGATAGACAAATTCAGGAAGAAAATGCATTCCTAAGGTGAAAACTATTTTCTCTTGAGAAAAAAATTGCTAGTTTGAAATTAGAGCTTGAATCCAAGGATGAGCTCTTGATGATATTACAATGTGGTGAACCGAAGAAGGATGTACCTTCCACTACATATGTAGGAACAATGACAGATGAGTGCATTGTAAGTATACCACCACATGATTCCTCTTCCCATTCAGAGTTGGATTCAGGTATTGTTCTAAGTGATTTTGAAAAACACACAAAGGGCATTAGATCTAAATTGTTAATTAAAATGGGATTTAATGGGAATGGCCTTGGTAAAGATAATCAAGGTATATCTAACCCAATACAAGTTGAGGATCATCCTCATTTTGTAGGTTTGGGTTACGTTAATGGTGGGAAAATGGAAGTTGGAGAAGGATCCACAACCACTGAAAGAAGACAAGTTTCGACAATAAAGTGTCTTCCCCCTTAGCATCTAGTGAATCATTATCGAAGATGGATCTGGTAAGAAATCACCAAGAAGAGGTATTGAGATTCCTCCTCCTCTATATTACCATAAGCATCAAGGAAATGGTAAAAATCTTGATCCATTATTTCAATTTAAGAAATTTGGCAATGATATGTAGAAAATGTGGTATAGTTATCCATGCACTTTTTGTGGAATGTCTAACCATTGTGTATCCAATTGTAGGAAATGTAAATCTTTGTTGGGAAAGATTATGAGAGATCACTCTCTAAACAATGGCTCGAGAAAATTAATTTGGGTAAGTTTCCTAAAAATGTGGACAAGAGATTTTGTACTCACTTTATAATAAAAAGGTCATGAGATTGATAAATGTTGGCAACTTTATCCTAGACAAAATTGGAAAATTATTAACAAGGAAAGCAATGAAAAACCAACAAACTTAAAAATGACCCCTGTAGTGGTTCAGGAAAATATTGAAGAAATTAACCACCTAAAAAGGAAAATTTGATTAAATTGGTGGGTAAACAATTTCTTAGTTATATGTTTGCATAGTTGTGATAATTGATTAACATGCAAATTTTCAAAGCAATTTTTGGGATTCTGTTGATTGATAAAAAGGAAAATTTTCCCATATATATTTTTAGCTTTGATTATGATGAAGTAACCTGAAGAGGAAATCTAGGTGACATGTTTATCATACTTGGATGAATTTCTCTTGTTTATGGGTTTTTGGAAAACTTCATTTTTGAAATTGACAACAACATATACAAGTGTTTCTATGGGGCATGGTCAATTGATCAATATGTCTATTTTGGAAAAATTGTATTCAGAGTATGTTGTTGTTTTAAGTTGTGCAAATGTATCATGTATGCATTGTTTGTAATTGTAATAATTATACAAATTTTTGTAGCCATGCATGATTTTTGCACATTTTATTAGTCCTTTATTTTGGGCTTTAATATTTGTAACTATCAAACATGGTTACAAATAGTATGTACAATTATTGCACTAAAAAAATGTGATGCAATGTTGCATTTTTGCAGAGTTGATAATGGTGTAAAATCGATGAAGTGAAACAAATGATTATGGCATTTTGGTTGTCATATCAGTTGCAATATTGGCCATGGATTTAGTTGAACATATTTTTGGTGATGATTTTTTTGTCTATTTGGACTAATCCATTTCTATGATGGATTTTCAATATATTACAATTTTTAAACTTACCATGTTATAAACTGGGTTATGTGTTTGTGATATGTAGAGGACCTATTAGCAGTTCAATTGGGTGAGTTTACTTTTGGGACCAAAAGGGTCTTATTAGGGAGGAGTGATCCAAATGAAACATTTTAAGTTCAGATGTTCCCAAATTCTCCTAAACTATTACAAAGTGGAAGATCATTCCAGAGCTTTTTGTCAATATAAAGAACTCAAAATGGAGCTCGTACCTCAAAGATATCATCCATCTGAAATTTTTGGTCAATTGGCAAAATTAAGGGACTACGCATAGGTCTGCTGACATGGATGCATGCACATCCACTAAGTGGACCAATCATAGAATGACAAGTGGCACATGAATATTTGAGCAAAAATTTGGTTTTGATGCCGATCTTTGACACTCGTTTTGGACGGTGGGCCTGCTATTTGGTGGTCAGGGGCCCTCAGCTAGGGTCGACACACTTTTTTTTGGAGGGGTGTCTTTGCCGCCATTTATTCATTTTATCATTGTAATTATATTGTATATATATACCACTATGTGCTTCTTTTATAAGATGCATGTGGGATTTTATTATGCGGGGCTTTGAATTATAATGCATTGTGTTATGGATTACGAGTTAACTCACCAACCAAATTTTCTGTCATAGATAATACAAAGTAAGGCTTGGCTCATATATCCTTCCACTCAGTGGGCTTGTCAACTCCCACGTTATAAACCAAACATACATAGTCACCTCGTAGCGGATGAACATAGCCTAACTACATGCCTAACAAATGTGGCATGCAAACAAACCACTTATCCTTACCAACTATAGTGGACCTAAACTTAGCCATGGCCAATCAAACAAGTTGCCCATCACCTACATGGTGGCTAAAATATCGCCACATCAACCACTTGGTTGTTCCAACACAAATATGTTGCCCAAACACTAACCTATGGGAGCAAAAGAGGCTAAAGCGTGGCCGCAACCATAAACCCATATAAGCATGGCGGGCTATATTTAAACCCCAATTAAGCAATCCCGGAAGGATGTGGGATCTTTCCCACTTGGGAAAATCAAGACCATAAGGAGGAGGAGGGTTTCAACCCCCGACCATCAATTGCAAAAAATATCCTCGCCATACACTAAGATAGGCTCAGTGAAGCTATATAAGTGAGCTCGCTTTATTTAAAGAAGCTTTTATGCACAATGACGTGTAGAGGCAACAATGACAATTTACAAAAATCCTTATTTTGAGGCACTTAGAGTCATTTTCGAGACTTTGGCTGTAATCTGAGAAATGTTCTAATTCCAAGATGAAGAGAATGATGTCATCTTTTTCCATGAAGTGTTATAGTTTTCTGGTGGAAGGGTTTTTATAGCTCTATTTCACGGAGAACACACTTTGGGGATTCTTGCGAGCCACATATGGATTTGGGAACGAGTTTTGACAAAATATAGCGTTTTCAAATATGAATCAAACTCATTTGCGGCGAAATGATCTATTAATCATTTGGAAAGGTAAAAATTACACTTTAAATGATATTTTAATAGATATATTCACGTTTAAAGAATCGAGAAGTAGCCCATCTAGGTGAACTCAAGTTATCAACATGTGGAGTTTTTGATTCGGTCATTTGTTGTTTTTAATCAATTTTAGATTTCAGTATAAAAGGCATTTGATGAATTAAGCAAAGTAAATAACGAGCAAATTCATTAAAAAGTTAAATTTTTGAATCAATTATCCATAAACAAACCGTCAAAGTGAATGCACAAATCAATTTTGGTAGCATAATTGATTGAAATGCATTATTAAATCAACTTGTGATCAATTTTTGAAAGTTTAAGATCAAATTTTAATGGTTTTTAATTGATCCACTTGAATCATGAAAAGTTGAGATTAAAGGGAAATTAATCAAATAAGAGAAACATTGGAAAACAATGTATTTTAAAACACCCAAAAGTGAATCCATATCAACCTCTTGATCAATATAAATCGATTTTTTGAAAACAATACCCGTGGGGTGAAAATTGTTCTGAATTAGCCAAACTTTAGCCTCTTTTTCAAGACTCCACTGAAACATATCAAATATATTCTAATTGATGAAATGAGTTTCATTGGACCTAAGTTGCTCGCCAAAATTGACTATCATCTTCGTGAGGCTTTTCCACATTCCAAAACATTACAATTCGACAACAAATCCATTATTCTTGTTGGATACCTCATTAACTATCGCTTTCATGGACATTCCTTTGTATGTCGGTAATTCCTATGGTCTTTAGCTTTGGAAAGATTTTCCTACTTGAATATCCTTGAGATTAGTCTTCGTGTAACAGGTTCCACTCAAGCACAAATTTCATTTTGCCACATCTTTTCAACATTCATAATGACATTCCTATATTTTGAAGACTAGGAACTAATGATGTCCGCATTGATTCTTGCCTTCCGAGCGAAGAGATCCTTGAGTTCCATAATGCCACTCATTTGTTTGCAAAAAATGAACAGGTCGACAACCACAACCTCCAGATGTTGAAGGAACTTAATTCTCCAGTTGTCATATCGATTGCTCAAAATACAAGGTGCAATGACTCCATTGATCTTGATGATGATCAACTGCAACACAAATTTCTTCTTTGCAAAAATAAAAAAGTCATGCTTTCGCAAATTTATGGGTCAAACATGTCTTGTAGAATGATGTAATCGATAATGTGGACATTGTGTATGACACTTCCTCAACACCACCTCATTTGCCTTTATTTGTTGTCATCAAATTTGATCGATATATTGGCCCTTCTTGGGATCCCAACAATCCTTCCCATTCTAGTCCCGCCAATTTCTAGAGGAAGTCATAGTACAATTGTTGCTTAAAATGGCTTGGGCTTTTTCTATCACAAGTCATAAGGATTGAATATGCAAAAAGCAACTATTGACATTGGTAACAACGAAAGACAAGGCCTTACATTCACCGCAATATCTAGAGTCCCCTCCTTGAGTGACATTCGTATTTCACCACCTTTTTCTTTCGAACGTTACTCCAAGATGTCAAAAACCCCTCTACTTCAATCTTGCGTAAATGAGGAAACCCACCCATAAACACTTCAAATCTTACCTCCCACTTGATCCTCTTCACATATCCTCGCCATCCCTTCCCTCCTTCAAAGCCACTCTCCCTCTCGCAAGTTCCAAATCTTCCGTCTTGACACTCATTCCATGTCCTTGTACAATTCTATCCTTCTCTTCTAATACATTACATCCAGTATTTTTCAAAATTTCACACTTCTTTTGGTCCTCCTTCTTTTACAAGCCTTGTTTCATATCATTTTCACTTTGGCCACACTCGCATCCCCTTTCGGTGTTCACATTACACTCCTCGCGTGCGATTGCTAGTTAAATATCTTCTACCACATTCACTACAAATTTTCTTCTCGAAAAGAAATACCCACAAATTCTTGCCCAAAAAAACCTTTCTTCCCGAAAAGGCTTAACACTTAAGTACTGGCAAATGAGTCTCGCGTAACTATTTCACTTCATATATATTTCGTATGATCCTTTAAAATGCTTAACAAAGAAAATTAGTTGTATTTTTCGGGAAAAAAGCGTAAATACGACCCGGCACCAGATATTTTTCAGTTGTGGTCGTCGGTAGGGGTTAGGGTTTAAGACAAGACACACGTTCATTTTACATACAATAACAAGGGATTTGAGGGTCGAGGTTTTCTTCGACACGGAAAAATGCAGGCAGGCAAGCTTAACAAAGCCGTAGCTGCGCTGCGTGCCATAACTCAAAGGAGAAAAGGTTTGGCGGATGGAGTCTCGTCGCCGATTTTTCTGGAAAATCTTCGAACTCCCTTAAGCCCTTTGTCGGCGTATTCTTCGCGGGGATTTGGAAATTTGGTGCAGCACAGCCCTCAGATTGAAGGCCTGTGCAATGCTAAAAAGGTATGCAGTAAGGTATGGCTTGAAGCGTAGTTTAAAAAAACATGGTTAGTTCATCAGGCTCATTCAAACCCCGACGACGATTCTTGTTAACCCTGACAATATATCTTTTAGAATTTAACGAGTATAGTAAAAAAGAATTAAATAAGGGTTTGTCAAATACATTTCTAAAGCCCTCAACTTCATTCAAACTCCCATGATAGGTCTTGTAGAAGAATTGAAGCTAGATTGTAAATCCCACTTCACGGTTTTATTCAATATAATATTTACACAGTAAAGCGTAATAATTTTATTAAATTTTTGGGTATTTTTTTTTTTCTGTAAGTAACCTTTTTATTTATATATCTGGAATGAATTGTCTTATGTCCACAGATTATGAATTTACGAGGTTTTATTCTTCTGTTGGAGCGTTTGGTCCTAAGGCTGCCTCCCGGCACTAGCGGAGTTGCAGTTGCGGAGGACTATGGTGTTGCAGAGGCCGATGATGGACTGGAGATTGCTAAGCTCGGCATTGATCCGGAAATTATTAATGCACTTGCAAAGAAGGGGATTGTTAAACTATTTCCTATTCAGGTCCGGTGAATTGCAATTTTTTTCCTATGTTTTCAAAGGATCTAAATTAGAAAATAAATAGTTTACTGTGCGTTCTTCCTATGATGAAGTAAGCTCCACTGTGCATGGATTTTTTTCTTGTCAAGGGGTTTAGATCGGAAGAATAGGAATTTACCACATGTTCAAGCAGAATTGGTTTATTTTTATTTATTTGACGTCATTAATATTATTTTTTGCATTAGCATCAACGGTGGAATATATTATGCATTACCTTACTAAGGTCTAATTTTTTTGTATATATATATATATATATATATTTTGAATTGCTTGACATAGAAAGGAGTTATAATTTATTGGAATTTTTTTTTCCTCTTACATTGTCTCAATTGTAAAATATTCCAGAATATTTGAGCTTGCTTAAATTTTTGACATCTGCAATCAGTGCATTTTTCTGGTGGTCCTTGTGGTGATTTCTATGGATTGTTTGCACTTTGTCTTTGGAAATAGGAACATGCATGGCACAAAAGTGCAAATAAAAAGCCGAAGTAGGTCAAGCCACTGAATTTAAGTGTAATGAGAAGCAGTTGTGGATTTGAAGATTATTTTTATCATCAACGATTTTATAGCATGCTATGGCAAGTGGCTTTTATGTGCGAAGGACAATTTGCATTAAAATTTCTTCAAGGTCAAACTTTGTTGAAATGTGTTTTTTCGACTCCCTTTTGTTGAAATCAAATCAATGGCAGAACTTATTATGTATTCCCTTATTGAGATCTATAAAATAAATTTCTTCAATTTGTAACTATGTTGAAATACACGTTTTTGACTCCCATTTGTTTAAATGACATCATAGGTGGAATACAATCTCTTATCAAATGACATAGGAAAAGAAAGAAAAGGTCATTTCAAGGTATAGGATGCCTAGTGCTATGTTTTGGATCTGCATGGTAGCTTACATCATACGAGACCACCTTGTACTCTCATTATGCAGGAGCCCTTTAACTTTGCTTCAAATACAAGGCATGTGATCCCTACAGTCTGCAGGGTAACCCTGTTAAGAGGACAAGTTCTTCACCGTTAGGCCAACTCAGGTGTAAAGAATTATAATTTTTCTGCAGATTTTAGCAAGGAGCATTTGTGGATTCAAAGATTACTTTTCTTATAAAAGATTTTATAGCATGCTATCCCAAGTGCCTTTTATGTGTGAAGAACAATGTATAAATTGACAAATCTGCCACTAGTTATTGATTGTTTCGCTACATCTATTTGCCATTGGGATTGATTTCGTGCTCTTAAGCGGATAATTTTTTTCCTCTCTGAGTTGGGATTTCAAACTTCCTTATATCTATTTCCATTGACAAAGCAAGGGCATGATTGTGCATTAATAAATAGAATGTTGCTTTGCTAAGTATCTTAATATATTAATAATGTGAGTGTGCACATATTTGTATTTAGTTCATGAATTATTTCTAACCATGCTCATTTTGCATTTAGAAAGCGGTATTGGAACCAGCAATGCAAGGTCGTGACATGATTGGCCGAGCCAGAACAGGAACTGGAAAGACTCTAGCTTTTGGAATTCCTATTATGGATAAAATAATTCAGAACGGACGCAAAAATGGGTTTGTTCTTGCTTCATAGTGGATTTATTTGATTTCTTCTTTTTAACGTTTACATAAAAATTTAAAGAATCACTGCCTTAAAGAATTGGTTCCTAGGGTGATTTGTAGGTACATGTTGCTAAAGGATAGCCTTTTATTATGTTCTCAGTCATTATTGATGTCTTATCTTTGCTTTGAAAATGATTACGTGTCCACAGGCGAGGCTTCAATCCTCTGGCTCTAGTTTTGGCTCCGACACGCGAGCTTGCACGACAAGTTGAAAAAGAATTCATGGAATCTGCCCCGTGCCTAGACACACTTTGTTGCTATGGTGGAGTACCTATCCGTAACCAAATCGAAGCAATTAGGAGGGGCATAGATGTAATTGTTGGAACTCCTGGTCGCATAATTGATCTAATCAATCGAGGTGAATTAATTTTGTCGGATGTTCAGTTTATTGTGTTGGACGAGGCCGATCAGATGCTGGCTGTGGGCTTTGACGAGGATGTTGAGGTGATTATGGAGAGACTGCCCAAAAAACGACAAAGCATGCTGTTTTCTGCTACATTGCCTCAATGGATTCATAAGCTTTCAAGGAAATATTTGACTGATCCACTGCTTGTAGATCTTGTAAGTCATAAACTAGCTGCATTTTCCTATTATTTTTTTTTGATGGATTTATTTTATCCCCGAGCGTACTATGTTAACTGTGATGCTTTATTCTAGATTATTATATCCATAAACTATTAGTTTCAGTTATTCTATTGTAGAATATGATACTTAGTTTGTGTGAACTTAATATAATCTATATTGTACTAACAGTGTTTGGATACAGGTTGGTGACTCTACTCAGAAGTTGGCCGATGGAATTACGCTTTATTCTATTGGTGCATCTACTTATGGCAAACGCTCCATTCTAAGTCCATTGATAAGTGTATGGTGCTCACTTCATTTAAGCTTTTGAGTTTATTTCGCTTGCACAATTATATGGGAGTAAAATATATCTATCACAAATTTCGTTTGCTTGCACATTATAAGTGTGGCTTGAATTGGTTACCTTTGAATGAGGTGTATGCCTATTTTGCCACCCTTATGAAAATTAATACTATCTAGAATTTTTGGTGTTGCATCTATATGTTTTGAATTCTGATTAATCTTTCTATCACACAGTAATAATTAAGTTTGCTGATGTTGCTTGTTGTGCATACATGCTTATGAGATATCTAATGTTTGAAATGCAATAGTTGTGCATGGCTTATCATGAGATATTATTTGGTTTTGCATTTGGTGATTGATGTAATTTTCAAATGAATCTTTGTTTGACTTTATCCAAAGCTCAATTGGAGCCTGCAACAGACCAACATTGCAGTTAACCATTTTAGTTAAACATAAAATTATAATCAAGGATGCATGCAACAAATTGATGAACTGCACATAGATACACATTAAAATATTTGTGTGATCTAATACGACACGTTATATTATTATTTAATATAGCAATGTTCAGGTTTTCAGATACACTTCCTAGCCTGGAAGCTTTGTATTTTTCTATTTGGCATGAATTGTGATATGATACACTTCCTAGTCTGGATATGCCTTCGATATGTTCGCTATATCTTGGGGTGTATGCGATTTTTGGGACGGACAGACCACAGTATATCTTGTCATTCTCAAAAAATTATGAATCGAGTATTTAGTTATTCCGTGTTCTATTTATAGCTTTTGTGCACTCAAATATATTATATCTTTATACATCCCATATCCTAGCTATGTCTGAATCCTAGATTTATTAAAATTCTGGTAAAGTCTAGACTGTTTTGGTATGGGTATGGTATGCTGAAACGACAAATTTTTAAAAACCTCGGGTACGGTATCGCTGTGGGTACGTTAAATAAATATATTTTTAAAAAGTAAAAAATATAAATAGATATAAAATTTAAAGAAAACAACAAAGCTTATAGTCTCAGCAACCTATAAAATATTAGAAGCCAACAACAAGCTTATTATGAATTAGAAGCCATCTAAAGCAAGATTTCTTTGACTGAATACAAGAAGACCACAAAACATTAAATCTATGAGTCCATCTACTAATGGGCTCACAAACATTCCACTTATTGTTAAGCCCAGGGAAAGGTTTGGGGAGAAGGCAATCTTTTCATAGAGTTGTTTGGAGGTAGCCTCTTGGAGAGGGGGCCCTTTGAGCCACCTCATAGTATCCCAAAAGTCATTCTCATCCTCCATAATTAGTCCAGTAGAGGGAGCTGTGAAAGCATTTCTGAGCATTGTATACATTCTGAACTGAGATTCATTTTCATTCTCCAGGAAGCTGTGAAAGCATTTCTGAGCAATACATTCTTGAGATTGAAGGTCTTTAAGTCTGTCTATTCCATCCACTTCCCAAATCTGTACAAGTCATGAAATATTTTAATTCCTTTCTCAAACCAAAGGAGGGCAGAGCAGCCTCTTGTCAAGGCAAGGATCTTGTCATTATATTTCAGATTCGACAAAATCGATTTGTAGGCTTGGCACCTAGTGTCAAAGGAAGAGAAGATAGGCTGCCCAACCACCAAGTGCTTCACTTGTTCCCATGCCTTCCAAATTGACTGAAGAATAAAGGACCCATGAGGAGCAACAAGAAAGCCCCAAATAGTAAGTCAACCAAATGAAGTCCTTTTCATCTCTCTCGACCCTTTGGAGCCTATTGGCAATATTGAATTTCACACAAACTTTCCAAGGTTCAATTCCAGTCAAAGCCCTCAAGTTTTTTTTTTTTTTTGCACTTTTAAATTTTTTTTATGGGTACTCTGTGGGTATGTATCCACAGTGTACTCTCAGCATACCTGTATCTGGTACGTATCAGGCCTGGTACGGGGAGTACTTGGCGTTTCTGGGCAGTCTAGGCTAAAACTGTACTGGTTACCAAATGACTTGGTGGATCCCTATGTTGTCATACTTACATCCAGACTTATCCCAAATGCTGCGAATGAAGTATCCATATGATTCGAGGGACTAATCTCTATGTTTTTGCAACTTCAATTTTTCAATTCTTAAAGCAGCTGCGCTACATAAATGATAAAACGCAGTGAATATCTTTCAGATACAAATGGTAACATGATGATTTTCTTTTGGATACATCTTGGCATGCCAGATCCTGTTTAAAATGGATCTGTGCTAGTCTTCAATTTGGGGATGAATATGAAGAATGTTGCCAGAAATGTTTTTTTAAAACTATTTGAAGTTTCAGCTAACTAGTCATTACTGCAATAAGGAAACTATCAATGCAATGTTCTTGTGGTAATAAGTCTTACACAGTGACAAGCCATGCAAAGTGCACTACAATCATGTTTTCGACATTTTCTCTGTAGCTTTACAAGAGCATATGCCTATAGTGTGATTTTGTTCCACATTAGTAGTCTCCTGCAGGTGAAAGGGATCCACAAACATTGGCTTTTCCGTTGATATCTTAAAGAGTTTAAATTAGATAATTGAATGAATAGGGAAGTTGGATCTAGAAGTTTGCAGTCTACTGTGGCTGGAGTTTATATCTTTTATCATAGTTAGAGGCAATATGCTGTATGCATATTTAGAAAGTTCCATCTAATAAAGCTGCACTAGAGTCAATATACTGCACGTGATTCTTCGCAGGATTGTAATTTAGAAAGTGGCACACTCCAAAGACCCAGAAATCTGTTGTTGAAGTTGGTTATTTTATGTCTAATCTTATCGTTTGTTTTATGTTAGATAAATTCAAGATAGACATCACATATTTAAAATGAAAGATTGCTTTGCTGGTGTAACTGTAAATTCACTTATGTAGGGAGGGCTGACATACACGAGTGAAATATAATCAGATTTTTTGAATGACCATATTGGCTTGTAATGTTGGTTTCATTTATATTCTGGTTTGTGTACTCAGAAAATATCAGGCGCTTTGTTCCCGGTCTTTATTCATTTGTAAGTAGAGCTTTCTTCTTAGTTTGGTGTTCGTTATACGTTATGACTTTGTGTGGGACCTGTCCTGGATATTTCAGGAACATGCCAAAGGTGGAAAATGCATTGTTTTCACGCAAACAAAGCGAGATGCAGACTATCTTTCAATGTCATTGAGCCAGGCTCTTGGATGCCAGGCATTGCATGGGGATATTTCACAGGGTCAACGAGAGAGGACTCTTGCTGGTTTTCGCCAAGGGCAGTTTAATGTGCTGATTGCCACAGATGTTGCTGCGCGTGGGCTTGATGTTCCTAATGTTGATCTGGTATAGTCTTTTTTTACATATTAATGGTTTTAATTGTTACATACAACTTTAGCTTGTAATTTGTCCAAACTTACTTCCACGTTATTCTGGTTTTATTAACCATATTTAAGTAAGGGCACAGTTCCTTTAACTAATATTAACATTGATGGCTGGACATGTTTGTGTTTCTTTATTCTTATTAATGTCATGTATGCTGCTTATATAACCATAAAGTTGATTTGTGCATGTTCAGATTATTCATTATGAGCTACCAACATCTTCAGAAATATTTGTTCATAGATCTGGGCGTACTGGGCGTGCTGGTAAGAAGGGTACCGCCATTGTTATTTATACTGAGCAACAGTTCAGGGCAGTCAGGACTATTGAACAAGATGTAGGTTGCAAGTTCAAAGAGGTATGGCTCTATCTCACAAGCGACTTAATGGTCTAGCACCTCTTGAGGAATATCTTTAAGATTATTATCTTTTCGGAAATGCAAGTGCGCATTTACATGATCGATCAGTTTTGGGCACAGTCTTTTATTGTCTTTGCATCTATTAGCTTTTGACTCACTAATTTGTTTTCTTTGTATTTGCAAAAAATATTGTTATGTATCAGTAGCCTCTATTCTCCAATGCTCTCTTTTCTGTATTTCCCAGTCATCTGAACACTTAAAGAATTGGAAGATGGTCCAAAATAGAATCAGTCAAGTAAAGAAAACTTTATAGTGTTTGTAGGTGGCTGGTGGCGGTAGAAATTATATTCCCTTGTCATTGAATGTTTTGAAAAGACGCAATATTTATTGACATCAATGCTGTAACAAAGCCACTAGAGTAGTTATTTTAAGGAATTTGATGGTTACTGAGGACCGTGCATTCTTTATAATTTGATGCTGCTGTGGTTGGTTTCCCTGAATTTTGCCTGGAGCTTTAAATCTGTCAATTTCATGCTAGTTACCAAACACACAGAAGATCTGAATGAAAAATGTGCAGCAAATGTTTTATCCATACACCCTCTTTATTGTGTAGTTTATCTGATAGAAATATTAGTCAGACCTTTTTCAGATTGGGCAGGGCACCACTTTACAGGGATACACACTAGGCAAGTCAGGATTATTGGGCAAGATGTAGGTTCTTTTTTGTGTGTTTTACTTCTACTCTTGTATGAATGTACCTCATGACAGATGTCTTTTAATTATCATCTCTCTGAGACTTTGGAAATGCTAGTAAATAACTTTCAGGTTTTGGCCGTTTGATTTATTTCATTATAGTTGCAATAAATTTTGTTATGTATCAGCTCTTTGTGGCTTTCTTAAAGTAAGAGCAATTTTATGGTTCATTGGGTTTTGGCCCTCTTTTGTTTTCATTCTAGTTGTAATAAATTTTTGTATGTGGCAAAAAACTTCAGGCTTCCCAAATACCCCTTTTCTTTTACTTCCGTTATTTCATAATGTTTAAAGAAGTGTAGAATAGGTCCCATGTAGAATGGGTGAATTAAAGAGACTATCTCTTTCTGGGTAGTAGATGGCATGTGGAATTTATGCTCCTTGTTACCGTGTGTTGTAAACACACCATAAACCTTTATTTACATCAATATTGCTATTAAAAGCCTCAGAGGAGTAGCTTTAAGGAATTTCATAACTACTGTGTATGCTTTCTTGATTGGTACCACTATAACTGGTTTTCCGCAAAACTGACCTGTAAATTTAGTTTTATCAGTCTATAGACAGCTCCCAAGCAATGCCAAGGTGTGGCATGACAAATATAAAGAAAATCCTTTTGTTGGTTTCAACCATACACCCTCTCATTTGTCTATTCTATCGAGAATGAATAATAGATGGTCCTTTTTTTAGTGAATGTCTATTAATTTCTACCAGCAGCATTACAAATATACAGAGAATCCTTGTTGGTGTCAACCATACACTATCTTGGCTACCTAGTCTATTGAGTATGAATAATTGATGGTCCTTATTTAGTGAATGCCTATTAATTCCTGTCACCAGCAATTACATAAGTTCTTTAAAAATATTTTGGCTTCATTGCTTTAATGCACTACCTTATGTATTAGCAAAACCTAAATAATTATTCCTGTAATATTTGCATTTAATAACATAAGTTTATTTGTTTAACCAAGCATATACGATGTTTTTTCATTAAAATTGATATGGCAGTGTTTTATGGTAGTTTTCCAGTTAATAGACTTTTTGCTTGTTGTGCGGTACCTTCTACTTTTAAAACCAGGCAAATGGTTGAAGGCATTAATTGAAGTTTAAAATTTTTTTAGATTCAACTAGTTGGTTAGCATAAAAGCCCGTGTGTTATACATATAATAATTAACTGTGGCCAAAGAGGATTGGTGGTTACTAGCACATGAAGGATTAACTTGAGTATTTGGACCATCTTTTGATAGTGTTTTGACCTATTAATCCATGTTGTTATCTGCTGTGATGGTGACATGTAGTCTATTCTTATTTTATTTTATTTTTATGCAGCTTCCAAAAATGAAAGAGGAGATAGATAATAATTTTTCAGGACGTGGTGGTGGTTTTGGAATGAGCCGATTTGGTAGTTCAGGAGGAAGCCGTTTTGGTAATTCAGGAGGGAGTCGATATGGCAGTTCTGGAGGCAGTTACGGCAGTTCTGGAGGCAGTTACGGCGGTTCTGGAGGCAGTTATGGCGGTTCTGGAGGTGGGTACGGCAGTTCTGGAGGCGGTTACGGCAGTTCTAGAGGCGGTTATGGCAGTTCTGGAGGAGGTGACTATGGGGGACGTTCAAGTACACAGAGCGGAAGGTATTTTCGCTCAAATGATACATGTGATAGCTTGTGTTGGAATGTCACTATATAGGGATTTCACAGTGACATCTTATATTAATTAAGCTCTAATTTGATTAAGTGTGCCAAACTTTAAAACCCATAGAACTGTTCATGTGTTGTATTTTGGAATTAAGTGTTGTCACTCCATTTTGTGCATGATGGAATTCTTGTCTGATAATAACGAAGGAAATGGTGTTAAATAACTTTCATGGCAGATCTATGAAGAACTTCTGAATCAATTTCCTTTTTAAAAGTCTGCTTATAGTCTGTACTTAGTGTCTTAGTTAAATTAGGACTGTTTCTGGTTTATATCATTGATTTATAGGGCAGTTAAATTGTGCATTTGGTCTAAAGTGCTGTGAGCTGCAGTGATGAAAATAATACCTATAGTATTATGTTTGCAACAACGTTGTTTCTAGCCTGTTGCTTTTGGTGTTGAATTTCAGTAAATGATATAGAGTGTTGATTTGTTTTTTGTTCAATCTGAAAGAATCCGTTCTCTTGCACTGTTGCTTTTGAAGAATAATTCCCTCATAATTGTTTTTGTGTTGTATGAGATGTTATATATAAATACAGTGTATCTGGATTCGCATTTTCAAATCACATTACCAGATGATTTGCAATGCACTTCTAGTTAAAACATTTACAGTTAACTTATGTTCATGAGATTTGCCGTTATACCTTCAACATTTATTTTTAAGGTAATGTGAAAAGATTCCTATATGTGGCGCACTTCAACATTGAAGGGGATAAAGATTAGCTTATTTTAAGGTGAAAGCCAATCTGTGATCACAAATTCAGTGTGCAGAAGGAGCCTTGCAAGTTGTTAACCTGCTTTTTAGCATATATGAAGCTCATTGTATTGTGCTTATGTAGGCAGATTATCATTTATAACAACTGCCTTTTTCTTAAACATAGGTATTTTTGTGTAGTATTATTTCTCAGTTTTTTTATCTTGCCAGTCTCTTGCTATTTCCAAATGAGGCAAGACCTCTAGGATCCATTTACTGTTTTGTTAGTGGTTCTGAACGCTAATTTTCTCGCGGCAGGTTTGATAATTATGGAGACCGTCCTAATAATTAGACATACTATGACCAGTTTAATAGAAATTCCAGGGATTCCAGCAGGTAATTTTATTTACATGTTACTTCTTATAGAAGCATGATTGTGCATTTGCATCTTCATGGGATAAATTGGCTTTTTCACCAGTCAAAAAATCAGTATATTTACAAAGATATTACATTTATGACAAGGATGAAATACCATGGTCTGAAACACAAATTTGCATTACTGAAGAGTCGAGACATTCAGATTTGGCACCGAACTGAACTTCTCGATAGCCTTATCTCTTTTTAGCGATTATTTGAAAGCCTTTCGCTTTCCATTTGTATACACAAAAGAAACGAGCTATGAAGCTTCACAATTAGTAGTTCACAAGGTACAATGCTTGCCAAAGGTTTTGCAAATGGACTAGCAATTTACACATGCCTGAGTGTGGGAACACTCCATGGTTAAGTGCACTTGAGCTGAAGTAGTGCTTGGATGGGTGACCTCCCAAGAAGTTCGAGTGCTTCTTCTCGCGAACATTAATTAGATGCGATGATTGCCAAGTGGACCATTCATAGTCATGAGACAGGTTCTTCTGAATCACTCATGAAATATGGGTCATGAACTCTGTCACAAGGTATGCCGAATTTTATTGACAAAGTTTGAACTTCACCAAATTTTATTCTCCTCGAATATGGACTCAAACTATATCCATTATATTTACATTGGAGTTTTTGGCATGCTTTTATATATATATACTTGTTGAAAGCAGGGGATAGAAATCTCTCCACTTTGTCCCTCACATGTTTATGCATTTTTTTAGAAAATAAAAATGATAAAAACTCCTTTGTTCAAACTTAAAATTGTTTTTATTTTTTTCCAAACTTTATCCTCTGGTGAACTTGAACTGAACTTTATCCTTACTGAACATGACCTCGAACCTTGTGACTCAGGTCATGAAGATTGTCTTGAAATTACACATTTGATTCTTGAAAAATTATATTACATAATAAATGCACTGTTGAAACGTCAATTGTGTGAAAAAATGGAAAAGATCAAGAGCTCTACAAAGAATGTATCTTTAGGTGCAATACTGGCTGAAATTTTGTAAATGGGGTAGCAATCTAAGGGGGCCTGATTGTCGGGAAAATTCCATGTTTAAGTGCACTTCAGTCTGACTAGTACTGGGATGGGCGACCTTCTGAAAGTATTGATGCTTCACCTGATGAGCATCACCTAGAGCCAATGAGTTCCAAGTGGACCGTTTGTTCTCATGAGAAACGAGGTTTTGTGAACCAGTACTCACGAAATATTGATCATGAAGATATACTTGAAACTATGCATTTGATTCCCAACAAATCATATTACAATTGAAATTCACTGCACAAGGATATTTCGTCTCAACAATTTGAGTTGACAGTGAAGGTTGTGATTCTGATCAATAGTTTTCAGGGGCATGGTTTTGAAACTGCCTGTCTGCATTAATCGGTTGCCTCACCCGAATTGATTGCATGGGTGGAGTAACAACAGAGAGTGTTGTCTCATCAGTTTCTGAGACGGTTGGGAGACTTTTAGTGCACGAAAGGTAATTCCCAAGGATTTTAAGAAAGAGGCACGGATCTGGATGAAGGGAGAAGACTGTGAAGATGGTCTTCAGTTGGCTGTAGAAGGATAAGGAGCAAGAGGAGCTGAGAGAGCAAGATAGCATGCTGCATGTTGTATTTGCTCTGTTGATTTCTTGTATCCATCTTTGGCTGTAAGAAGATTGGGTAGCTGGGCAATTGTCACTTCCAACTGGTTTTTCCCACCTGGGGATTTTCCAGACTAAAATCTGTGTCATTGAGTGTTCATGGTTGATTTCGTTCATGTTTCAGCTCTGCAAGTTTTGTTCGTACTTCTAACAGTCCAAACTGTCAATTCCTTGAAGCAATTTGAGTTAGGAGTACACAGATTAAGTTCCTCAAGCAGGTATCTGTTTGTATATTTCACTGCATATGGAAGCATGATTATCCATTTGCATCAATATGAAAGAAGGAAAGAAAGTATATTAATGTCTACAAAAGACCAAAACAGGTCAACATATGATTCTGTCATTTCCATTAAGTAAATTATGTTAGTAATTTACAGATCAGGTTCCACCAGCAGTTATCTATATAAAGTTTGTATATTTCTTTGCCTACGGAAGCATGATTATACATTTTAATTTTCATGAAAGAAAGTAAGAAAGAAATTATATTAATGTCTACAAATGATCAAAATATGTCAATGGGACTTGGAAAGCACATTCAGTCATAAAAGAGATGTACTAGGGTAGAAACACCCTTGGATAGGAAAGTAACTAAACACAAATTGTGACATACAGTGAACAAATCCTGATGAAGAGAGAAGAAAGAAAGTAACAGAGTCAGTGTTCGGTTTTTAAGGCCAAAGTTCTTGTGCCATTGGTTGCTCATGGTTGATTTTGTTCATGTTTCAGTTCTGCAAGTTTTGTTTATACTGCTAACAACATACTGCCGTAATTTTGATTTCCTAAGGCTTTCCAAACTTCATTGTGAAGTAAAATTAGAGTAGGACGACATGTGATTCTTTCAATTCCATTAAGCTATTTTTGTTAGGAGTTTACAGATAAGGTTCAATGAGCACATATCTATTTGTATATTGGACTGCATATGGAAGAATTACCATACTTTTGCATCTTTATGAAAAAAAGAAATTATATTAATGTCTACAAATGACCAAAATAAGGTCAATTGGACTCTGAAAGTACATTTATTTATAAATGAAATGAACTAGGGCAGAAAAAGCCTATGGCGGAAAAGTAAAAAATGCAGGGTAAACCTAAAGTGGCTGAACCCGAGCCATAAAATATAGTAAAAATATAAATAGCTCTGTAAGGGAAGAAGCCTTCAAATAAACTTGGAACTCATGACAAAGATCTAGCAAGAGGCCGTGAAAGGAGTAAAACACTGTCACATTTCTGCAGTAAAACACAGACCAAGTAGATTGGCTATTCTAGACCTGTTAGTTTGTTTGATGCACCAAAATCAAACAGTCCCAAAAAAAGTAACTAGTTGATACTCTTTGTATTAAGGCAGTTTTAAATGGAAATTGTAGTTGCTCCTGAAGCCAAACAAGATAATTAGGGACACACAAGCATCTGGTTACAAATGATACAGTTGTGGATAAAACTGTTCAAGCCTGCACAGCTACTTCCCACGCAGAAAACATGTTTAACACAACTTAGTTTATAGTCATAACTTTTCTAGCTCAAAAGCTTTTGGATCTATAGTTTGAAAGTTTTGTCGGACAATTTAAATTGATTGTTTTAAGAGACATGCAATGTTTAATGGTTTGGGGTCTTGTCTTTGCTTTTATTTTTTTGTTGCCATCCCTCACATTAAGTTCGAAATATCCTTTGGTTTTTTATCGACGTTTCTTGGATCTATATCTAAGTTAATCTTTTATTTAAGAATTTATTCCAACCTTCTCAGTTTTCTTTTGGTGAGAATGCTTCATCGTCTTTCAATGGTTTTAGTTCATCCGATTCTTTGGCTTCTCTAATTGTTTCTTTGAGTTCCTTTTAAGAGAGCTTGCCAATAAGCTCTTTTTCCTCTCCCGCAAGGTATTGTTTTCTTGTAGATACTGCTGTACATGTGACCAATCCTTTTTCCCTTGGTAAAACCTAACCTCCGACCAAAAACTTGAGATTGAATCTTATGGAAATTCATTAAATTCAAGGCAGGCAACTCCTGTAGTTTGACAAAAACAATTCCATTTACAATAATTATTAATTTCTCAAGAAAGCCTGGTCAAACCAATGACACCGATTGAAGATTTAATATTTGATCATGTAGAGATCAAACTGATGGTTGACAAACCATAAAACGAAGAAAATTATAAGATAGGTTTGTCAGTTGGATACAAGACAGGGCCTTATCACATCGTACCCCCTATCCTATCCAGAGTTCAGGCCCTATCTAGAATACTCAATTCTCTAAATGAAGGGTGGAGAGGGATGGGGGCTGGAGCTACTGTCATAGGTTGGAGGGATAGAAGTACAGGATGCAGAAGCTATATATATCACTCACTCATAGTGGTATGGGGTGTCTGAGAAGACACCATCAACTGGACATTAATCTGTTACATTGTGATTTTCTTTGTTTGATGGGTGTATAGCCTTTGCTTGGCAAGATTATCCCTTTTGCACAACTGTACTTTTGGTGTTTGGGATCTAACAATTTATCTTCTTTTCCTTCATTCTCTTCAAGCAGGTGGTTTTTTACGTTGATGCAGATGCATCCTGATTCTTTCAAATCACTTGCCATGTGCCTATGCTCAGAACAGGCCATATTCAATCTAAAGTCGAGTCCTAAAGAATTTAATGTACTGATAGGTTTCTGAAAGTATATCTAATAGATTTAGATTCAGACAAGCAATTTGTTTTCTTGATCATGTTCTATTCTTCGTGATTGCGTTCTGTTGAGGGTTTTTCTTTCAGAAGATTACAGCCAACAAATTAATCAATTCTTCCCCAGAAAGCTTTGGTTCCACTCAAAAGCCTATCCTGCTCTTACTACAAAGAGGAATAACAACAAATAACCCATGCACGAGCTCTGTCAATGGATCCTCGGGACAGTTTTGAGAACAATGTAATAATGTCTAAGGAATGGTAAATTCCCAAAACCTTAATCATGAATAAGAGCTTGCTCTGTTTCAAATCACCTATGCTCTCAGCCAAAGATTCATTGTCCAGAGCCATTATTTGCTTCTCTCTTCAAAGAATTAAAAAAAAGTGATCTAATAATTATTCCATATACAGTTCACAACAAGCGGGTTGGAGTTTGTGTTTGGAAAATGGGATTCAAGAACTTCTTTAAAAGAAAATTTGTGGTCATGTTAGGGGACTCTGCTCTGAACAATGAGTGTGTATGGCTAAAAGTCTTATCTGGGAAAACTTATGAACAGTCTGATTATGTGTAGCAGTGGCATACAGATGTGGTGGAATGTTAAATATGGCTATCCTTCATTTTAGTACCCTTTTTTTTAATTTACTACACTTGCCCAGGTTTACTAAGTGCATATAACTATTTTTCGTATGATTAAGTGCATAGGAGAAGCTGTGCAAATTGCAAAACAGTAATGCATATGGTAACTTTTTGGCTTTTATGAACATCAGAAAACTTTGTCCTTCCACCAGTTGAAAGTATTTGTGCAGTTACCTCAGTGTGCAGTGCACTAGCTATTCCATATAATTGTTAGTAAGCCATGGTCTAGAGTTCCCTCAATATCAGTTACACTAAAGTTTTTACACAGTCTTTCTTCTTTATTTTAAGCCCAATTTTTTCTGATGGGTGAAAAGTTGCATTGTCCTAGGCAAGAAGCATGATTGAGATTAGGTATCTGATGGAAGCATACTGCTGACTGGTCTGGCGACCAAAATAAATGTTTATTATTTATCATGGAAAATGAGTTTTATGGATATTTAATGTGTATTTGAGGGCTGTTTAATGCTCTTATCATGGGCACTGAATGCAATCAAAATATTCCTTGTGACAGGTCCAGCGGTTATGGGGGCGCTCCAACTATTAGATAAGGATTTAGATATGCAATACAGACTGAAGTTCGGTAGCAGGTATGCTTTGGTTAGTTCTCTGTATGTGGAAGTATTCTTCTCCTCTACATGCAAAGTTTGTTCTGAATCGTATACTTTGGTTAGTTCTCTGTATGTGGAAGTATTCTTCTCCTCTACATGCAAAGTTTGTTCTGAATCTGCCATTAACTTTCAAATATAAGAGGGAATTTTCTGCTTGAAATAGGCTTTTGGAATATATGGTTGTAAATAGAAAAGATTATCCTGCTTGTGGTTGTCCTGTTTTTTTCCTTCACATTTTTACATTTCACAGTTGTAGTTATATTAATAATCTTCTGTTCAGTTATAATAAATATTAGTGCATATATACACCAGGCATTGACTCTTGTGTAGGATTGCGGATAATCCTTTTCTTATGCTGAAAATGTTTCATAAAAAGAATTTAAATGTTAGAAGTAATGTTGAAAGTCCACTTTTTAGGGATGCTAATCATTATGTAGTGACTGAATTGGGAATAAACCTAAACATCTCTGTTAGAGAGTTGTAAATGTTAAAATAGATCAGATCTTTCAGGTCCCTACCTCGCTAACATTTCTCCTTGTATTATGGGTTCCTTGAGTGTGCAATGGCACTTTCTTCTCCTTTGTATAAACTGAAATGAATTTGGCTCCTAATTTGGCTCCATCGTGTCAATAATATATTACTTCTTGCAAAGCATTGTCATTATCCTCCAAAAGACCCATCTTTTAAAAATGTTTGAATTGTAAGTACATCAAAGGTAAAAGAAATTAGTGGGGGATGGACAACCTGCTGATATCTTTAAAATATATGCATAACTGCAGGTGTTACATCTTCTCTTTGTTGTCATAAGAATGTGTGTTTTTAATGAAATGCTATATGCAAAGTTACATGGGTGCTCTCCCGAGCTAAATTTTAACTGCATGCGCACCGTCTCTTAAGATGTGCTCAGTCAGACAACCAATCAGATTTGGTGTGCTCAATCAGACACCAGGCAGATTTGTTGTGCACCCCAATCCCAAGATGCATTTCCCATTCCTGAAGTGTATTACTTAGTCCCTAAGATACTGATACGGCAGAAGATGGCAGGATACAGATATGGCTGCAGGACAGTCTGGATATGGCAGGATATGTCTGCAGATGTATCCAGACAGTCCAGGCTGTGTTTTGGGCGTATCCGAGGCAAAAACATGTTTTTAAGTTCTTTTTCTAAAATTTTCAACATTAAAATATAAAATGACCCATTAATTTTTAGAAAACACTATAAAAGTTTAAAACCCTGAAGTCTAGCAGGGTCTGATTTTTTATGTGGTCATCCTATCCATCTTGGGAACAAATCTGGCCAAGAGGGAACAAGGACAATCGACACAAAGACTTCTTATCTGATCAATTCTGGACAAGGAACGATTGTAAGAGTAAATCTAAATCCCACCGTAAATCTGATTTTTAGTTTTGTGCTGCTATAAAACCAGAAAATAAGATCAAGAATCCCACCGTAAATCCGATTTTTAGTTTTGTGCTACTATAAACTAGAAAATAAGATCAAGAGCACTTGGTGTACCCGCATCTTTTGGTTTAATGGTCATGTAAAGATTCAGACCATGCTGCATTCTCCCATAAACAAATTATACCCTTATTTTGATGTAATAAAAAATTTAATAGTTATCATGATATTTGTGATGTTTTATTTGGAGCTTGGTTGGCATTATATGGCGGGAGGCGGGAGCGGGAGCGTCCGGGAGCGGGAGCGGGAGCGGGAGCGGGAGCGCGCGGGGCGGCCGGGAGCGGCCTGGCACGGCGTGGAAACGGCAGGTGCGGCTGCGCCGTACCCGGCCGTTTCCGATGCGGGCCGCTCCTGGCACAACGCTCCAGCGTCTTAACTCTCCAGCGTTTTTAATTTTTTTTTAATTTTTTCCACTTTTTTAAACTCGCAAATCAATAAAAAATAATAAATTCTTCTAATCTAAAACCTAAAAGCTACATCTAAACAATAAAACAAAAGAACAACACACAAACATAACATAAAGCAAACAAACTCACATTGTGGCTCTCGAAAATTGCATTGTGCTTGTCTAGGGTTTTGAGGAGTGTGAGGAGCTATTGCTAAGCTTGGAGGAGTGTGAGGAGCTGCGAAAGGAGGATTTGTGAAGGATTTGATTTGTGGTTTACTAAGTGAAGGTAAGTTTTTTTAATTTCTAGCCTTGTTCCTCTATTTTTTTTTTTTTTAATCTTTCACACATTACATTTTTGTTCATTTTTATTTTGCTCTTTCCATTTAATTTTTTTAATTTTCATTGTTGATCACAATGCGATTGCATGCCATTGTTTTCTTTGCTTAATTTGTTTTTAAACCTTGTAGGTATTTCTCTGATAGGCAACAAGTTACGCTTCTTACAGGCAATCTTTGGCCAAGACTTTGACCCAAATTCACCGTTATGGAGGCACGTAACAATAGTTCAACAACTTGCGGGTGGTGGTTGTTTTGAATGGAAATGCAATGAGTGTGATGGAATATTCAAAGGCTCTTACGGTAGGGTGAAAAGCCATTTGTGTGCCATAACGGGTAATGGTATAAGAGTATGTAGGGGAGGAATAATCTTTGGGGTGCGAAAAGAAAATGTTTTGGCATTTATCAAAGCGGGGAGGATGCGAGAGGCTAGAGTGGCTCAGAGTGGGTCATCCATTGGCCAAAGAGGAGGTTCATCTCGTTCGTGAGCCTCCGTTGTTCCATCACCTAGTGGATCCCCGATTGTGGCCATGCCACATCCATTTGTGGCTCTATCTCCACAAATGAGGATGTTTCCCTTGCACGAAAGAAAAGTAAGACAAAGGGCCATTGGAAAAGGCCTTTGAGAATGAGTACGGGAGATTGCGGATGAATGCATTGCGAGGTGTGTATATGCTAATGGTATTTCTTTTAATGTTGTGAGATCACCTTATTGGCATGAGATGGTGAAAGCCATCAATGAGGCACCAAAAGGTATAAACCACCGAGGATTTGAGAAGATCCGCACCACCCTTTTGGATAGACAAAAAAATATGTGGAAACCTCCTTACTGACCAATTAGGGACTCATGGACCAAAAGCGGTGTGTCCATTGTTTGATGGATGGAAAGATGCAAGAAACCGCCCTTTAATCAATGTGATTGCGGTATGCCCTAAAGGGGCAATGTTTTTAAAGCGGTTGATTGTGAGGGGCAAGTGAAGGATGCCCGATTCATAGCCAACATTCTCTTTGAGTCCATTGAGGCGGTGGGGCACGAAAATGTTGTCCAGTGATAACGGACAATGCCAAAAATTGCAAAGCTGCAGGGATGTTAGTTGAGGCACGGTATGGGCATATTTTTTGGACACCTTGTGCTGTGCATTCATTGAATTTAATGCTAAAGAAAATAGAAAACAAAATAGAGTGGGTCCGGCAAGTGTATGCAGAAGCTGAAGAAATCCAAATGTTTGTCACCAACCACCACATGTCACAGGGCATTTTTAGATCATTCTCGCAGTTGGAGCTACTGAAGGTAAGGACAAGCTTTATTTCTTTCTTTCTTTTTAATTTAATATTTAATATAAGTTTTTTAGTATTCTTTTAGCTTTCAATTTTATAATTTAAATTTTATTTTTAATTTTTGTTCCTCGTTCTTATTAGGTTGCTTTGAGACTCGGTTTGCATCACACCTGATCGTCTTGAGGGCGACTAGTGAAGGTGCGAGAGGCACTCATGAGGATGGTAACATCGATCTTTGGGTATGTATGGAGCGATCAAACACTTTGAAGGGGCTCAAAAAGTGAAGAACTTGATCTTAGAGGACTCTTGGTGGGATAGAGTGGGTTATCTGTTGAGATTTACGGGCCCATTATGAGCATGATCCGGTTTACTGACACGGATCAACCATGTCTAGGAGAGATATATGACGGCATCGACTCAATGATTGAGAAGATAAAAGCCGTCATAAATGCAAAAGAACAAGATCCTGAGGAAATATTTTTCAAACAAGTGAAGTCAATCCTCATTGAGCGGTGGAACAAAATGACCACCCCATTACATCTACTAGCTTTTGCATTGACTCCTAGATTTTATAGCACAGAGATCCTTTCCTTGCCAGGGAGGGTAGCACCATACAGGGATGCGGAAGTCAGTGAGGGATATATGGTGGCATTAGCTAGGCTCTTCCCTGATCCTGAGGCCCAAGACCAGGTTATGGTAGAGTTTGGCAATTTCATAGCAGAAACGGGTCATAGCCTTCTCGCTCTTCGGAGCAAATACAAGATGGATGCACATATGTGGTGGTACCTCCATGGTACTTCATCGGCTTACTTGCAACCTCTTGCAATCAAGGTCTTGGCACAGGTAAGTTTTTAATTTTTTTATTCTCTTTTCTTTTAGTTTTTAAAATTTAAGTTTGAGTGTTTAAATACGAAGTTGAACTTTGCATTGACTTTGAAGTTTGGGTTGCCTTAATAGGTTGCGAGTTCATCTTCCTCTGGCCATTATTTGGAGTACGTATAATTTCATCCACTCACGAGCGCAGAGTTGGGGGCTAAAAGGGTGAAGATTTGGTATACATACATTCCAACTTGCGCCTTTTATCCCTGACAAGCACCAGTACAAGGAAGGGTCAACAAAACATTGGGACATTGATCCGAGAGATAGTTGACTTGGATGCTTCCATTTCCCACCATGGAGCATATGATGATGAGGCGAGTTACGTGGCACCCACGAGACCTACATGCACAGGGGGTGCAGTGGCGGTGGCCTAGTGCGAGTGGTTCGAGCCCATGTGGTTCTAATGAACCACATAATGATGATGATGTAGCTGGTTTTGATCCTCTTGATGAAGAGGAATATGATGAATATTGACAATGATGAAGATAGTTTGAGCTTTGAATATTGATCTATGATTGAATTTAATATATCATGAGATTCATGACATTCACATTGTGTTTGATTTAAGTATTTTAAATTTTAATTTAACTTTTAAACTTTTAAGTTTCTAAGTTTTATCGGTATCCTAGCTTGTTTGTTGTGGTTATTCACTTATTTAGCTTATAACTTGTCTTTCATATGCATAATATGTGGTTAATAATTAAATTCCTATTTAGAAGGCTGAAATTTATATATTTTTTAATTTTTATATAGTTTTTGTACTGCCGTATCCTATGCCGTATCCGGGGTCAAAAAAATTTGCCGTTTACAGCTTACTTAATTTATTTTATTTCTTACACATGCACCCTGAAATCTGCCTGCCCACGAACTTACTGGGGCTCTGTATCTGTACATTGCGTATCTCCACACATGTGCACCCATGCAACCTTGGCTAGATGGGTATTTGTTTTACTAACTTTTGGTTGTTACAGATGCCTGTTTTTACTGATTGTTGGGCTGTTATTCAGCTTGTCTTCTCAGTAGGCCCCCTAGTTACTGTGGTGGTGTGATCACAGATTAGGCTGGGATATACTCACACTGGTTTGAAAGTTTTCATTGCTAATATGTTGGAAAGCTTTGTTAGTTATTGCATCAATTGAATTGTTGACATGGGTGGTGTGGATTGCAAATAAGGAAAACTATAGTGGAACCACTAACCGCTATGTTTCGAATTGATTATGGTAATCCTTCCTCCTATCTTTTCCTGTCTAAATTCTTTTGATCCATTTTCTCTCGTATAGCTTTCTTGTCAGCTTAATATATTGGCAAAAGGGAGAGAGAATTGATTCTTAAAATCAAACATTGTGATTTGTTTGCCTACTTGACGGTGAGATTTCCCATCTAAAGGGTTACCTGGCGACTTGTGCTACAAAGTGAGCTTCTTTGCATTTTTGATTTGTATATATAAAAGACATTGGAGTTTTCTTATATTTCATACATCATTGTGAACTTATATGCATAAGAATAATCAAAGATTAATTTCACTTGTAAGGCTAAGGGACCAGTCCAGCTTGAGATTTATCTCCTGTGAAAAGATAAAATGTATTCAAGGTCAATTTTTCCTGTTTGGCCAAGAAATCATTCTAGCTTGAGATTGATCCCATGAAAAGTGTCAAAAGTGAGAGGATGAGTAGAATTATGTCATCTTTTGTTGTTGCAAAATATTCTATTAACAGCCAAGGCGTCTATTGTTTTGTTACCATACTATTTGGAGAGTGTCTCCTAAATGACAAACATGCATCTTTCTGCACAGAATGTTCTACTATCATTGCAACGGCTATTAATTTGCAAACATTGCATGCCAATCTTGTCACTGTCATCTATTTTAGTTTGTTAGTATTTTCACTTTCACTTCTCTAACTGGAGGGAAATAAATGACTGATACCATTATTGAAGTTGCATTCATGGGGCTAGTGTCTGATTGTTATCAATAGAAAGGCTGTGTTTTGCTTTAATTATTGTCATTATTTTTGTAGTAATAGGAATTATTCAGTGTTGATTTAGGAATGTGGTTTCATTTAGTATACAAACACACATTGGTTTTTCTTGTATCATGGTTCTTTCATGTCCATTCAGCAAGGAGTAGACTAGCACAGTTGGGTTTTTCTTTCCTGGTTCATTCATGGCCATCCAGCTATGTTTTTTTGCACGATATTTTGAATAACATTTAATTGTTTATTAATGATACAGGAAAACTGATGTGTCTTATTAGAAGGCTGGAGTTCAAGTGAACAAATTTCTTTTTGGCTAAAATTTTAAATCACTTTAAGAGCCTCAGTAATCTGGAGAGGAGATTTTTCTGGATCCTTACAGTAAACTAGGAAGATACTTGCCACTGTAAATGCACACTAGCCATCTTCAAAACTATTGATATTTGTTTGGAATTTCGCCTATTCCTTAATGATAGTATTAGTAATTTATCCGTTTAAAGGTCTTTTGCAAAGGTCATGCATGTACTTTCCGCTGAAAATTTCAAATAGATCTTCTTTTGTAACATATGCCAGCTGATGTTTATAAAGAACAAACTTATCAAGTTAGGTCTCTTATGAATTTATTACAGGGTACCATATAAACATTTAATGTGGGCACTTGCCTATATAAAGGAAAATCACCTTCATTTTTTTCGTTGACTTATTTTTCTTGGACAACTTATTATTCCTCGCTCAAATTGTGACCATGTTTTTGCACATAAATTATGGAGGTGACATGTTTTGGCAAGTTAATTGTATTCAAATTGGGTATCTATTAGGATTCACATAATGAAATATTGCTTACTCTAATATTTTACTATTTGTTGGAACGACTTTTGACCTCTCTTTTCTATTACGGTTTTGACCTTATAATTGTTATTTCTCAGGTCATAACTTTAGTAGTTAAGAGTAATTAAGATCTCCATTTTAGCTCTTGGAATCTGAGAGTACTGTTGTAATCAATGTATGATATAATATTAAATTAGAAAATATGTAATGTTATTTCTTATTTAGTTGATTGGTTTGGCATGTTGAATGTCAAGTTCTTTTTATATTTTGTAATTTGACGACAAATTATGTGCCTAATCAATATGTTTTGTTATTGAAATAGTGGTCCATTTATGATTTTATCCATATTTTTTAATGATGTATATTATTATGGATGGATAGAACCAACATCGTTCAATTGTTGATTGAGATGGAGAATGGAACATATGTGATATGGGGTGGATAGGCAATTATTTGTTCAAATAAATTGTAAGGTAAACAAGGAGTGCATGTGGTTAAGTAGAACTACTTTTTCGGTAGTACATGTGGTTTAGTAGAACTTTTTTCACAACTGTTTTTTTCATTTCATTATTTATTGATCCAAATTGTTGCAAGTGTCTTGACATGATGGAAACCATCCCATCTTAGGTTAAAATAGAAAATCTAAACATGATACTGGTTACATGCACCTGCATTGGGTTAAGAAATACTTTCAATCATAAAATAAGTTAGTGTAAAAATTTAATTATAAACTGCTGATGTTAAGGAAAAATGAAGGATTAATTTTATTTATTTTTGATTCACATGCATTACAAATAATCAAAAAGATATGACGATTAAATAAACAAACTGAAAAAAATTAAAGTGGGTGAAATCAAGATTAACCAGACGGAACAAGGCTTAAGTGATTCATTCAACTTTAATACTTACATAATTTGCAGTTGACATAAACTTAAAATATGCATAAAGCTACATCTTGGGCTGGTCAAGACATTAGACCCAAATAAAAATAATTGTTTTTGCAAAGAGTAGGTAAGTGATTTATCTTTTTCTTAGTCTTAGTCTTCAACACGGATATTTGTTTTTTGTCACTAGGAAGGATGATCATCAAGGGCCTATAACTGAAAGGCAAGTCAAGGGTTTGAAAGGATGAGAACCCTCGTTATTGACCGGGGCAACACACCCTACGGAAGTTTCATGGTTAATTACTGACTTAAGCTTGACTTTTCCCATCCTCCTTAGGGCTCGAAGGGGGCATTTTTCCATATTCTTTTGCGGCATCTTGGTACGACTCCTCATTTAGATAAATTGACATTGGAGTTAAATTCGTGTGGTGCTTTATATCTCTGAAGGTTGGTGGATACTATTTTTACAATTTTTTCCGATACATCTTTCACCCCGTGTATAAGAAATCCAATCTTTTATGCCACCATGTAGTCTCCTTTTTGCGGGTTTTACTACCAGCACAAAACATGCATGCTTCTACATCACTTGGGAATTGAAGAATTTAGTTCAAATTATAATTGAATATGCAATTAAAAATAAATTTAAGACTTATTCAAATGGATAAATTATATATTTATAGCTTGAAAAGCTCTTACAAATTAAGAGTCAATGGTTATTAGTAACAACTTTTATGATCCCTAATATCACTTATCCAAATTTATCTCATAGAATCTCTATGTTACATGTAATCTCTTAATATTATTTTCTCACAATAATATATCTATTTATAGACAATAATGTGTGTTCAATGACAAATTTCTAACAAGAATTGATTTCTTGTCAGCTTGTTTTTAGACTATGTTCCACTTCATTCTAGTCTTGAATAAGATTGAGACTGTACTCCTATAAATCCTTCACCACCTTGTAGGTGTTTGTGTGACCGACATGTTGCATCTTTTGATCAAACTATCACAACCTCACATGTAACACATGGCAAGAGCCCATGGACATTGTATCACACATGAACTTATCTTCATATCTTTTTATATAGAACTTATCTAGACATTTTTCAGTCATTAGGAATTGATGTTCCTTATGCAACCACGAAACCTCGTAGTGGTTAAGATGAGTAGTCATCGAAAGGTGTGCACTTGTCATAGATCACCAAGTTTGGCAAGCTTAGATATCTCAACATCAACATAAGAATGTCCCCAAGGTGTGGGACATTGACTCATTGAGACAAACCTTTGGAGAAGGCCAACTTCTTTCACCTACTACCTAATGCTATCACTACTTTACACCTAGCTAAAATTTGACAAGGTGAAAGAGGAAAGCATGAAAACAAACATGGTGATGCACCAAATAGAAATGGATCTCTCCTTGAGACAAAAGCAAGATGATAAACACAATGCAAAAAGACAGAATAGAACCACAATCAACTTTGCATTTAAATCAAACTCTTACACCTTACCATGGGAATGTAGTGAGACATAACTCTGCAAGTATAACTCACACATAACATAAAATGACGAACATCATATTAATGCCTAGAAGTATGCACATTCTCTTACAACAATTAAGAATGCATTGAGTGCATTACACAACCCTTAAATCGTAGGTTTGCAATTTAGATTGTTTGGCCACTCAATTGGGTTGAGTAACCTTGCATCATGAGCGAATCCCTTTACAATTAGACTCAAATTGCCTATATAGAAGAGAATGAGAGGAGAGACAAAGGAATAAAGAAGATGCTTCAAAATATCTCTTTTCCACATTTCCCACTTCCACTAAAACTTTTAGAGGTTTGTAGAGTGTTCAATTGAAATGATCTACCCAAACCACTCTTAGGCATATTCTAAGGGATCTTTGCAAGGGATAATGATGATACTATGCCATGAATCATAGGTGGAGAGATATTATTTGGCATGAAACCCTATCAAAACACTTATGGAATAGCAAATTGATTTGATTAGATGCCGTCACTTGATAGAACGAGAAGATATATTGTCTTGAAGATAAACTCTAGGAAAAATCAAGGTTTGGCCGTGAGATTAAGAGGATTAAATGAAGCTTACGCGTCATTTGCTTCAATTGGTCATGATTATAACCTTTTGGACCATTGTAATGGGTCATCCATGATCACTTGTCTAACCTCCACACGTTTTGGTGGGACCTCAAGGTGATAAAGGCATTTTCTAGAAAAAAACAAAATGACATAAAAACATCTTCAATTGATATGGCCCCATTGGATTGAGAAAATAGCTAAAAGTTCCTCTAAATTTTGTCATCAAAATCTCTCGGATTCCTTCACCATCTCTTATGAATTATAGCTTAAAATGAAGCCATTTGAATTACTTTTCGAATGACACCAGTCTCATGTTGATTGGAGCCTTCAATCAAAAGATACAAGCAAAAAACAATACCTTGTTCATGTAGCCATTCACCTAGGCCATGATGTCCTTAAGTTTTTTTTGCATTATATGAGACTGTCAAATTTAAGCTCATTAGACTTATATTGTAGTGAATACTAGATCTCATGGATCTTCGCCATGTGTTTATCAAGCTACATGTCCCTCATTGGCATCTCGAGGTTGTGTGGAGAGAAGAAGCAAGGTTGGAATCTTCAAAGGAGTCCCGCTTAACCTATGCCTCGCCACTTGTCGTTCATTAGTGACACAAAGGGGTAGAGCTCCTTAAGATATGAAGCTACACAAATGAATGGGCGAGCTCCTTGAGGCTTACACTTGTGACACCATGACAGCCCGCTTGGAGAAATGGTATAAACGGATGCGTGACGCATTCGGGGGTAGAATGGAGGATACTTGAACAGGTTGCTTGCACGAGTGGATGGAGAAGATGAATTCTTCGTATACCAACACATTTGTATCGACATGTTTACCTTTGACAGATGGCACCAAGAGTTTTGGTGTAAATTTCCATTCTCATTCACATCGCAATACTTTCAAAACGCGGTTAATAGTTTCAAGAGAAGACAAAAAGCTTCATTTTGATATAAGTGTAGTTGATCGGGACTACTCATGAGATGCGCCAAACATTGGTGTATCTTAAGAAAAGTGCATTTGTATACAAATGTACAACTTTCATCTTAAGGCTGGACCTCTGACATCTTGAAATGCTTTTATACCAAAATAGATTATCAATACAAACAAATGGAAGAACTGAAGAAAGGAAAGAGCAGAATATAACAATACTTTTAGGAAATATAGATAGCAGAGTATAACCCTATACGTACTGAGCAAGAGTGATACATAACATAATCATTCACATTCACAACATAAGATATCATTCCATAGACACAAAGTTCTAGAAATCATATCAATAAGAACACAAAGTTTCTTATCACAGAAGATAAATGATCCACAAATTTCAGGTAAGCAAGAAGGGACAATAGAGAAGATAGAGAAAAGGGAAAATCCTTTTGTATTGATTTACTTTCGATTATAATTACACTTCAAAAGTATCAGAGTCCAACATTTGCAATGAGCCAAGCTCTTACATTTATAGATGAAGCGAAGAGAGGAGAAGAAGAGAAGAAGAAAATCTGATTTGGAAGCTCAACCACCAACCATCAATGCCCTACAAATCCACCTATAATCTGTCAAATCTGGTTCTGCATGTCTTTGGCGTCTTTGAAGAAGAAGGAGGAGGATGGAAGATCGGATCAAATTTGATCTAGTTGAAGCGATCGATCACATATTAATGGCTTGAAAAGATGTTTTCTAGATTTTCACCCAAATCAAGATATCCAGTCGGTTCTCCATGTTTGTTTGGCATGTTGGAGAAGGAAGGATGGAAGATCGGATCAAATCTGATCTATTTGAAGCAATCAGATCACGTATTAATGGCTTGAAAAGATGTTTTCCAGATTTCCAACCATCAAATCCTATCTAAAAACAATATTTTATGCTTCCATGGCATAGAGGAGACCAAGATCTTTCCAATAGTATAAAATTTGTCAAATTTCGAGCACTGGAGTGAAAGTTATGCTCATTTGAATATTTGAATCGAATCCATACAAAAATGGTGAAAATGCAATTTTTGCAAAATGGATCCATGCGGGCCCAAAATTGAAATTGCACCTTTAGCACAAAAATATGCAAAAGTGCAAAAGTTCCCATGACCCATCATGAGCCCATGAACTTCACTTTTGATATAGGTCTGACACGTGGCTTTACCTGAGTGGTAACGGAGTCGCGACTCACTTTATAATTTTACTTCTTTTGGAAACAAGGCTCAAAATCTCAAAGTTCTCTTTGACCCACTTCCCCATTTTGACTTTTCAATGTGGGCTCAACATTTGACTTTTTCCCTTGGCATGAGCGGGGCCGGTTCACTTTATCACTTTACGCCTTTTATGGAAACAAGGCTCAAAATCTCAAAGTGTCCCGACAACCCGCCTCTCACTTTGACTTTTGATGCGGGCTCAACATTTGACTTTTCCTTGGCATGGGGCCACGCGCTTCATTTTGTAACTTTATCCTTTTGGGAATAAAGCCCAAATTCCCAAAAGACTTTTTGAAGCCTCCTCTTGACTTTGAACTTAAAAATGAGCCACGTGTCCTTTTGCGGGCTTTGACATTTATATTTTTTGTGTTTTGACTAAGTCCCTTTTGTTTGGCGGGGCCATATGTCTGACCCTGGACACGTGGAGGCTTAGCGCACATTTGGGACCTACCTTTTGATTTTTTCCTTTGAAGTTACTTCGAGCACATGTGGAGGCTTCACAAACCCTTCTATACTTAGCTGATTTAATGGCTGGCTCTGTCTCCTTTTTTGACTTGAGACACATGGAAAGCTGGCACTCATTTGGGGACCACCTTTGGCTTTGACCCTTGAAGGTGCATTGAGACACGTGGAGAGATCCACCGATTCTGGATTTTTATACTTAGCCAATTTGGGCCCTCTGCCCATTTGACTTCTTTGGACCTTCGACTGTGGAGGGCTGACCTAGTTCACAGGACTCGTTTGGAGGCATTTTGAAGTTGTTTGATGAGACACGTGGAGGATAGCTCTTTTTGGGAACTTCCTTTTGGATTTGACCTTGAAGGTGCATCGATGAGACACGTGGCACCTTCCGCCAGATCCTTTTATACTTAACCAATTTGGGCCTACTCCTCTTTCTCCATTTTTTGGCTGGGTCCCTTCTACTTATTTAGGAGTGACTATGTTGGGTTACGGACACGTGACACGTGGAGGGCTTCAGCACTTTTTGGGAGTCTCATTTGGTTTCACCTCTTGAAGGTGCGCACATGAGACACGTGGTTCTTTCTACTGGCCTTAGACCTATGACTTTGATTTTGGGCTTTTTGAGGCTCCACTTTCTCGGACATTTTTTGGAGTTGGGATGGCACTTTTTGGGGTCTTTGTCCTTTGGTCTCACTTTGAACTTTTGGGTTCTTGACACATGGAGGAGTTTGCACTCACTTTGGATCTTCTTTGGCTTTGGCCTTTGAAAGTGTGCCGATGAGACACGTGGAGCATGTGGTCCCCTTCTAGACTCTTTATACTTAGCTTTAAATTCAGGTTGAAGCTTTGCTTTTTTAGGCTTTTGAACGTGGGGATGGGTTGGCTTGTTTGGGGTCTTTTTGGGTCTTTTTTTGTTTGCACCATACCAAAAGTGATGGAGATTTTTGACACTTTGGCTTAGCTTGATCTTTTTGAACTTGGCCTTTGGAGACTTGGATCATTGGACCTTTTGAAACTTTGGCTTTCTTCATACAAAAATGATAAGTTCCAAAAGTACTCGATGACCCACCTTCCTCAAATCGAGAGATGTCCATGTACTCATGTGATGAGGGGGCCAAAAATTGACAAGGGAAGATACGCCATCATGCATTAATAAGAAAAAATACGAGAGGAGGAAAACTCCACCATTTACGCTAAAAACAAAATTGCTCTTCATGGAAAGAAGAACTAAAAATACAATACCAGGCTCGATGTGATCCACGACCATTCGAGAAAAAGGATTTGAAAAATTTCATTCGAATGGAGAAAGAATTTTTTAGCATCAGATGGGAACCATGCGAAACCATGTCACGATTCTAAATTAACGGGAGAGATTGCAAATGAGCACCCACTTCTTCAAAACACAATTTTTCTATCTCTCTAGACTTCTCACTCTTCTCAAACATCTCTCAAAGGCACCAACTCAAAATTTTGAAACTTGACTTGAAAAATGAGGGGATTTTGAGGGTGACAATAGCTAGCTCTTTTGGGGATGACTTGGCTTGGGATAGAGGAATGAGGCAAGATCAAGAACCATAGAAAAACTCTTGGGAAAGTAGACCAGTGCCTTATCCATTGGGAAAATAGAGTCAAAGGTAAAACCAATACAGAAGACAACACACACGGAAGGGAAACAAACCAAAAAGGAAAAACAAAAAAAACACACACACACAGTATATACAAAAGGACTTTGCCTAATCACCTAGGACTTGAACAACTTCAAATATTTCCCACTATAAGGAAGTGGGAGAGAGGATCCATCCATATAATCCAAGTAGAAAGAATTTTCTCCAGCAAAGTGTCTGATTTTGAAAGGACCAAGCCAAAGAGAATCAAACTTACCATGGCTTCCTCGAGGTTCATGTCTTTTGTCCCACAGCAAAACAATGTCTCCCACTTGAAAATCTCTGGGCTAGCCTTCTTATCAAACAAAGCTTTCACCTTCAGTTGATGAGCTGAGATCCTATCAAAAACTTGCATCTGTCTTCATCCAACTTTTGAGAGATACATGATCCTCTTGTCCAGGAACTGGTGAAACTTGATCTTAATAGCCTTCATTAAGTGCAAGGCTGTAATTCCACTTTCTTGCAGGTAGTGAGCTTCAACACCATACACCACCTATGGAGACATCCCATTGCTCTTTTGGGTGTAATTCTATCTACCCAGAGAGCATCATAGAGCTTCTTGTGCCAATTCCTTTGAGAGTCATTGACAAGCTTCCGAATGATGGTTACCAAATTCTTATTTGTTGATTCTACTTGTCCATTCCCTTGAGGATAATAATCTAAAGAATGAGCAAGGGAAATTCCATAGCCATAGTAAAAATCCATCATCTCAGAAGAAGAAAAATTGGAAGCATTATCAGTCACAATCTTGTTTGGTACCCCAAACCTTATCAAGATGTTCTCCTTGATGAAATTACACACCACCTCAGAAGTAGTGCTTTTGACTGGAATAGCCTCTACCCACTTTGTGAAGTAATCTAGCAGTTAGCACGTGAGTATGTCCAACACTTGGAAGGTGGGTTAAGAGTTCTAATGAAATCCAATCCCCATTGTTGAAAAGGCTCATCAATCACTACTGGTTTGAGTGGTAAAGCAACCAACTTAGGTCTCCCAACAAAAGTTCTGACATGCTTCACACTTACCTACCCATTTTGATGCATCTCTGAACAATGTAGGCCAATAGTACCCTACATGAAGGATCTTATGGGTAGTGATAATAGAAGAGAAATTCCCTCCACAAGCTTGATCATGAAAAGCTGAAAACAACTTCTTTTGTTGCTCTTTTTCCACACATTTAAGGAATCTTCCATCTATGCCTCACTTGAACAAAGCATTTTCCCATAATACATACTATGTGAGACCTTAGCTTAATAGCTCTCTTTTCCTTGCACTCAAATGGGATGGACACTCTCCATAAGTAAGAAAATGTGCAATATCAACATACCACTCATCTGTTGAACTGAGGAAGAGGACAACAGGGAACATCAACTACTTTTGTGGACAATTCTTCATCAGCCCCTTCAACAATAAGCTCACACAAGCCTTTACCCCAAACTAGCTTAGTTGGCTTGATATCAAGGTCATATTCTTGGACCTTTTCTACCCAATTGCCTCTCTTAGTTCCAAACTCCTGTTGTGTAAGAATAGACTTGATGGTTGTATCAGGTACAAACACAACAAAGTGAGAATTAAGAATATAAAAATGAAACTTCTTGACAACTTTGACCACTGCAAAAGCATGTTTCTCCATCATAGTATATTTTAATTCATGAGCTTTCAAAACATAGCTCATGAAGGCAATTGGAAGTTCATGATTCTCAGAATTTTCTACGAGTTAGCACAATAACCAAGGTATTCTCTGTAGCATAGCAATAGATAATAAAATCCTTGCTTGAAATCAGGACATGCTAAGATGGGAGTTTTAGCAATGGCTTTCTTGATATCTTCAAATGCTTCCTTACCTTTAGAAGACCAACCAAAGGTTTTCTTTCCTTTCATCATTTGAGCAATGCTCATAGTCAGTTCTGCAAAATCTGGAATGAATCTCCTCAGGAAATTTATCTTGCCAAAGAAAGAGTGAACACCCTTTTTGCTTGTGGGAAGAGGAATCTGCTGGATTTCTTGAACTCTTTCTAGATCTATCTTGATCCCTTCTTTGGAAACAATATGCCCCAACAAACTTGCCTTCAGTAACACAAAAGACAGACTTCTTAGGATTGAGAGAAACTCCATGTTCTCTACATTTTTGAAGAACTGTTTCCAGATGTTGAAGATGATCTGCCCTTGTTTTGGAAAAAATAGTCAAATCATCAAGGTACACAACAATACACTTTCCCTTTAGACTTCCAAAAGCTAAATCCATTTCCCTCTGAAAGTGGCACCAACATTGATAAGACCAAATGGCATTCTCTTGTAGGCAAAAGGTGCCCCAAGGGGTAGTAAAAGTAGTCTTGTGCTTGATCTGGGGTATTGACTTCCACTTGATTGTATCCAGAGAATCCATCTAGCATAGACAACATCTCAGAGCCTGAGACAACTTGCAAAACTTGATCCATCATGGGGAGTGGATAGTTGTCTTTTAGAGAGGCTTGATTCAAATTCTAAAATCCACATAGATGTGAATCTCACCATTCTTTTTTTTGACAGGCACAATGTTGGCAATCCATGTTGAATGATGTATAGGAAAATAATCTTGGCTTTTAGTAACTTCTAGATCTCTTGAAAAATAGTATCATCAACAACCTTAGGATTATACTTGCCTTTTCTTCTTGAAAGGTTTGATCCCAGGTCTCAAGAGGATATAGTGTTGCATCTCCTTTGGTTGAAAAGCCTTAAGATCTTCATATGAATAGGAAAGAACATCAACATACTTTTTTAATAGGTTTACTTGCTTTCTTTTTCTCTTCTTGAGTGCAACATTTTCCAATATTCACCACCTTGGGTTCATCATTGCTTCCAATATTGACCTTCTCATACTCAACAGATTGTCGAGTCCCTTGAGAAGCTTCAGATTTGATGAACCTATCATGTTTGTCAAACAGATCTTCTAGACTCACCAGTCCTTTGGGAATCTTGTTACCCTTCAACTTAATACAACCATCTGATCCATCTCTTCCTTGATATCTTCCTCATTAGAGGGCACATATTCTCTAGGAAGAGTTTCACTTCCTTCAAAATATAACTGATTGAAGTTATCTTTAAGCTCCAAGAAAGAGAGCAAGTGTTGATCATCATTGAAAACCTACCAATTTCTTGCATTATCCGGCACACTAGGCCTATGAATCATTTCAATGGTAAATTTCTCTTGAGAGAAATCTGGATGAGGAATCAACAAAGATCCTGAGATAGCTAGAGAATCAGCTCTAGTATTCTTTTCTCTTGGCACAACTTCAATTGAGAAAGCATCAAGAATTCAATGGAATCCCAAACAAAATTTCTATAATGTTTCAATCTCCTATTCTTGACTTGGTAAAGATCCCTTACCTATTTCACAATCAACTCTACATCACCATGAGCACAAATATTCTTTACTCCTATTTCTTTTTCCATGCTCAACCCAAGGATGAGAGCCTCATACTCAGTTGTATTATTTGTATTTTCAAAATGAAGCTTGAAAGAAAATGGATGAATCTTCCCTTTTGGAGAGATTAACACCACACCAGCTCTAGAACCAGTTGAAGAGTAGCTTCCATCAAACTCCAAAGTCCAAATGCCATTGGGATCATGAATCACTCCCTTAGGAAGACTTGCCTCATCCTCTGACATGATCATATAGTTTCATGCCCTATATCTTCATAGAGTATTTGTGCTTTTGGATCATCGATCTCTTTTGCACAATATACTCAGTTTTTTTTTAGTAACAACTTTCTTATTTTTCCATTGACCAGGATCAAAGCATGTGACCAGTCCATCTAATTTCACCTCCTACCTTTTACAAAAATTCCTACTCAACAACATACCATATGAGGGAGGAATATCAACAACCAAAATAGTGGCTAAGACCCTTTTCTCTAGAAAAGTAGTGAAGGCTACTTGTGCATCTTTAATCCTTCCAACCAAAGGCACTTCTACTCTCCATGGAATAGTAGGAACCAAAGGCACGTGTTAGAGTCAGGCCCAAAGCATGAGCTACTTTTGCAGGCATTACATTGTCTGATGCTCTTGAGTCTATAACACAATTACTGAGTTTATGGCCAGCTATGAGGAGAGTCACATAGAATGGTTCAATTTTCTCATTAGGGAAGTGACTAGCCACAAGGCTTGGTTGAGGTGAGGAAGAGGGAGTGGGAAAAATACCTTTAGAAGTATTGGATGAGGCTTTGGATTTGGAATTGACAAATTTTACCATTTTAGCAAAGGCTTTTGGATGGGTTTGGTAAAACTCTGCCTCTAAATTTGGATTTTGGTCTTTTTGAGGTGATCAATGATATCAAAAGACCCGAGAGGTGGATGGGGCATCACTACTAGGAATAGGAGAAACTTTTGATTTATCAACTTTAGGAATTGAAGGACAAGAAGTTTTGGAAACAAAAGTAGAAGGAGGAGGATTATCATTACTCACCTTTTGTGTGGAGGCAGTGGGAATAGGAGCTCCTCTTCTTGCAACCACTGGAATAGTTATAGGAAACTCCTTGGATTTCTTAGTAGGCTGCATCACTTTTTATTTTTTGTTTTTTTTCTCCCGAGTCATAACAACATATGACTCACTATTCATCTCTGCCACTCTTTCATCATATTCATCTTCATCATCCATACCTTCAGTGGTGAGGAAATGAACTTGAGATCCACCAAGTCTTCCATTTCTTCATCAACCTCTTCTTCTAGGTCTTCAAAAGTCTTCATTAAACTCCTCATCATCAGGTTCTTGAACTTCACAAGTTGCATTGATTGGAACCTTGATAGGTGGGCCTTCAATAGCCAATTTATTATGAGAAGGAGGTAACCGGTTCCTAGGCTGAAAATTCCTTCTTGGAATATCTTGATAAGGAGTATGTTGAGCCAATTGCTTTTTGATGGCAATGAGATCATTTGCCAACTTCTACACTAACTAATCTGAATTGGCTCTAGGAGAGGAAGAGGAGGATGCTTTAGACTTGGAGGGTTCTCTTTTCAATTTACCAGACATGATTAAATCATCCTCAACACTGATAGCCAAATGTTGATCAACATCCAGAGTTGCAAGGTTAGCTCTCCTTAGTGCATAACTTACTTTAGGTAATTGAGCATTGAGGAAGAAGCATTTTTGGATTTGATCTACAGGATGAGTGTTCTATGGAATTTTATGAATGAGCTTGTTGAATTTGGCCACAAATTCTCTCATGGGCTCATGTGGTTCCTTCTTGATATGAGAAATTTGAGCTAAGAGAGCATGCACATCTTCAGCAGGTTTGAAACATTGCTCAAACTAAGTTGTCAAGGTGGTCCAATTAGTAATTGACCCAACAGAAGATGATAGAACCAATCAACAACATTATCCTGCAATGTTTCTACAAAGCTTGATAGAAACATCTTCATGCTCAATCCCAAGAATCCCACATGCAACATTAAAGGCTGCAATGTGTTCATCTGGGTGTACCTTCCCATCACCTCGGAATTTAGGAAAACCTTTCCTACTACTCTTGGGTAACTCATGCAATGGTTGAGGAAGAGCAAGAGGCCCAATCCATTGTCCCCAAGGTAGAGGTGCTGCCATCTGTGGGAAGATTGTCTGAAGGGGAACTGAAACACCAACAAGTATCAGAGAAAGAAGATTAGGGCTGAGTTGTTATGGAGGAATGCTATTCTTGGAATTTTGTCTTTAACAGGAGGTGTGCTTGAAGAATGAGTTCCTCTATGTTCCTTCTTATTGGAAGAAGAGAGAAGTTTTGTTGCTCCAGAAGTTGAAAATGAGAATCTTCAACCCCAGAGATTTCTTCCCACGTGTATATCGTAGAGTCACTAGATCAAAAATGATCTTGAAGTTGTTCTTTTAAAGGGATACGTTTGAAACAAAATCCCAGTGGAGTCACCAAAAACTTTTGGGTTTTAAAATGGTACTTTAATCAAAACCACAGTCAGGGGACAATAAGTCCCTCCTCTTTATGGGAGAGGTTCCCTTATTGAAAGCAAACAACAAAGCTTATATACAAATGTACAACTTTCATCTTAAGGCTGGACCTTTGACATCTTGAAATGCTTTTATACCAAAATAGATTATCAATACAAACAAATGGAAGAATTGAAGAAAGGAAAGAGTAGAATATAACAATACTTTCAGGAAATATAGATAGCAGAGTATAACCCTATACGTATTGAGCAAGAGTGATACATAAATATAATCATTCACATTCACAACATAAGATATCATTCCATAGACACAAAGTTCTAGAAATCATATCAATAAGAACACAAAGTTTCTTATCACAGAAGATAAATGATCCACGAATTTTAGGTAAGCAAGAAGGGACAATGGAGGAAGATAGAGAAAAGGGAAAATCCTTCTGTATTGATTTACTTTTGATTATAATTACACTTCAAAAGTATCAGAGTCCAACATTTGCAATGAGCCAAGATCTTACATTTATAGATGAAGTGAAGAGGAGAAAGAAGAGAGGAAGAAAATCTGATTTGGAAGCTCAACCACCAACCATCAATGCCCTGCAAATCCACCTACAATCTGTCAAATCTGGTTCTGCATGTCTTTGGCATCTTTGAAGAAGGAAGGATGGAAGATCGGATCAAATTTGATCTAGTTGAAGCAATCGATCACATATTAATGGCATGAAAGATGTTTTCCATATTTTCACCCAAATCAAGATATCCATTGGTTCTCCATGTCTATTTGGCATGTTGGAGAAGGAAGGATGGAAGATCGGATCAAATCTGATATGTTTGAAGCAATCAGATCACATATTAATGGCGTGAAAGATGTTTTCCAGATTTCCAACCATCAAATCCTACTAAAAACAATATTTTATGCTTCCATGGCATAGAGGAGACCAAGACCTTTCCAATAGTATAAAATTTGTCAAATTTTGAGCATTGGAGCAAAAGTTATGCTCATTTGAATATTTGAATCGAATCCATACAAAAATGGTGAAAATGCAATTTTTGCAAAATGGATCCGTGGGCCCAAAATTGAAATTGCACCTTTAGCACAAAAAAGATACAAAAGTGAAAAAGTTCCCCATAGCCCCACAAGCCCACAACTTCACTTTTGATATAGGTCTGACACGTGGCTTTACTTGAGTGGTAACGAGTCGTGACTCACTTTATAATTTTACTTCTTTTGGAAACAAGGCTCAAAATCTCAAAGTTCTCCATCGACCCGCTTCCCATTTTGACTTTTCAATGTGGGCTCAAGATTTGACTTTTTCCCTTGGCATGAAAGCGTAGGGTTCACGGTTCACTTTATCACTTTACGCCTTTTATGGAAACAAGGCTCAAAATCTCAAAGTGTCCCATAACCCGCCTCTCCTTTGACTTTTGATGTGGGCTCAACATTTGACTTTATCCCTTGGCATGAGCAGGGGCCACGATTCATTTTATAACTTTACACTTTTGGGCACAAAGCCAAAATTCCCAAAAAAGTGCTCTTTTGAGACCCACCTTCTCACTTGACTTTTGAACTTAAAAACAACCACGTGTCCTTTTACACGTGGCCTTTTGCATTCTATATTTTTGTGTTTTTGACTAAGTCCCTTTTGTTTGGTGGGGCCATATGTCTAACCCTGGACACGTGGAGGCTCAATGCACACATTTGGGACTTGCCTCTGGATTTTTCCTTTGAAGTTGCACCGAGATGACACGTGGAGGCTTCCGTAAACCCTTCTATACTTAGCCGATTCAACGAGTCGACTGGCTTGCCCCTTTTTCAACTAGGACACATGGAAAGCTGGTGCTCGTTTGGGGACCACCTTTGGCTTCGACCCTTGAAGGTGCGCCATTGAGACACGTGGAGACTTCCGCCGGTTCTTTTATACTTAGCCAATTCAGCCTGCTTTTCCCATTTTTGACTTGGACCTAGACATGTGGAGGGCTGGCGCTAGTTTGAGGAACCACCTTTGGCTTCAACCCTTGAAGGTGCATCGATGAGACACATGGCATTGTCCACCGACCCTCTTATACTTAACCGATTTGGGCCCACTCCTCTTTCTCCATTTTTTTTTGGTGGGTCCCTTCTGCTTATTTAGGAGTGACTATGTTGGGTTATTGACACATGGAGGCTTGATGCTTGTTTGGGGACTCCTTTGGCTTTCACCTCTAAAGTGCACCAATGAGACATGTGGCATCATCCGGATTTCTTTACTTAACCGATTTGGGCTCGCTCCTCTTTCTCCATTTTTTGGCTGGGTCCCTTCTGCTTATTTAGGAGTGACTATGTTGGGTTCTGGACACGTGGAGTTCAGGCACTCAGTTTAGGAACCACCTTTGCTTCGACCTTTAAAGGTGTGTGGCCAATGAGACATGTGGTTCCATCCGTGATCCTCTTATACTTAGCCTTTGATTCAAATTTTTGAGGTTCCTCTTTCTTGACACAGGACATGTGGCTGGGTTGGCGTAAGTTTAGGGGCACTCGAATCTTTTGGGCCATGCCTTTTGAATTTGCACCGATGAGGCACGTGGAGAGTTTGCACTCACTTAGGATCCTGTTTTGAATTTTTCCTTTGGAGGTGCACCATAGGGACGTGTGGAGGCTTCCCACGGCTCTTTTATACTTAGCCGATTTGGGCCTCGATTGAACACTACCTTTCTTCATACAAAACCAAAATTCCAAAAGTGACCTGATGACCCACCTTCCCACATCTAATAAAAGATGTCCACGTATCTCATGGATGTTTGGAAAATAAATTGATAGGGAAGATACGCCCGTCATTCATGACAATTGTAGAAAAACTACAGAGAGGAAAAACTCCACCATTTACACCTGAAAAACAAATTGTTCCTCGTGGAAAGAAGAACTGTAAACAATACCAGGCTCGATGCGATCCACGGCCATAGAAAAGGATTTGAAAATTTCATTCGAATGGAGAAAAATTTTTCAAGCATCAATTTTTCTAAATTAATTCAGGGCTTGCAAAGCACTTCTCACTTTTTTCTCTCTCAAACATATCTCAAAGGCACCAACTCAAATTTTTTGAAACTGGGGATTTTGAGGGTGACAACATGCCCTGGAGGGATTCATCCATGAGAGTTAGAGGGATATCCGGTTAAGAATAAGCAAAAGGTGGGCGAGAGCTCGATTCAAAGGAAATAGAGAGCGTGGAAGGTCACGATACTCAAGAATAAAATGAGGAGAGCGAAGGAGCTAAGAATCCACTTGTGTACGATGTACACAAGTCCGATGGAGGGATAAAGAGAGGAATGCGTATGAAGTAGGTGCACATGATAAAGGAGGAAGTGAGGAGGTAAACATGCATGATCAAAAGACACCAACCTTGACCAAGGAACATATTAATAACACGGTAGAGAAGGATGTGGTGGGTATTATCAAACAATTAGTGGAGCAAAAAGTAAAGCGAAGCATGATGAAGTCTTCAAGGAAACAGAAGGCATCGCGAGTGTGCAAAATGAATATGTGAGCATGGGCAGAGACCCCAGCTTTAGTAGTAAGCTTCCCAATGGATGTGGACATAGGTGGAAGGGGAATATTAGCGGTGCGGGAGCACACCATGACTTATATTAATGATCCAAGCAAGGTCATGCATGTGCGCGTGATTCTAAAGTACAAAGTGCCCACAGGACCAAATCCTCGCTTGGTCATTTTTTTATGAAGAGAGTGCGTGACCCTCGCATAAGAAATATGTTGTCTTGGGATTTTGAGTCCCGTGTAGATGAGCCCAAGTTCAAGGTAAATAATGACGTGTTGATGAAGGCACCGGTATTAAGGGAATAAACGCTCGTGAATTCCCAACAAATGCTATCGGATGAGTAAGTTTGCAATGTGCTCAACAAGGTGTTAATTGAAGTGGAGGCAATAATTTTAGTTAAAAATGATAGAATAAGAGCCTTATAGGAGGAACTTGAGAAGAAGAATGAGGAGATCATTGAGAGGGACATAGAGATAAAGAAAAAAGAGTTAATCAATGCAGCTTAAGGCGTGAGATGAGAGATGAAAAGGAGAAGGTGTGCGAAGTACACAAGAAGTTAGAGGCCATTTCAAATGCCATTATCTTAAAGCACCCATACCTCGCCCCTCCTGAACAAAAATACAAGTCAAACTTGCATTGCTTGGAAGAATTAATGCGTATACTCACCATTGAAAGGTAGCCACTTACATTAGAGTCAACAGAAGAAGTAATGGCATGCCAAAAGAAGGAAGAGAAGTTGAAGATTGGGGAGATACTAACTCAGTACTCTGAGATCCTTTCCTTAGTAAAGACTGCGATGTAAATGGCAGAAGTTGTATATGACAACTGTGGTGACAGGGACAAAGTAACAAGTATATTAGTTTCCAGCCATGAAGTGGATATGAAAGAATTTCAAGAGAAAAATAAGGGCAATAGGGTGGAGTGGGACAAGATCTTGGCCGAGGTAGAGAAGAAATCGAGAGGTGATAAAAAAATTAAGGGTTTCAATAAAAATAAATTGAAAAATTGGTACCCCCAAGTTACTCACAGGATGGACGACCGGGAGACCTTAGCAAACAGATGGAAAGCATTGAAGATGCACTAAAGGCTAAAGGGGAAGAGATGAGTTTTAATGAGGTTAGCACAATGGTGCATAACTTAATTTAATGCTTGCAAAATGAGGTGGATGCTTGGGTTAAGCAGATGAAGCCCCCGTGAAGAAATATTTCCCACTTCTCATGAAACAATAGTAGGATTCTTCCATTCTTTCATTCTTTATTCAATTGCGCAGATTCTCTCATTTCCTCTATTATTTATTCTTTGGTGGAAGGGCAGAGTGTTTCCGAGGATAGACAACATGCATAGTGTGGGGTAATGTTGGGCCCTGAATTGACCAAGTCCACCGGAAGGAGTCAATGCGTGCGGGAGGTAGTAAAGAAGGAAGGTTCTCAAGAAAAAGTATGCAAGGGAAAGGCACGTGGGAGAAGAGGTTGGCGCATGAGGGAGCATGGAGGTTTGGGGACTTATTTTGAAGAAGTTTTCACAAGAGAAACACATGAAAATCCCGAGTAGGCATGACAAATGGATAAGGTGCCATCCTAGAGCCTTAGAGGTCAAGAAAATAATATTCCACGTAAGGAATATTCCCAGGATGATCATTACAGGTAGTGGAGGAATTTTCAAGCTGACATAGGCATTCGACCATGGAGGACCACACTTCCACTTGGCATGCGATCTTTGTATGAAGGAAACGAAGGTGGTGCATCCAAATCATATTTAAAGGAGTGCTTGGGTTTGAAATAGAGGAGGAGAGTAATAATGAACTATTGGGGAAATGGAGAGTTGAAGGAGGCAACAAGTATTGTTAGAATGCTAGTAGGGTTAAAGAGGGTATTGAGTAGTAATAAGGCGTTGCAGAAATGCTTGTAAGAAGGGTTTTAAACATATTAGGCATGGATTTGGGTATGAAAAAGGGTTATAATGGGTAGAATAGATAAGAACTCTCTCTGCAGAGTATTTTTGTAGGGTTTAAGATAATATTCCTTGATGTATTCAGTTTGTATGACCCTTATGATGTAATGAGGCCACTATAAATGTTTATAAATCAATATATGTGTGTGATTCTGGTTATTCATGTTCTTAAGTGTAAACCCTTGTGTTCTTCATATTATTCTAAGTCAAATCTAGTTTCATTATGCTTATTTATAATTTGCTCATTCCCATTTATGATGCATCTGTGCACGGATCTGTTATCTGTATCTTTTGTTTTGAGTGAATGTCTATATTTCCATTCTTGCAACTCATTCTCCATCAATGGCGGAACACTCTCGCAAGACTCACATAAAGGAGGGGCTCGATGCCCTGCGCGCCTTAGGTGAGTGCCCATCGCATGCCGGGTGATAGGCCGACACGCTTGAGGTAGAAAGAAGGTATATGTGTTATTTAGAAGGTAGTTAAGATGCTCACGTGACAAGAGTGATAAAGACACTCTCAATTAGGTGCCTGAGAGGAAAACAATTATCGAGTTACACTAGGGAAGGCAACCCTGATGTTTTCCTATGAGCAATGGAGATCCAAAGGAGATGTGAGATCGAAAGGAGAAGTATGCTAAGAACATGAATAACTAGAATCACACATATATTTGATTTATAAACATTTACAATAAGAATGGCCTCATTACATCATAAGGGTCATACAATGGCCTCATTACATCCAATACATCAAGGAATATTATCTTAAACCCTACAAAAATACTTCTGTAGAGAGAGTTCTTAGCTATTCTACCCATTACAACCCTTTTTCATACCCAAATCCATGCCTAATATGCTTAAAACCCTTCTTGCAAGCATTTTGCAGTGCCTTGTTACTACTCAATACCCTCTCTAACCCTACTAGCATTCTAACAACACTTTGTTGCCTCCTTCAACTCTCCATTTCCCCAACACTTTGTTATTACTCTCCTCCTCTATTTCAGACCCAAGCACTCCTTTAAATAGGATCTGGATGCACCACCTTGGTTTCCTTCATGAACAGATCACATGCCAAGTGGAAGTGTGGTCCTCCATGGTCGAATGCCTATGCCAGCTTGCAAATTCCTCCACTACCTATAATGATCATCCTAGGAATATTCCTTACGTGGAATATTATTTTCTTGACCTCCAAGGCTCCAGGATGACACCTTATCCATTTGTCATGCCTACTTGGGATTTTCACATGTTTCTCCTATGAAAACTTCTTCAAAATATGGCTAAGTCCCCAAACCTCCCTTTGCTCCTCACGCATGCCAACCTCTAGTCTCCCACCCTTTCCTTGCATGTGATTTTTCTTGAGCACCTTCCTTCTTTACTTGCCTCCCCACATGCATGTGACACTTCTTCCTTGGGACTTAGTCAATTCAGGGCCCCAACATTACCCCACACTACGCATGTTGTCCATCCTCGAAACACTCTGCCCTTCCACCAAAGAATAAAGAATAGAGGAAATGAAAGAATCTGTGATTGAATAAAGAATGGAAGAATCCTTACTATTGTTGCATGAGAAGTGGGAAATATTTCTTCATGGGGGCTTCAATCTTAACCCAAGCATCCACCTCATTCTACACCTGTTGAAGTAAGTTACCCACCATCATGCTAACCTCGACTTCAAACTCATCTCTTCCCCTTAGCCTTCAACGGTGTATCTTTAATGTTTTCCATCTACTTGCTAAGGTCTCCCAATGCATCCATCCTGCGAGTGACTTGGGGTACAACTCTTTCAGTTTATTTTTAATCAAAACCCTTAAGGTTTTGATCGCCTCTAATTTCTTCTCTACCTCTTCCATGATCTTGTCCCTCTCTTCCCCTATTACCCTTATTTTCTCTTGAAATTCTTTTAGATCCACTTCATGGCTAGAACTAATATGCTTAGCTACTCTATCTCTATTGTTGCACCACAATTGTCATATACAAACTTCTACCATTTACACATGCATGGTTTCACTAAGGCAAGGAGCTCGGATAATGAGTTAGTATCTCCTCCATCTTCACCTTCTCTTCTTCCCTTCTAGTGTGCCAAAACTTCCTTCATTGACTCTAATGCAAGTGGTTTCCTTTCCATGGTGAGTATGCACATTAAGTCTTCCAAGAAATGCATGGTTGACTCATACTTTTTGTTCGGAGGGGCCAAGTCTGGGTGCTTCAAGATAATGGAATTTGAAATAGCCTCTATCTTCTTGTGGACTTCACACACCTTCACCTTTTCATCCCTCAGCTCACGCCTTAACTGCACATTGATTAACTCCTTTTTTATTTATCTCTTTGTCCCTCTCAATGATCTCCTCATTATTCTTCTCAAGTTCCTCCTCCAAGGCTCTTATTCTATCATTTCTCCCAAAATTCTTGCCTCCACTTCTACTGACACCTTGTTGAGTGCATTGCAAACTTTCTCATCCGACAGTTGTTGGGAATTCATGAGAGGGTTTATTCCCTTGACACTCTGGTGCCTTCATCAATGCATCATTATTTACCTCAAACTTGGCTCATCGACGTGGGACTCAAAATCCCAAGACAACATCTTTCTTATGTGAGGGTACACACTCTCTTCATCAAAAGATGACCAAGCGAGGAGTTGGTCTATGTGGGCACTATACTTTGGAAGCGTGTATGCATGCATAGTACCTTGCTTGGATCATTAATATAAGTCATGGTGTGTTCTGCGTGCCTTACTATGCCCTTTCCACATGTGCATGCTTCATTGGGAAGCTTACTTGCTAAGTTGGGGTCTCCTCCCATGCTCCCATACTCCTTTTCACACTCATGCTTTCCTTCTGTTTCCTTCAACACTTCATCAATGCTTCACTCTACTTTGTGCTCCACTAATTATTGGATAATACCCACCACCTCCCTCTCTACCATGTGTTATCTTTTTCTCTTTCCTTGGGGTCGGGGTCTTCTTCTATCATGCATGTTTACCTCCTCACTTCCTCCTTTTTCATGTGTGCCCTCTTCATACTCATTCCTCTCTTCATCCCCTCCTTCATCAGACTCATGTACATCATACACATGGATTTTGAGCTCCTTCACACTCCTTATTTTCTTCTTCAATCTCATGGCCTTCCACGCTCTTTGTTTCTCTCCAATCCGAGCTCTCGGCCACCTTTTGACTTCTTCTTCTTAACTAGAGATCCCTCTAACTCTAGGGATGAATCCTCCTTGGTGACTCCTCTTTCTCTCAGTGACTTCTCCTTCTCCTACACGGGGGACTTCTTTTGGAAAACATAAGTGCTTGTGCCCATGCCTAACTCTTGTGCCCCTATAGTCTACACTATATGCATGCACTTGGCACCTTTTTTTTCACGGAGTCTCTTCTCATTCTCTCTTCTTTATTACCACTTTCTTCCTTCCGGTGGGGTCTTCTAGGATTGATACATCATCCTCAACATAAGCACCCTTTTCAAACTTGGGCCTTAGTCACACATATACCCTTGTTGTTGTTATCCTACCCATAATAGGTAATGTCACTTGGTTTCACCATGTGCACATCATGAGATACATACTTTTCTACATATGCACACTTCTTAGGATACACCAATGTCTGACGCATCTCACGGTAGTCTTGATCAACTACACTTAGATCAAAATGAAGATTTTGGCTTCCTTGAACCTATTGACCATGCTTTGAAAGTATTGTCTATGTGAAGGAGAATGGAAATTTACACCAAGGACTCTTGGTGCCATCTGTCAAGGTAAACTTGCCGATATACAAAGTGTTGGTATATGATGAATTCAACCTCTCCATCCACCAATGCTAGAAAATTTTCAGGTATCCTCCATTCTTCCCCGAATGCATGTCACACATCCATTTATACCATTTCTCCAAGTGCACCTTATGAGTGGCCATCATGGTGTCACAAGTGTAAGCCTCAAATCTCTTGGCAGGGGAGGGGTCCTCATCCGGTACTCCCAAAAAAACTTATCTGCCCATCGGGCACCCCAATTTCTGAAAATACAATGGTGAGGAGGATGTTACCAAACATAATTTTCTCTCCATCATGCATGCATGACATCTATAATCTCCTCTCAATAAAAGGATGAAAAGGTTGTATATTGTCCCTTCCGAGATTCTATGACAAAAACATTCAACCAACTCTTGTTTATCTGAGTCCATCTCTCCTACCCATTTAACTTTGTAACCAAATGCACTGGCCATCCTCATAATAGGTCGGTGATTGTAGAGATATCAAAGTAACATGAACCCTTCTTGTAATCATATGCCTCAACCATTTTCTTGATGGCCTCCTTGTCACACAAGTCATCATCTAGTGGATCTCCTTCACAGATAATGCCAAGTGTACTTTGAAATCAGCTGAGGAGTTATGCACATTCTTCATCCTGTGAAATAAAGTGATCCTCATGCACATCGTGACATTAACCATTGGTATAGTCACTCGGGTTTCCAAAATAGGGAAACTCGTAGAGTTGCAGAAGCCCAACCTTTTCCATCTTAACCTTTACTTCATCATCATAAATGGGCTTCCCATCTGGTGTCCTCTTTTTATAGGGTGAACCAATCTAACGCCATCTCCTTTTCCATGGTGCTCATTCGATGGTTATAATCACTTATGACCATCTTTCATATATGAGACACCCATTCCTTTCCTAGAAATATGCCATCTGGTACTACATCTCTATGTACCATTCTTCATTAAAACTGGTCAAACGATGGTTTTTTCCTTTCCCTTTCCCTTCTTTGGTGGAACATTTGATCCCTTCCTTGGTGCCATATTTTTCCATCGGGTTCTTATAAATTCTTCCTTTCCTCCTTTCCCTAGCTCCTCAAATCCCATGGCTCCAATCCTCTATGAAAATTCCTTCAAATCCATGCCCTAACTCTATAACCCTAACCTAAAACCCTTCTTCCACAAGATGACGTAACACCCATGGAATCCTCCAAAAAAACTCCTCCTCTCACGCCATGTACTCCCTTTCCACTCTAGTTCATAGATCAAATCTTGTTGAATCTTTCACATGAAAATATTCTCAAATTCTCTTCACACAACTCTTCTTTCACAAGGATGCCCTATTTCATGAGAGCTCTTTGATAACTAAAATGCAAGGTAAAAGAATACTTCACCCCGACCTTCTATTTATAGCTTTTTTCTTTTTCACACATAAACCTCGATGCCACCTACCAATGTACAAATGCATTAAAGTCATATTTTTCCAATGCCATCCTTCCGCATTCTATCCAGCACTTTTCCTCCATGCGCAAACCTACGCAAACACTCCCACAACCTTCTAGCATGTAAAAAATACCTCGACCATAGAACTCTTCATGCACTTTCTCCCACGTGCCAAAGTCAATCTTCCTCTATGTCTTGGACCAAGTTCTTTCCATTCCTACCTCATGTTGCTCTCTACTTTTTTCCTCATACATGTGGTTTCTATAAAGCTTTTTGACACCAATATTCTCTCATGTTCACCTCTTTACACGCATGCTCTTTTGATCCCATGCACCTTTGACTTTACAACCCGGGCCACCAACAACCATTGTTTCTAGTCTTTACCATATTTTACACTCCACCCCACACTAAATAAATGTGTGGTCCTCTGCACATATAAACCCTTTGAAAATAAAGTGGCTACCGGCACACAAATGTACCCATGAAAAAAAAACCAAAAGACAAAGCAAAAAAAAATGAAGAAAGGAAACACAAAGAAAGGAAAATGCATTAAGGGAAATCCTAAGCTAACTAGCAATACTTGCCTTATTTACAAACACCCAGAAGCCTTATTTATAGTAGGGATTCAACCTACTTCCATTGAAATACCCGGAAGTCATGTTCCATCCAAAGTTGCATATAACTAGCTGAAAGCTTTGAATCAAGTATATGGGTAATATAATATGGTCCCAACCAATGGACCTTGAGCTTCCCAGGATGGCACAAAAACTTAGAATCATAAAGTAAAACCATCTACCCAACCTCAAATTGTTTATTCTTTATGTGATGATCATGTCATGCCTTTTTGTCTCACCTTCTTTCTATTTTTGACTCCACTTAGCAAGTGATCACCTTTCATCTAACATCATTAGCTTGTCAATGCACTCTTGTAATGCTTGTTCATCGACTAATCCTCCTATGCACGCAATATACATAGAGAGGGTAGCATAAATCTCTACCGTAAAAATACTTCCATGCCAAACACCAATTGAAATGGTGTGGCTTTGTTCAATCTCTTGTAAGTTATTCTATACACCATAACATGGCTGAGACTTTGTCATCCCAATCCTTCCTCCCAACATCACAAATCTTGGTAAGTGTATGACTCAATATCTTGTTAAATGCCTCAGTAGTCCCATTAGCTTGAGGGTGATAAGGAGTAGTCTTGTGATGAGCCACCATGAACTCTGCCAACAAAATCCTAACTATCTCATTCAAAAAATGAGTACCCCAGTCACTAGTCAAACTCAAAGGGCACCCATACCTACTGATTATATTTTCCCATAAGAATCTTGTTGTTGTGGCTGCCATGTAATCCTTCGTAGGCACTGCCTCCACCCACCGTGTTAGATAATCAATGTAAGTAATGATATAACATGAACCCATCCTTCATGCGTGATAGGTGAAATAGGGCCTACAAAGTCAATTTCCCATTTCTCAAATGGTTCAACACTATTATTATTGTCTCAATGGAATTTCATCCCTTTTTCCTAGCTTACCAAGGCACTGGAAATGATCACAAGCCTTTACAATATTCAATACAATCCTTGTAAATTATCTCCCACCAAAGGCCAACTAAGAGGATCTTGCACATAGTCACATTCCCCACATAGTGTCCTCCTACAATTCCACCATGAGCCTCTTCCATGATTGTAACATGCTCATGCTCAAGCACACACCAATGTAAAACCTCATCATGACCTAGCTTGTATAAGTCTCCACTAATTAACATGTAGGGTGATGACACATATGGCTAACTACTTCCTTTCCAAAGTCTTCATTCCCTCTTGAGTGCCACACCCATTTTGAGAAACACAACAATATCTTCCAAGTCAGAGGGGCACACTATTCTAATCTAAATAGTTGTGCATCTAGCATTGTATCCTCAATGCTCTGCATGTCCCTCTCTGAGTCAATCCTTGATAAATGGTCAAGCCCCAAATTACTCTTACCTAGTTTTACAACAACCGTAAACTCAAACTCCTGAAACAATAGGACCCACCTACATATGCGCCCTTGCAAGATGGGCTTGTTCACCAAGTAATTTAATGTCATGTGGTCCATGTAGAATATAAAGGGTTTGCCAAAAATACTACCTAAATTTTTGTAGCATGTAAATCATCGAAAATGCCTCACTCTATGGTAGTATAATTTTATTATGTTGGGGTTAGCTTCCTACTAGAAAAACACAAGGGATGGTCAACAATTCCTCTCCATAGGTTGTGCTAAGACTACTCCAATTTCCATCCTGAAGCATCAACATGTACATGGAATGGCTTATCCCAAGAGGGAAAGCATAATATGGGCACAATGATAAGTCCTATTCTTCAATGTGTCAAATGCCATCTGTTGTGCCTCTCCCCAATGAAATGTAATTTTGTGCTTCAAAAAATCCTCCAATGACATGATGATCTTGGCATACCCCTTAATAAATTTCTAGTAATACCTCATATGTCCAAGGAATCCATGCACCACACTTTGGTTGGTAGGCTCCCCCAAACCCACAATAATGAAACTTTGGTAGGATCCACTAGCAAGCCTTCTTTACATATGATATGTCCCAACAGGGTGCCAAATGGAGTAGTGAAAACACATTTCTTAATGTTGAGAGATATACTCAACTATCGGCATCTCTCAAACATCAACCTCAGATTGTCACAATGGTCCTTTACTAGTCCATAAACCATCCAATCATCTAGGTAGACTTGAAGAAACTTATGGATGAAGTCTTGAAACACCTAACCACAATGCATGAAAAACACAACAGGATGTTCTTCAGTCCAAAAGGCATGACCATATAGGAAAAAATTCCCCATTTAGTGGTGAAAGTTGTCTTTTCTTGGTCCTCCTTTGCAATTCTAACTTGATGATACCCCAAAATCCATCTGTAAATGAATAGATCTCATGCTTGCTACTACTCCTTCCAGGATCTCCTCAATGAATGGGGTTGGGAAAGGATCAATGACACACACCACATTCAAATCCCTATAGTCAACACAAATCCTTATCCTCCCATCCTTCTTAATGTTGATGACCATCGAACTTATCCACTCTAATTCCTCAACAACCTCAATGATGCTTGATGTGATCATCTTGTCAATCTCCTCCTTGACCTTGACTCATAGATTCATTCATTCGATAAGGTCTCTTCCAATTGGCATGCCTTCCTTTAGCTTGATCTTCATTTCTCCTAAGAGATGGTGAACTCCTTTAAGCTCATGGTACCCATGCCAGAATAAAATCCTAAAATTCACAATGATCATCAATAATTTTGAAACCTCCCTTTTTCCAAGTAATCTCCAATAGTAGCTTCCTTTAGGTTCCACCTCTAAGCCAATGTTAACCTTCTTTTTTTCAGGGGTTCATGGTAGGCATGCATGCTTGCTCATCAACACTATCCATAACCTCACACGTACCCACAATATGGTTAACATCCAAGTTTTCCACCTCTTCACCATCTATCATGTAGACCAACTTTCCTTTCTCTTTTCCATGCAAGCACACTCAAGTTGTACTTCCTCTGATTCTTCCTCATCAAAGTGCACTTCCAAGTCAGGTTCTCCCAAAAAATCTAGTATTCTATCCTCTCACCATGGCACTATCTCCCATAGTTAGGTGCTTAACAACTTGTAGTGCCTCATTCATCGATGGCTTAGTACTTTGATACTCAAAAGTTTGAATGAGATCAACCATTAACTCCTTCCAATTTCTTTCTGATGGCACAACTCTGAATGAATGTACCATGTGCATGCACAACCTTGTAAGGTGGAGTAAAGCTTATGCACCCATAGTGATGGTGGTAAGGCTTCCACACCTTCCATCCAGGCCTTCTCACATGCCTAGATATGAAATGAGGTGGGTTCCTTCCCATGATAGTCTTGTATAGTAGTAGGTGCATTACTTCGAGAAACCTAATAGAGAATGATTCTCACCTCACACCACTCTAGAAGGTTATCTCGATGGGTCACCCACCAACATGTTACGGTCCCATGAAAGTATAGATAAGCATACTTCTCCTTTCGATCTCACATCTCCATGGGTCTCCATTTCTCATAGGAAAACATCAGGTTGCCTTCCCTAGTGTAACTCAAAAATGTCATCCTCCCAGGTGCTTGACTTGAGTGAGTGTGCCTTTTTACTCTTGTCATAGAGCCTCTTAACTTCCTTCCGACTAACTCATATGTCCCATGCACCCAATTTCACATGCCACACTAGTTGTATCACTTATAGATTGAGCATCTTCCCACTGAATAACACCTTCTTTTATTGGATGCACAACCTCAAGGTCCCTGATAGTGCACACATAGATTTTGTCTAGGTATTCTTCTCCCAAGGGCTCAGTATATAGGGTGACTGAATTTCCATCCATCAAAGGAATGATAACACATTCCTCCTTGTTCTCAAAACTTATATACCCCTTATTGAAACATAAGTCAACATTGTTCTTATAGCACCAAGGGTGCCCAAGTAACACTTGGAAAGTTATTTACCTCAGCAAGCACCAAGACTTCAAAGTCTCCAGTGAATTTCACCCCTTGGATAGTTATAGTGCATCCTTTAAGACACCAATGGGCATCACCTTTGTCTTGTTAGCCATATAAACACATTTGAAGATGGTTGTAATGGAGGTCTTCCCATTTGATTCCATGCATCCAAGGTGAGAACATTAACTTCCACCCATGTTAATCAATAATATTACTCAGGAGCCATCCATCAACAACTGCATTCAAGGTAATCTCCTTATCATAGTCAAGACTGTGAGGAGGTAGATTAACATGCAAAACTTGCCTCTCATGCTCTCTCCTCCGACACTTGGTACTTTTCCTCTCATCCACTCTCCTAATAGAGGGATGATATTCTCTTGTCTCAACATCTTGCATACCTCCTAACTTCATCCAGATCCTTCATGGAGCCTCAACACTCTTCTTATACTCTAACTACCATGATTTCTCCTTCAGCACTAGATCTCTCCTTGTAGGCTTCAATAACATCCATGGTTTCTTGATAAACTTCCTTCTGATGCGTAGGGTTTGAATACTTCCCATGTACCACTTCTTCTCTTGTAACAAGTGGTCTCCACTTTGGTATCTCCATGGCACACGTAACCTCATCTCATGTCATCACCAGTATAGGTTCTAACTCACTCACTCACCACCTCGGTTGGCATCCATTGTTGATCAACATGATTTATGTTACCATCCCAACGCTCTTATCCTTCTTCACTTGGTTTTCTTATCATATGTCATATAACTCTAGGACTCTTCATACTTTTACTTTTTCCCACACCAAGAGAACTGTAACAAATTGGGACACTCCCACTTGTAATGTTTTGTAGATCCACAATTATAATAGGTTCCATGGGAAATTCACTTCTTCCTCCTCTACGTGATTTCCATGGCCTCGAATCCACCCCAAAAGCCTCTTCCACTACCTCCTCCATCCATCTATGCGCCCTCTCATAATGACGACCATCATCCTTGGGTATAACTAATAATGACAATGATGGTTTGGTGCACACCACTAATATTAATGGCATCATGTATCTGGTCAATCAATCTACAATCCTTGGTGTCATGAGTAGTAGAGGTGTAAATTTTGCAATAGCAAGACACATTCTTACGGATCATGTGTTGTAGCAACAAACATCTACTTGCATCATGATCTCCATGGAAAATCTCATCACCCACCAATATGGCATGTATTGATATTTGTGGAAAGTATCCTTGTGTGCCCTCTACTTCACATTCCATGCACCATAGCCCACTGTGAGTCTCATGAGCCGAGTTTGTAGATAGTTTCTCTAGCTGCTTTACCATGGCAACAATATAGGCTTCAAGAAATGGACTAACGTAAGTATCAATGCTTCCCATGACCTCAATGCGTGCAAGGGCAACCTCTAGGGGCCTCACACCTGATGATCTCATGAAGGTCTTATGTGAAAGTGCCCTCCTAAATGGTGTGATTAGCCCTCTGATGAACCATTGAGCATGTTGAGATGGGTGAATATCATAAGACAACTTGACATGATAGAGTTTGAAGCATGCGTCATACTCTCACACACTCTCCACCATTCCTTGTTGAATCTCCTTCAACAGTGTTGATGCTCTCTATTCAAACTTAGGAATGTGGAACTCTACCAAAACACATCACACAACACGATGTAATCCACCACCATCTAGTGTGGATCATACTTCCTATACTAGCTATGCATGTTCCCTTACAATGTGGTTGAAAAAATGAATCACCTTCCACTCTAGGGTAGTGATACCCTTCACACACCATAAAAACTCACATTTGTGCACATGCTCTGTAGCATCTTCCACACCCTTGTAATTAGGAAAATGTAAATACATATCAAAAAATACCTGCTAAGGTTGTTGAGGCCCTTGTCCACCAGATCCAAAACCTTGGTCTCCTCTAATATTTCCACCACCTCCAGACTTAGTGTCAACTTCTTAGTACATCCACAAGATCCTTCCTCCTATCACATCGAGTCCCTACCATGTGATCCTCCTCAGTAAAAGCATGGTAAGTTGAGCATGATGACCACACTATATGTTTCCCAACCAAGTGTGATACTCTTGTTCTTAAACCCACACCTTTCCTAAATTTCATATATCATACCTCCGAATATAGAAAATAATTGTGTAGCCATATATGTGAAGAAAAATTATACCTCTAAATGTCACTCCCATATAAACACCACTAAAAATTGAATGTTTCCCCATAACTAAATGTTGGTTGATAGGTTGTTGCGTGCGTATGACTTCTGAATCCACATAGATGATCGTGAGAGCTTCCTTTTGGCTAGGAGGAACTACCTGAAATGGAACACAAGACCACCAAAAAGAGTTAAACAATATATGCAGTGAACTACCTAGCATGTGTGCTAGATCAGGAAGTGTGATACTTCCTAGATGGTTGTCAGTCCACTATTTAAAACAATTTAATGTTGGTAATAAAGTAAATCCTATTGTAGTTAAAATGATTTAGGTATCTCATTTAAAACACAATAAGAAAGATCTAATCTAACAGGCTAGGTTAAAATAAGATCCGAAGGTCAAGTAACTAGTTCTAGGTCTCTGTAGGTCTAACAGAGGTCTTAGGTAGGTCACAGGTGATTAAGGGTGATGTGGGAATAGGTAGGTAGGTTACTATTCTAGGTTGTATTGGTAAATACAGAGACCGATGCTAGTTAAGGGTGACCGACACTTGGTTTGGGAGAACTAGTGCCGATTACTGTGGGATATTGGGAATGTCACAGAATGAGCTTTAGATCTCCCTTATGATTGCACAAAGGACTAGGCTGGTCGAAAATGAGGTATTAAGTTGTTTGGATGGGATTTGGTGAGGTTTTAATAGGGATATGGAGGGGTGAGTATTAATGGAGGTCAATGGGTGGCTAGGAGAACAAAGGATGAAAATACAATGATGAAATGAGTGAACCAGAGGAGTAAAATGTTCTACTTACTTGGAATCTAGTTCTGGATGTCTGTGAGTGAGGAATGAAGGTGTTGATAAGAGGTTGAATGCTGCAGAGGATCACCAAACATTGGGGAGCTCTTGCATGGGCTGCATGTGCTCTCCTTCTTTCTGATTGGATCAAATCTGTGTTGGGGTGAGTGTTGGATGGTTGTTGGGTGAATGTTGGATGTGTATGCAAGAGAAAATGCTTGATCTCCTTCTTTGCATGTGTGTTCTCCTTAAACTTGTTCTCAAAAGATGTGATATCTCTCAGAATCTACCACCTTTTTCCAACCTCAAAATAAGGTTGTTTTGGGGTTAAAAGGTGACCGATGGTGGTTTTGGCTTAACCGGTGGGTGGTTAAGGGTAACCGCGTCGGTTAGGGTGGGATTTCCTAGGTTTACTAAACTAGGCAGATCCCCTTGATTTTCTGGGATCTCATGTGTTGGCCCATGGATTAGGATGGAAGCTTCTTTTAAGCATGTGGGAATGTGGTTAGAGGGAATGTAGGCATTGATTTTTAGGGTTTGGGTAAGTCTTAGTTAGTTATGGCAACTTACTAAGAATAGGTCTTAGGGTGAGGTGGCTTGATGAGGTGTCTAGGTGAGGTGGATATGTGGGCATTATCCCAATTAGGATATTTAAATAATAAATATGGTGAGGATAATGAATTAATTTAATTTAAATAATTAAATTAATATTATAGTGGGGTGAAGGGGGCCATGGCTAGGTGAATGTGATGAAAGTGTTTATTTATCGAGGGACCAAAGGGGAGTGTGACCTAATTTTGGTGTCTACATTTTTTTAAATTTTTGTTGCGTAGCTTGTATTAAGTAAGTGACGCTAAAAAAAAATAAGATGTGGTTGCCCCATGTGTGGGTGGAGGTGATCCCCCTCAAACCAGGAACTGATGAGGTAGAAGGTAGAATCGGTGAGTGGTTTGATAAAAGGTAAATGTGATGAAAAGGAAGGTGGGTAATAGGGGAAAAAGGAGTAAGGTCTACTCGGGTAATCTAGGTAATGGGTCAGGGTCAAAGGTAGTAATAGTCAAACACACACACACATATAAACTACAACATGCTACCAAGTTGAAGAGTAGGAAAACTCTACATTGTCTAAGGTCGATAGGTTTATCCAAACAAGGTTGAAGTGATTCCGGTATCCAAGGTATAGGATATGGTCAGGAAACACACATAGGTCAGGTGCAGGAATGTTTAGGTGTGTTCTGGTACACCAAAGGTAGGGTCAGGATAAATGGTCATGGCAAGAGGCAAGGTAAGGTCATTAGGTCAATCAACACAGGTAATAGTGTCACAAGGTATAGCGAACACATGAGGTCAAAGGTCACTAGCGATGTTCCAGGTCCAAGAATCTAGGTCACGACATGAGTAGGGCCGAGGTATGGGTAAAATAATGAGTCCCCAAAGGAGGATGAGGTTAGGTAGTAAATGATGAGGTCAGGAGGGTGAGGTAAATGGTTTGGGTAAAGGTGGGGTGGGGTAAATGGTCAGGGTAAAGGTTAGGTGTGGAAAAAAGAGTGATGGGTAGGGTAATAGGGTAAAATTTAGGGCAATGTGTAAGAGAGGGTGACCGATGCCGGTCAAGGGTAACCAATGCTTGGTAGAGTGTAACCAACCATGGTAAGGTAGGGCATGTGATCGATGCTTGGTGAAGGTAAAACCGGCATCGGTTAGGTCGGGTTTATTATAAAAACAAAAAAATCCATGTTTTTTGTTATTCATTTGTCATCTAGCGAATTGAGAAAATGACACAAGAGAGAGAGAAAAAGGAAAAGTGTCTAGATGGAATGGAGAGTTGAGTTGGTGAGCCAAATGGGGTGATTGGTTGGTGAGAGGTGGGTCCATGGGATCGGTGTGTGTGATTTGATTGGTTGGAGTCATGGGTAGCGATTTGGTGATGGCGAGGCCGAGAGAGGGATCGGGTGGGCCACCGGTGTAGTGCGGCCAGACGTGCCACCACGATGATGGCAGCATGATGAGGTAAGCATCCAACTCTTGTTGTATTTTGTTAGATAGATTAGGTGATTTGGAAAATTGGGTTTTGGTTTTTGTTTTGGGTGGGGGAAAATAAAATTTGGAAATGGGAGGGTAAATTGGGTAAAATAGGAGTGGGGAGAGAGATAAGTGGGAGAAGAGGGGAGGGGATGAGGTGTAGGGGAGTTGTAGGTGATTTTAGGTGGGTAGAAGTGTCGGGGTGGTAAGTTTTGAGAAGGGAGGGTTTGGGGGTCACGGGTTTTCACCACGATGGAGATGATCGGTCGTCGGGTTTTTGAGTGGTTGTCGGTAGGGTTAAACCGGTATCGGTCATGAAATAGGTGACCGATGCTAGTTTAGGGGTGACCGGGGTTGGTTAGAGAGAACCAACACCGGTTGGGTTTTGGAGAGCAAGGGGCCAAAAGTGCCACAGGTTGGGTGGTTGAGATGGGTAGGGGTAAAATAGGGTGTGGAAAATGATAGTGGGTGAGTATGGGTATGATAAATGTAGATTAATTTGTTGTTTGTATTGGATGTAGGGGAGAGATCAGCTACACATGCGGGATAGGGTTCCACCCCTTGCATGATAGTTCATGGCACAACGACCCCTAAGGAGTTGTGGCATGTGGAGGAGGTGGGCTGACGAGTGGGGTCGATCGCTATACAGCATGTAGTCCGGTAGCCAAGTCGAGTCTGATGGTCACTCTCATCGATAGATGGGATTCCATGACCAACACATTCCACCTACCGATGGGTGAGATTATAGTCACCCTGGAGGACATGTTCAAGATTTTGTGGCTACCCATATTGGGTACACAGGTCTATTCGATCTCCTCCAGGCCTCAGAGGAGTTGATGTTGATGGTGTTTGGAGAGGGGATGGCCGAGCTGACATTCCATAGCACCAGCTTGAGCTATGGAGAGATGTACCTAGCCCATCCAGGAGGAGACAGAGGCTAGTAGTTCTATTGATGGAGGTAGTGTGTGTGCTTTTACACTACCGCCAGATGTAGAGGGTGGTGGTTTTTCCCCGATCATTGATGGGGTACTCATGATGACATGATGATAGATCAGACCCACTTGATTTTCTTGGGTGCACCAACATTCTGGTGTAGCTATATAGGGAGTTATGGGCATATGGGCATGGTTACGCGTGTTTGCACTGTGTTGTACCTTTTACTTCACTTGTTGGGCATATGAGCACATTGTCTGTGTGTGTCCAGTGGGTATGCCCCAGGCCGATGCCTTTCCACCAGGCTTTGTATGAGTGGGGTATAGGTGATGGGTGCCTACTTATTGGAGAGTGGAGATCAGATAGGCCCACACATGATGTGGCCTATTTCTAGGTGACTATTGGAGGGGTTGTCTAGAGTGGACATCATATGGAGGCCATATGTGGGCTTCCCATCATATAGGCATATGCGTGATGAGCTAGATGAGCTCTCAGCTACTGAGATGGATACAAGGTCACCATGTCGGGGAGCACGAGATGATCCCGGTTGATAGAGTTAGGTGGTAGTTTGGGCTGCTACAGGACATACCTCCACCCTTCCCATAGTATAGGAGAGATGATGTGGAGAGGCCCTTACCTCTACCACAGCCGATAGTGCCCACAGGGTAGGAGGAGCAGCAGGTAGTAGGACCGGAGATTGATGATGTCGGGTCACGAGAGATATATATATAGATAGTGGTGGGTGGCTCATTTATGAGCCAGTACCACCACCCAGGCCGGGGCAGCGGATCTAGCCACCATCACGGTGCGAGAGGATGCCCTACGGGGGTAGGTGGCGATGCTTGATTACCCAGTTGGGTATGGTGCGAACACACTTGCCAGCTCGAGAGGTGGAGGTGGCTGAGTTACATGTATACAGTGGCTAGTCTTCAGCCCAGATGGCCCAGGGTGGGGATGGAGATGGAGATGGAGATGATGATGGTTGTGGCTGCCTACTAGCATAGCATAGGTGATAGGGTTACAGGGCCATTTGGCCACAACACAGGCATAGATTGGGGCTTTATAGGCCCATACAGCACATAGGGGGGGGCGATGGCACCACCACGAGCACTTTGGGACAGGGTCCCGATTCACAGGCAAGTAGGGGGGGGACGGGTCCCACATGATAGGTATAGGGGCCGAGGCCTATGGGGCCACCACAGACCATGCCCATATCTAGGTTACGGGATGCCCTAGGTGAGGCCAGATACTACCAGATCTAGTTGATGGTGGCGGGATAGACTTTCTATCCTATGGAGAGTACAGGGCACAACAGGCCTCGAGTGAGAGGATGAGATCCCACTCATAGTGTAGAGAGCACAGGGGGCCATCGAGCTCTCGAGACAGATCAGGGAGAGGCCACCAGCTCACGGAGACCAGCTCTAGGTGATGCGCCAGTAGGGACCCAGCCACCACCTATGATGGGTGGGGAGATGTTAGTAGGTCACTAGACATAGGGGCCGAGGAGGCTGAGGGGACAGGTGATACCGATATGGAGGATGTCCACGAGAGGGTGCCTGATATATGGCTCCCGATTTTTGACATAGTTTTGAGTTTTGATATATACTAGCCTGCGTGCTGAGAGATTGTTATAGAGGATATATTTTTATCACATACCGCTGTGTGTGAAAGAGAGTGAGGATGTATGAGATTTTTGTATATTTTGAGCATATACCGGCCTGCGTGCTGAAGATTTTGTATTGTTTTATTATTTTATTGTATATGAGACCATCCTGCATGCCGATGACATTTTGTATTGAGTATTATGCGTGCCACGTGTGCGATGATTTGTTTGAGATAGACATGATGGGATATTCATGCATATTGTATTGAGACACACATATTTATTTATATGATGAGATACATGAGATGCTTGATTTGTTGGTGTTTTGATGAGACTTTTAATTTTTTGTTGTGATATGGATGGAAACTAGGTGAGTTAGGCATGATGGAGTCAGGTTGGTTTAGGCATGGATCGAGTCAGGTTTGGTTTAGGCATGGATCGAGTCGGAGGTTTTAGGCATGGATGAGTTAGGTTTAGGGCATGGATTAGGTCATGGATGGATCGAGTCGTTGGTTTAGGCATGGATCGAGTTAGTTTGTTTAGGCATGGGATCAGGTTAGGCATGGATCGAGTGGTTTAGGCATGGATTGAGTCAGGTTAGTTTTTAGGCATGGATCGAGTCGGGTTTGGTTAGGCATGGTTGAGTTGTTAGGTTGAGTTAGGTTTTTTTGGCATGGTTGTGTTTAAATTAGTTGAAGTTGTGATTCATTAATTTGTAATGATGAATGATGATATGGGTCATGTTGAAGATGTTTTATAATATATGCATGATGATGGAGAAATGGAAGTCATAATAAATGAATGTTGTGATGATGATAAAAATGTTAAACAACTTGTTGTTTGTTTGGTTTAATTTCCAATTTTGATATAAAAAGGAAACTACGTAGGGGAAAATGTGATTTAAGAAGATGAAAGATGAATTGGTTAGGGTAGAGAGTGGCCGAGCTAACCTCCAAGGGCCCCATGCCCTCGAGTGTGCCTACATAGTCCCGGTGAAAAGGGACCTCAGGCCGATGTAGTTCTCCCATAAGCTAGGGAAGAATATGAGGAGGTATGAAAATGAGTTGGTAGGTTTTAGGCATGATTTGGGTTTAGGTCTATTAGGTGTGGGTGGGTTATAGGAAAATTGGTATAGGTGATGTCGATTGTGGCAAAAGAAGAAGATTACCCCAAAGGTAAGCGTCGAGGACCAAGTCCTATATAAGGTAATCAAAATGTAAATAAAGATGGTTAAAAGATAAGAGGGGGCAATAAAAGCCACCTGATTGGTTAGGATCATACCAGTAGATCATACCTTGGAGGAGGTGATGAATGTAAGACCCTAAAGACATTGCATGATTGATTGTTCTAAGGGTGAAAATAGTCACATGATCACCAAATGTCATGGTTCCAAGAGGTCCCTTGAGGTAGTAGGAAATGGGAGTGCGAATGGTGAGAGGGGTGAAAGGTGGTTAATTTTTATATGATATGTGGTAGCATGCTCTTTGGGCAAGAGATCCAGGTCACAATGGGAAAGTCCATGACTAAAAAAGTCTTCTGTTTTGACTTGTATTTGAGATAGACTGATCGATGTGGGAAGTCTATATGGGATGATGAAATTAACTCCTTGAGGTCTTCGTGAAGTTGATCGATGCGGGAAGCTTCAAATTCTCTCACTTTTTTTTTTTTTTTTTGAAAGCTTTACATAGTTGTCCTTCGAGGGAGCAGTCTATTTATAGCAGCGATTGCTGAGAGGAAGATGTCCTTTTGAGGGAGTCATCTTTTTATTAGAAGTTTGACTCAAGGAGTTGGGTCCCATGTGAGGGCTTTGAAGTCATGGACAAGACCAAGGTGAAGAATAGGATTCTTGTTCAGAAAGTAGGGTGAAATGACCATGGGATCTCATCTAAAGGTAGATGAAAAGTATCCATGAGAATCATGCTTATGTGTAGCACCATGGTACACATATTCAAGAGAAGATAACAAGTGATGGGTACTCACATGATTCTTGTTTAATCATTGGTGAGGTGTAAGAAGTGGATAGCGCTCAAGGGACGAGCATGGAAAGAGGAAAAAAGTGATGTAGGACTAAAATTCAATAGTAGAATGGTCGAAGATGTAAGGCATTAAGGGGCTCAAGTTCGGGTTTACCATCGAGTGAAGATAAATGATAAGCACCTGATCCATAAGTATGAGTCACGATGTATGGTCCAAGCCAATTAGGAGAAAATTTTCCCCATTTACTTTTTTTTTTTTGGTTACATGTTGATTTTCTTTCAGGACAAGGTCACCGACTTGGAAGGTTCGTTCATGGACACGTTTTCATAGGCACGTTTGATACATTTTTGGTAAACTTGAAGGTGGTCAAGAGTGTTAAGATGACGTTCATCTAATAACTCAAGTTGTGCTAAATGGTCTTGATGAAATTCATCATCATTGAGCATGTCATGGAGAGAAATGTGGAGTGAGGGAATCTGGACTTTGAGAGGTAGAAACAACCTCATACCATAGACCAGAGAAAATGGTGTGGCAGTAGTGGAAGTATGGATACTAGTGCGGTATGCCCATAGGGAAAAAGGAATGTGCGTATGCCAATCCTTCCCAGTATCATTAACCACTTTCATGAGAATTTTGTTTAAGGTTTTGTTAGTGGATTCAACTTGGCCATTGGTTTGTGGGTAATAAGGTGATGAGAAACTTAGTTGAATGCAAAGGCATCACAAATTTTTGCAATGTTTTGTTTTTGAATTGTTTTCCATTATCAGTGATGAGGTGATGAGGAACACCAAAGTGAAAAATGATGTGATGATTGATGAACTCACATATTTTCTCATCTTTCATGGAGATGAGTGGTATAGCCTTCACCCATTTTGTGTAGTATTCGGTAGCGGTGATGATCCATTGATGTCATTGGGAAGAATGGGGTTGATCTCTCTCGACAAGATCCAAACCCCATTGAGAGAAGGGCCAAAGGTCACGGGTGACCTGTAAGGCATGACTGGGTGTATGATGAAGGTTGGCATGTTGTTGGCATTTTACACAACATTTGACGTAGTCACAACAATCATGGTTAAGGGTTGGCCAGTAATAGCCTAGGTGAAGAATACGCTTAGCAATAACAAGGCCACTGAAGTGACCTCCACATATGCCATCATGAACTTCCTTAATGGTATAAGGAATTTCAGAACTCGTGAGGCATCGTAAGAGAATACCATCAAAGCCATGCTTATAGAGAGGCCCCCATGATGACGTAATGAGAGAGACCTTTTTAAGGAAGGCACGTTGTCCATTACGGGTGAGATCAGGAGGTAAGATGGAGAGAGAAAGATAGTCGGAGTATTGTTTATACCAAAGGTCACTCGGGTCGGGGTAGTGGTTCGATAGAGTAAACATTCATGAGGTAAATAAGAGGGTGATTGGAGTCATTGTATGGTGACAAAGATTTTAGAATCAGCGGGCGAAGTAGGTATTTGAGAGGCCAAGCAAGCCATGGTATCTACAAATTTGTTGGTTGAATGGGGATGGTTTGAAGGGCATAATGGTCAAAGGTGGTCAAAAGTATGTCTACATGATGTTTATACTTTTGAAGTATCTCATTATGACATTGGTATATACCATTGACTTGGTTTATGACCAATTGAGAATCACCAAAGATGTTGATTGATTTGACATCTAGGGCATAGGTGGCTTGGAGACCTAATACGAGTGCTTCGTATTCGAAATATTGTTTGTACAATCAAAATCTAGTTTGAAAGACAAAGGCATGGGTTCACCATCAAGAGGAATGAGGATAACACCAGCCCCACCCCCACACTGACACTTGGAACCATCGAAGAAGAGTGTCATTTGATAAGTGGGTTCATCCAGGGAAAGGGTAGCAATTGACTCATCTGGAAAGTCAAAATTAGAGGGTTGATCCCCGAAAATAGGTGCATCGGCCAATTGGTTGGGTGATGGCTTGGCCCTTGATGGAATTTTGATGAATGAATTTGAGGTCGAGGTCAGCTAAAAGCATAAGCCATCATGCGCATGCTGATTTTGATAAGGTTTGGCATACATGAAGTGTAAGGGGTCGGTGTTGGTCACAACATAGGTTTTGTGGTTGAGTAGGTAATGGCGGAGTTTTGTGGCAATGAAAACTAAGGCTAAGAAAAGTTTTTTAGGGATGGGTGTATCGGGTTTCATAGTCCAAAAGAGTATGGCTTATGTAATAAACCACCTGCTCTCTGTGTTGTTCATCACGATGAGTGAGCATGGCTCCCAAGGAATGATCGGTAGCTGAGATGTATAGGTAGAAAGGTTGATCATCTTTAGGTGGAATAAGTATGGGTGGTTGGAGAAGGTATTGTTTTAAGGCCTCAAAATCTTTGTGGCAGTCATCATCCCATTTAAAGGAGACATCCTTCTTGAGCAAGATGATGAAATGGTTGACACCGATCGATAATTGTGAAATGAAATGGTGAATAGACTACAACTTACCTTGCAGGCTACGGAGTTGTCTAAGGTTAGTGGGTGGAGGCATTTCCAGAATGGCCTTGACTTTAGTAGGGTCAACTTCTATACCACGTAAGGAAATGATAAATCCCAGGAGCTTTCTGAGAGAACCACGAAGACACACTTCTTTGGCTGAAGGTGAATGCAATATTTAATGAGGCGGTCAAAAATGGTTTTGAGGATGGCAAGGTGCTCGGAGTGGCATTTAGATTTGGCCAGAGATCATCCACGTAATCTTCCAATATATGATGCATGATGTCATGGAAGATATAAGTCATAGCCCATTGATATGTGGCACCAAATTTTTAAGGCCAAAAGGCATGACTCGGTAGCAGAAGGTCCCCCAAGGGGTGATGAATGAGGTTTTGTGTTGATCCTCAGGGCAAGCAAGATTTGGTTATAACTTGAGAAGCCATCCATGAGTGATAGCATCTCGTGACCAGCGGTAAGGTCAACCAGTTGGTCAATACCGGGTAGAGGGAAGTCATCTTTTGGGTAGGTAAGGTTGAGGTCATGGAAGTCCATGTAAATGTGGAGTCCCCTATCACCTTAGTGATAGGGACAATGTTAGAAATCCAACGAGGATAATCAATGGGTAATATGAAGGAAATGGAAAGAAGTGCACTTGAAGTTCTTCTTTGACGAGAAGGGCAATGCGAGGGTGCATTTTCCTCAGCTTTTGTTTGATGGGTTTGGCATCGGGAATGGTTACGATATTGTGGACCACTATGGTGGGGTCAATACTAGGCATGTCTGCGTAAGACCAAGTGAAAGCATGGTTATGATCTTTGAGAAAAGAAGTGATGGCTTCTGTTCAGTAGCATCTAAAGATTGACCGATCTTTAGGATGTGTGGGTCATCCTGAGTATGAATGTTGATCTCGATAGTTGATTCATTCAACATGGTTTGTGTCTCAAAAGGTAATGACCATGAATATATGAGTCTTCTACACCAAGGTAGGTGAGTATAGATTCATCATCCTTGACATTGAATGATGTTAATTGAAGGTGTATCATCATCGATCATTTCAGGATACAGGAAGGGAAGAGAGGAAGGGGCCTCGCCCTCATTGATAAGTCAAAGGCCCCAAGGAAATGGTGTTTATGAAAAAAAAGGAGGGATAGATTCAGGATCCATCGACTCCGTCGGTGAAGGTGGTGATGAAGGTGGAGCGGGTGAAGAAGGTGGAGAAGGGATGATGTTCTCGATGGGTTCAATGCGGGCTTGCTTAGTAGGTGGTTCAACAAAGCCGATACCACTACGATGGTCATTATGTTTGTGGGTGGTACATGGAATGAAAGTATGGCAGCCTTGCTCATAAAATCCAAAACCAAAACCCTTCCACGCACATCGTGTAGGAAGGTGTGGGTGAAATGGTGATTGGTGAGAGACTGGAAGTCAGCGAAAAATGGGTGGGTTTGTGATGGTGGTTTGGTGTGTAAGTGGTAGTATCAAGTCCCCCATAGGTGAGACTAGTATGAGATGAGGAGGACCATAAAGGAGGTTCTCCTATGTGGTGATCATAGTGAGGGTGTTGGTGAAGACTTCCATACTCTTGTGGAGTAAGGAATGTGTTGACACTATATAAGTGATATTCTCCCAGAGTGAGGCATTGAAAAATGCCTTCCAAGGGATCGGTGGTTGGTATGTGGGTAGCTGGAATAGATGATGTGTCGGTGGTCGATGCGGAGGTAGAGCTAATGGATTGGGAGGCTGATGGGTCAGCCATGTGGAGGTTGTGGCAGTGGTAGGAATGGAGGAGGTAGGTGTGGTTGAGTAGTAGCGGCACTATCTTTGGTAGTGGAGGTGTAGGTGAAGTGGTAGTGGTCATGAGGTAGATGCCTTAATGGGTATGAGCATGTCATTGGGTTGGTAAAGCATGTTGCATGTTTTAAAAGGTGATGGATCAGCTGGAATAGTATAGGTGTGCCCTTCATGCTCAAACTTTACACAATGATGCAAAGTGGAAGGAACACAACCCATGACATGAATCCAGGGTCTGCCAAGCAACAGGTTATATTGAAATTCCCCCTCCAAGATGTAAAATAACTCTAGAATAGTGTGGGGGCCCACACAAACATGGAGGATGATGGTGCCTAGTGTAGAGGTGATAGCATCATTGAATGAACACAACATGACAGGATGTTTATGCATGTAATTGTCAGGTATGCACATTTGAGTGAATGCATGGGATGAAATGATATTAATGCTAGCACCCCCATCGATCATTACACGTCATACACATATATCATCGATGTGGATAGAGATGAAGAGGGCTGGGTCAGGTCATCTGGTTTGGTGTGGTGTGATCTCTTCCTCTGAGAAGCTAAGGGAGGCTACTTGGTGAGTAGGGTGAGGTGTGGATAAAGGTGGTAATTTGGTGAGAGAGGCTACATGATGGGGTGTGATAATGGAGGCTACGGGTGTAGGGTCATTGGGTAAAACCTCAATAGATTGAAGAACCTCCATGAGAGCTTGACGATGGGATTCCGAGGTTTGGATGAGGTCATATAGGGACATTTTGAGGGGATATTGGTGTAATTGTTTGAGCATGGTGCGATGTGTGACCCCATTAGAAATAGGGTATGTGGGGCCATGGATAGTGATTTTAGGTGTGGGTGTAGATGGTATGTTGGGTATAGGATTGGTTGGTGGGTCGATTGCCTTTTCCTTTCCTTTTCCTTTTGAGCATGGGTAGTAACATGGATCATGTTGATTTGAGGGAGTTGGAAAAATGGAGAAGGTGTAGGATGAGTGGTATAATGACATGATGGGAAAAAAAAACTACTACGGGGGAGAAAAAAACTTGTGAGGTGAGCTGGGTGCAATGACATTTAGGTAATGGTGTGGCAAGTTCTCTAATGTGAACCATGTTAATTTCAAATCTTGGGGGTGGCTCTAAGAGTTGAGGGGGTGGAGGTCATGGTTGTTGAGTAGGTGGTGAGGAAGGACTTGTGGGAATGGATGTTGGTGAAGCGGGTCCTCATCAAGAAGGTCATCATCATCAAAGTTGGCTTCAGGAGGACACAACTGGATAAGGATGGTTTTCAAAGCCTTGTAGTTCTCCACATCGTGCCCTGGCACATGATGGTAGGCACAAATTTTAGTGTCATCAAACCCTTTTGGCTTGGGTTTGAGGGGGTCATAAGGTCTGAGTGGTGGTAATGTGATGATAGAAGTCTCAGGAGGTTGGTTAAGATTTTGGCATAGGACCTTCTAGTGGATCACAATGGGAAGTGAAAGTGGGTTTGGGTGTAGGTGTGTCTGATTGTTGAGGAATGGTCCTTGCAGGAGGGGGAGTGGGTCGAGCCATGGTTTTGGGTGCTTGGAGTGGTCTTGGGTGTTGGTCATGTTTTTTTGGGTAGGGGTATGGTAGATGAATGGGTAGGAGGGTGTATGGTTGTTTTGACTACCTTATTGGAGGGTAGTGGATTTTTGTCTTTGGGTTGCACCTTCTTGGGTAAAGGTGATATGGGTGTATGAGATCTAGAGGAAAAGTGGATGGGGAAGAGGGTGAGTTACCCATGGGGATAATGGAGGTGTTGTGAAGGTAGATGATGTGGGTCGTGTAGGGGGTGTGAGGGACAGAGACTAAGTGTAGTGGGTAGTGAAGAAGTTGCTGAGGGTATTGGAGGTATGGGTGGTAAAGATGTTGCAGTGTGGGTGTAAGTCATGTCGGGTGCTTGGTATGTTAGAGGTTTGTGAGGAAGGAATGGGCTGTTGTGTTTTTGGTTTATTGATGGGTGGAGGTTTCTTGACCGTGTTGGGAGGTTGAGGTCCTAAAATGGATGGAAAGGGTGAAGGTGATGCAGGTATGATTGGTGTAGCTAGGGGTATGAGTTCTATGGGTTTGGTTCTTCTATTTGGGTGCTAGAGTAGGTTTGGTGTTGACTTTGGAGGATGTAGCTAAATCTAGTTTGATAGGTGGATGAGTAAGGCTGGTGGTTGGGGTGACCCCTAAGGTAGTAATAGGTTTAGTCGAGGAAGATGATGTAGGTGTGGGTTTGGATTTAGATGTATGTTGGGTTATGGGTAAGGGTGTATGTTGAGTGTGATAGGTATGGTGGAAGAAGTTGTGATAGAGGTGGTTGTGTTTGGTTCGATTGGTTGAAATATTTTTGGGTAGATAGTGGAAGTATCAACAAGTGACATCTGCATTTGTGTTGAGACAGGAAGCAAAAGGCACCCCCATAATAAGGCTCTATCCACATAATCTAAGTGATCGGCCAAGCATGAGAATGACACATCTATAGGTGAAGTTGATGAGGACCTAATGGCTATTCCCATAAAATGTGTCTTAGAGATGGGAATTTGTTGGCTTTGGCTTCCATGGGTAAGAGAGCCGAAAGTAGGTCTGTGCGGGATCTTGGGTAGCTGATGGAGAATGTTCACCTAGAGGCAAAGGTATCTCTACTGGATCCGTGATAGGTGGAGGAGAAAATGGGTGTTCCTCTATAGGTGGAGGAGATGATGGGTGCTCCTCTGTGGGTGGAGGAGATGATGGGTGCTCCTCCATGGGTGGAGGAGATAAACAAAGTATCCTCCATGGACTGAAGAAGTACTTGTGGGTGATGGTTCCCTAGGTGGAGAAGCCAAAGGTGAAATGGTCTCGATATTAGCGGAAGGCTCCTCCACAGGTGAGGAAGGAGGTGAAAGGTGTTCCTCTGGGTGGAGGAATAGGTGAGGTAGGTTCCAATGCAGAAGGAGGATTTCAAGCTAGAATTTCCTCTATGGAAGGAATATGAGGTAATTGGGAAGCAATGGGTGCATCGTTGAAAATAGCGTGGACCTCGTGGGTATGGCTATCATGAGTTGAGGTCTCACCGGTTTGATCAGATGAAGGGGCATGATTGGGAAAGGGTTTCTTGAAGATATGTAGGTTTTGATTGGTAGGTGCATTAGGATTATCCATGGTTAACTCACCTTTCTCAGCATTTCTTGGACAATGTTTTTGAAAGTGATGCAATTTCCATCACTATGACCCTTTACTCGATGATAGTTATAGAAAGTCATGTTCTTTATACCATGCGGGCATGGGGGGTGAGTAGGGTCAAAACCAGTGTGTGGTTTTATAGGTGGAAGGGTGATGGCCCCAGCTTTGATGAGCTTTTCTAAGATAGAAGAGTAAGGCTCCCCAATTGGGGTGTATTTCATTGTTCTCATCTGAATTGAAAAGTCTAGATGGGTGAGAGATTAGATGAGGGGCTAGCTTGATTTGATGGATGAGCTGGGACTGGCTTTGAGTACCACTATGCATTAGTGGTGCCCTTAGCTTTTGAATAATTGTTCTATGGTTTGGAAGAAGAAGAGGTATCATTCGACTTGAATGCTGAATTCTTATTGCGTAATTGGATTTTCTTCTCTTGATGGCCCGAATCTCTAACTTTCATGCCATGGTGAATGCTTCATCGAATGTTTGAAAAGTTTGGACCTGCAGGGTCGGTGAGATATGTCTAGCACAAGCCCGTGTGAAGAGCTCGATGAGTTCTATTTGTGGTAGTTGGAATGTGAGTTGATTGATCAGGCTACGCCAGCGAGTGAACAAAATGTGATAGATTCATCATCATACTGACGCATGTGGAGTATAGGTCAGTCATGGTAACCTTCTTAACGATATTGATGGAGAAGTGATCCAAGAAGGCTTGGGCTACCTATTAAATGAAAATATAGAGTGTCTAGGTAACCCACTATACCAATCTAATGCAGTCCAGTCAGAGACATGGGAAAGGTCCTCAAGAGCAAAGCATCATCATGGGTGATTAGGTAACACCCATGTGTTTGAATGACCACAAATGTTGTTGGGTCTTCCTTGCTTATTGAAATGGTTGAATTTAGGCATTTCCCAATGCATGGGATATGGATGGATAGGAATGGATGGGTGGATAGGCTCATTACAAATCTCATCATAGGTGAGAGTGTTGTGAGAGCTCCAGAGACCGATGCCTCCAATGTCTGCATCTTGTCCATCATTAATTTGATTAGGTCATTGGTAGGTTGTGATGGTTGGGTGCCTCTTGTAGCGTAAGAGGGTTGGTGTTGGGCATATGATGAGGGTGGCATTCTAGTATATGGTGGTGCCATGTAGGTGGATTGAGAAGAAGGTAGTGAAATAGGGGTATGTACCCAGAGTGAATAATAGATGAAACAGGAGGTTGTTGATAGTAATATATATGGAGGTGGAAGGGTCATGGTAACCCTAGTGGCAATGGGGGCTAACGATTGTGGAATAGAAAGGACCACATTTTGAAAAGGGGTAGGGGTCACCAATACGGGAGGTGGTAATGTAGCTATGGGTATATGCGAGACAATAGGGGTGGATGAGGTTGTGTTTTGGGTGGTTGTTCGAAGGTATGGTGGATGTGGCGGGTGTAATGGATGTAGCAGATGTGGTAGTCATAGCGGGTATAGGACCTAGCTACAAAATGATTGGGGGTAAGGTAGATGTGGGTAGTGGAGCTAGATGGGGGCTGGAGTAGAGTGGGAGTGAGAGTTGGGGGGATAGATATGGGCATGCCATATATCAACTAACCCGAGGCATCTCGAGTGGATGAGTGGGAAAGATAAAACTACAAGGTGGCGGGTTTTGGTCAAGGAGTCATGTGAACTCCTCATCTCCGGTAGTGATAGTGATAGGTTGGATAGGATCCATGGCGGGTGATAAAATGGAAGGTGGTGAAGGGCTAGGTGGGAGTGGTTGACAACTAGTGTGGAATATGAGGGCACTTTCTTGTTGACGCGTTAGTACCATGTGAATAGGTACTAACGTGGTAAGACTACTTTCTATAAGTGACACAAAAATACAACACAGGTAGGATAAATAGATGGTGGTGGTGGTGAATTGGGTTAAAATGTCAGTTGGAAAATGACACAGGATAACTAATGCCGGTTAGGCTAAACTGACACCGATCACAGATAACCGCTGCGAGTCACTGTGGAAAATGGACAGTTGGTCAAAAACAAGGTATAAGGCCAAATTTTCCAGGTATGCCAAATACTTGATGAGATTTACCAAGTCAATGAGAATGATGATAGTGACAGGGACTCTAAATAGTCGAAGAAGGTGAATAGATGTCCTTTTGGGTAGATTAACCAAAAGGACCTAGAACCGACTTGATACGGTTGGGTATAACCGATGATGATTAGAGGTAACCGAACGATGGTCACTGGACCGACACCGGTCACTGTGAAATTGAAATAGTGATGAAAGAAAAGTGGTTGTGAATTAAAATCTGATGTGGAATCAAACCCAGAATTCTAGAATGATGAGAATATGGTCCAGGCACACTCAGATGAAGTGGAATACACCAACTATGATGAGGAGCATGCGAGGAGAAACAAAAAAATGAAGAACGTGACCTCTCACCTCAAAATGCAAGCCAAGTAGAAACACTAAGAAAAATGTGATCCTAAGAGTGCCTTTTCTATTATGTTTGTTTAGCTTATGCTATTTAAGGACTGACTCATGAACTAGAATAGATTTTTTTGGTGAGGATGGCTTCCTACAAAGAAGGAGATCTAAAGGTGAGGTTTCAGGTATGTTATGGTGGGGGTGGGCTTTACTCTGAAGTATGACTCGATAGAGCAGATGAGCTGGGGAGTACCTGCCAATCCTCAGATCAGTGTGATCATTGACATGCATTCTAGGAAAGATGTTGTTTAAGAATATGTATTTGTTTTGAATTTGTGTAATTTGGTAAGACTCGAGAGAGAGAGAGAGAGATGTGCTTTCTACGATTCATTTTGTCAACCATCAGCTGGGAATGACTTCCAGCGTATATAGGTTGCCCTCAATTAATGTGAGCTAATGCAGAAAATCAAAATGAAATGTAATGATTTTAAGCCCAAATCAAAATATGGAATTTGATGACACAAATAGATGAAGAGGGAGAGGGATGCTCTTTCACTAAAATGTAGAAAACAAGAAGAAATGGTTCTTTTTAAGTACACCAAAAGAAAGGTTTCTTTTAGAGAAAATAGAAAGAAAAAGAGGGTTACCAAGGAAGAAAATTAATGTGTATGCTTTTCAGAAGGGAAACAAACACACAACTTTTCCTAGGAATGAATAAAATGCAAGGAACCCGGATGGGTCCCACTTAGGTGTGCCAAAATGTTTCACCTGATTCTTAGATGTTTCTTTGAAAATGACGAAACAGATAGGGTAATGGGCATAGGAGGAATACCTATTGAAATGTTGTTGATAGGTTGTTGCGCACGTATGACTTCTTGAATCCACAACTGATCGTGAGAGCTTCCTTTTGGCTAGGAGGAACTACCTGAAATGGAACACAAGACCACCAAAAAGAGTTAAACAATATATGTAGTGAACTGCCTAGCGTGTGCTAGATCCGGAAGTGTGATACTTCTTAGATGACGGTTGTCAATCCACTATTTAAAACAATTTAATGTTGGTAATAAAGTAAATCCTATTGTAGTTAAAATGATTTAGGTATCTCATTTAAAACACAATAAGAAATATCTAATCTAACAGGCTAGGTTAAAATAAGATCCGAAGGTCAAGTAACTAGTTATGGGTCTCTGCAGGTCTGACAGAGGTCTTAGGTAGGTCACAGGTGATTAAGGGTGATGTGGGAATAGGTGGGTAGGTTACTATTCTAGGTTGTATTGGTAAATACAGAGACCGATGTCTTGCTCATTTTGTGGCTAACTCCCTTCATTCTTCCCTCTCTTGTGCCTCAGTCATAATTTTTTTCTTTTTAGGCACTCAAGACCTTCTGGAAATGGCACCATTGGATAGATATTTTTCTCATCTTTCCAGAAAGGTAAAGTTTTCCTCCTAACTCCATGTATTTTTGAAGTTATGGCTCGGTGGAGTTTTGTGGAAAATTTTCCCAAGAAAAGCCCGAGCAATAAGATGAGGCCACGTGTCCTCGGAAGGGCGGAGGTGGAGGTAAACTTGGAATTTTTACCAAGTGTTTGGCAAGATTTTAGAAGGAATTTTTCACCCCGATGGCCCGCCGACGAATTGGATGCTTGCCACGTGTCAGGGGAGGAAGGATTTGGGAAAATTTCCCTAAGGGTTGACACAAACAAAATTTTTGCCTTGAAAAGGCCCATCATCCATCACATTGTGCCACGTGTCCTTAGGCCAAAGGAGTGGCGGAGGGTGGAGATAAAATTAAAAATTTGGCAAAGTGTTTTGGTGAGAGGAAAGAAATTTTGGCCCATGAGGCCCGAGCCAATAAGATCACGCCACGTGTCTCGAAGGGCGTCGGGCTTGGCCACGGAGGAAAATTGGGAATTTTTCCCAAAGTTAGTTTGAAAAAATTCAAAAAATTTCCCCCAAGGCCCATGTCCAATGGGAAACCCACCACATGTCTCACCAGGCTTGGTGGAGTGTGGGGAAAAAAATTGGAATTTCCCAAAGCAAAATCAAAAAAATTTGAAAGAAAAAAGCCCGCCCCCAAGGCCAAGCCAATAATAGGAGCCCACGTGTCCAAAGACGTGTCAAAATGCGCGGGAAAGTTGGGATTTTTTTCAAAGCAAAGCAAATTTCAAGGAAAAATTGAAAGAAAAGTCCCACCCCAAAAGCCAGCCAAAGATCTTGTCCACGTGTGGAAACGGGCAAAAAAATTTTGAAAAAAATCCATGTGGTGAAAAATGGAAAAGCCACATGTCCATGGGGTTTCAACATGTGTCAAAAGAAAATGGTCAAAGTGAGGTGAAATTTGAAAGAGGCCCAAAAAATGCCACGGATGAATCATATCATGCCACGTGTCCTCAGGTCATCGGCGAGCGGAGAATTTTTGGAAAATTTTCCAATGGCCAAAATGGTGGAAAATGAAGCACAGAAGGCCCACGTCCAATCAGAATGTGCCACGTGGCACCAGGAGTGGTGGAGCATGGAGATTTTTGGAAAATTTTCCCAAATGCAAAAAGTGGGAAAATTTCAAATTTTGGCCCACCACCCGTTTTGGCCTGTTTTGCCCTAAATTTTCAAATGAGCCATAACTTTCGATCCAGAGCTCGTTTTTCATGTTTCTTTATATCAACGAGAAAATGGTGAAATTATCTACATGATTCTAGGCTCAATTTTGTATTTTGATGGAGTTTGGAGAGATAAAATTGGAAAACACCTCTGGCACGTGGAAATCAACAAAAATGACGTTTCAACCACCATTTTTAATGAAGAATGGCTCGCATTCTCTCCCAGCATGGTGAAAAATGTCAGGGAATGGACCTTTAAGGATGCCCATGCTTGTTTTATTATTTTTGGTTGGTGGTTGAAGCTCCTCTCATGTTTTCCCATGTTTCTCTCTCCTGGGCTCGTTTTTGCATTGTAAAAGCCAGAATGGGCTCATTTTTTTTAAAAAGAGACACTCTTTTAGCTCTGCAACTTCCCTTTTCTTCCTTTTTGGAAAAATTTGTGGAAATTTTTACCTTTCCATGCAAATACAACACCTCTTTTGCCTCTTGGTCATTGTAATGCCTTTGTGTTGACTGGAATGATAATATATGCTCTGTGATTAAAAGTTTTCTCAATCCTTTCATATGTTTATCATTGTTTTCCTAACCTCTCATCACATTTTGGAAATTTGTGCATGTTTTGTGTTGTATTTCCTCCTGGAATGTGTATGTTTTGTAGTAGCAGGTGTCTACTACTCCCTTGGTGCATCACCTTATCAGCATTAGTCTCATTTTTCTTGCATTCTCTATCTCTGTCCCCTTGGAATTTAGAGTAGGAATTAGGAATTTAAGCCTCTGCAAATTTCATGCATATACCTGATAAGAGGAGTTGAGGAACCAACCTCTAACTGGAGATTCTTTTCCATTTTACAAGTCCCACACTTGGGAAAAGATTCAATGTTGTGCAATCACACTGGATGTCCAAAATGTCAAACTAGAAATCTGATCAACATCCGGGGTGTTTGCTGATTTGCACTAATAGTTTTGGCATGCCACCGTGGGACCTTAGAGGTCTTCATCTTCATTGCAACAAAATTGATGTGCATTTTTTGCAAATTTCTTGCTTAAAAGAGCCTAAATTGCACATCTGGTGACTCGGAAGAAGAATCAGCTGGTTTTAGCGGTCTGCGACCTGAAAACTCATGAGAAGAATCACCACAAGGTCAAGAGTTGGAGAAGAAGAGGTGTTGTTTGAGTATACTACAATTATCTCCAAGAAGAAGGCAAAGAGGGAGGAGAATTCAAAGGTCTCCATCTCCACCAAATAGAACTCTATCAACTCCTCCACACAGTAGACCTTTCATTCAATCAACAAGGGTTCTAAGGCCAATCAGAATGGCACAACACAACCCCTATGTCAATTTCACTTGGCGCAGCCCACTTGCTCTCAATGCACAAAATCCAATCCCAGTTGCAGCATTGAAGAACATTCCATACTTTCTTTGAGAGAATCGGACCACTCTGGTGATCATGTCAAGGATATTGCTAATATTTGTGCAATCCATGAGATTAATGAGATGCAAGTTCTTTGTCAAACTACTGTTGGCATCTTCATTGAAAGGAAAGCTTTGCAATGGTTCGAGAGTCTTGCCTCGGGTTCTATCCAAAATTGGAACCAGCTATGTATAGCCCTCCATGAGCGGTTTGGAGAAAAGGAGATAACTTGTCCCTTTTGGAAGTTGACAACCATCGAGAGAGCTCCCAATGAGCGGTGGCCCGGCTTGAACTTTAGGTTTCAAATGACTTGGGAGAGAATTCCAATGGCGAGTAAGGCCAACAGAAGAAGGTGCTTTTCTATATTACCTTAAAGCTCTAAATTCTGATATTTCTATGTTAATTCAATCCATGGGAGGCACAACTATCCTTGTTGCTTATAGCATTGCCATTAGAGCTGAAAATTGTTTGATTCAAGGTGGCAAGCTAGCTCTGAGGCCTCGATGCCATTGTATCCAAGTTTAGAGAGTCCCAAGTACTAGTCAAGTGCCTATTTTAGCTCCTATTCCCACTCCTAGAAATCAGAATTCAAGTGAAGCTTCTACTTCATCTTCTAGTGCCTCAAATGAACTTCAAGAAGTCATGAAGCAATTGCAAAATTTAGGTAATGAGCTGGTTACACTCAAGAGGCAGCAAGCCCAAGGTTTTAGACCTTCTTTCCAGCCTCAAGCTCAACCTAACAGGTAGCCATACCAGCCTCAAAGACCACCCAATCTAGTTGCAAATCAAAATCAAGCAAGACCTCCTTGCCAACAGACCATTTCAGCCCTATAATCCCAATGCTACATCTACCTCTAAAGCAATAGTGCCAGTGCAAAACAACATAGCTCAAGAGTATGATTGGTGTTTCCCATGCAATGAACCTCACAACCAGTCTATGTGCTTCAACGGTGCCTTAAATCAAGCATTAATGGTGACAACTACTGGTGTGGAGGGTGAAGGGAGTCAAGGAAATAACCAACAACAAGAAACATTCCAGCAACAATCAGCTCCAAATGATACCACACTTGTAAACTGGCAGGCAGAAGATTTTTGTGGCATGAATCAAACAATCTCCCAAAGTGTTGCAGCCAACACAAGGTCAAAAAGGAGAAATTTGGGTGAAGAACAACCATTGGCTCCAAGTAATTCACAACCTTCTACCACTCCACAAATTATTGGCAAACAAAATGCAGTTCCAAACACGCAAGGACTGCCTAAAAAACAGCTCTAGGCCAACTCGGATGCCGATTGTTGCTGCCCATGTGCAAGGAATGAATGTGTAGGCCAAGGGAGTAATAGAGAGATTCATCTCCATTCAACATCATTGATCGAGAAGAAAGACAAATGTAAACATATCAATGTGGGAATCACTATCCATCCCGAGGCCAAAGAGATTTGCTACAAGCTGCCATGAAGGGTGGTCAACTTCAAATCAGCGAGGTCCAAATGCAAGAGAAGGTACTCACAAAATGCTTTCCCAGCTGAGAGGGAATCATGGAGGACAACAAGGTAAAATGTTGAAGCCCCCTCCATTCTATGTTTCATTGATCATTGGAAACCATTTAGTACACAACTGCATGATTGATTCCGGAGCAAGTAGTTCAGTAATGCCCAAGCAAATAGCTGATCAGTTGGGGCTTCAATATGAAGTCATATCCAAAGGGGTAGTGCAATTGGATGGGACAGCAATAACAATAGTTGGAGTGATTAAAAACTTGAGTCTTACTTTGCATGCATGCCCCAACGTTGTTGTTTTGCAAGATGTCTCGGTAATAGACCTTCCACTCTTTGCCCTATGTTTGTCGAGGATTTCACAGCTAAGATTGGAGGTTACTTATCTGCTTGATTGGTCACACATGTTGTTCAGAACAAGATATGGAACTAAAGCCACAATCAGATCTGAGCCTATTGCAAACTTTCACATTGAGCCTCACACTCCAAGCCAAATCAATACCAATTGTTCAGCGTTTGATCAAGAGGATTATCCAAGCACTGATGAAGCTGACACCAAGGTTGGAAGCATCCCAGATTTGACTCTTGATGAATGGGCAAGCAAGGTGCATGCTTTGATCCTTATCAAGAAATAGAAGAATCGAGCTAGGAGTCTATTGCATGCATGAAGAAAATCAGCCTATTCCTAGCATCACCAAACCCAGAACCACAAGGATGACAATGAGAGTATGGCGTTGTTTTTGATGGATCAAGAGAGTAGACAAGGTGCGGGAGGGGAGCTATGCTTGTTTCACCTCAAGGAGTTAAGTATTATTCAGCTTTTAGATTTCAGTTTGCATGCTCTAATAACACTAGCTGAATATGAAGCTTTGATACAAGGATTGCATTGGTCAATCAAAGAAGGATAAAGAACTTGCAAGTCTTTGGTGACAGTGAGTTGATTGTCAACCAAGTTAAGGGCAGCATGCTGCCAAGAATGATCTACTCAAGTGCTACAAAAATAGGGTGTGGGACCTCATTGAATATTTTGAGGGCTTTGGCATCAAATCCATTCCTAGAAAAGAGAACCAAGCTGCTGACAGGCTTGCAGCAGTTGGAGCAGCCTTTGATGTTGTTGAAAGCATCCAAAAAGACAAGGTACAACCAAACATCCATGTGATTGTAAGGCCTTGATGCCAGAACAACAATGTAAGTTGGCAAGTGTTTGAAAATGATCAACAAATCATCCATTTCTTACAAGAAGAGGCTGAGTTCTCAGCTAAAAATCAGGAAAAGTTGGAACAGCAGTATGGTGACCAAGTGGTACAGCTGAGAACCAACAAACTACCAAAGGGACTTATTACTTTGGAGTCCATTTTCAATCCTAATGATCAGTTTAGGAAGGAGAAAGCAAACATCCAAGTCAAGGGAGAAGATTCGGTGTCCATCTTGGTGGAAGAAGGCAAATCACTCCAAGTTGGTAAAGTGACAACTGAGCAAGAAAGGTATGAGTTCATACAACTTTGTCAAGAATTCCCTGATGTGTTTTCTTGGAGCTATGAAGATTTGAAAGGTTTTAACCCCGAGTTAGCTCAACACACCATTGAATTGGATCCAAGTACTAAACCCATCGGGGGAGAAAAAACAAAGGCCAGTCAATCCACACATGGAGCCTCTCATGAGAAAAGAATTGAATAAGTTGATAGAGTCAAGTATCATATTCCCTATCAAGCATTCTAGTTGGGTGGCCAACTTGGTTCCAGTTAGAAAGAAGAGTGGAGAAATCAGATTGTGTGTTGACTTCAGAGATCTGAATAGAGCATCTCTCAAGGATCATTACCCACTTCCTTCTATGGAGCAAATTTTGCAAGTTGTTGCCGGCTCTGAAGGTTTTCATTACTTGATGGCTATTCGAGTACAATCAGATTATGGTGAAAGAAGAGGATCAGTTCAAGACAACCTTTACACCAAATGGGAACTTATGCATACGGAAAATGCCATTTGGGCTGTCCAACGCTTGGAGCTACTTTCCAAGGGCAATGGACATGGCGTTCAAGGATTTGATTAACAACATGGTGCTGATATATCTTGATGATATCACTATTTTTTCAAAAATGCAGCGAGACCATCTCTTTCATTTGAGAGACAAGTGTTCCAAAGTGCGAGAAGATTTGGAGTATCCTTGAATCCTAAAAGTGTATTTTTCTAGCCCATGAAGGAAAGCTCCTTGGCCACATTGTCTCCAAAGAAGGATTAGCAATTGATCCAGAAAGAGTTGAAGCCATAAGAGCACTACCATTGCCAAGCCACAAGAAGGCCCTTCAAAGTTTCTTGGGAAGAATAAATTTTGTTCGGAGGTTTGTCCCAAATTTTGCAGCCCTAGTCAAGCCTATCACCAAGATGTTAAAGAAAATCATAGCTTTCAAATGGATAGAAGGAAAGGAAAGTTTTGGAGCAATCAAAGAAGCCATCTCTCAAGCCCCAACTCTCATTAACTTGATTTCTCCAAGGATTTCATCCTCTATGCATTTGGGGTGATGATACTATTTCTACAATTTTGGTACAGTAGAACAAAGACAATGATGAGCAGCCAATTGCTTTCTTCAGCCAAATCTTGGAGGACTATGAGGTGAGGTATTCTTTCATTGAGAAGCATGTTCTTGCAGTAATCAGGAGCTTGAAGAAATTCAAGCATCTAGTTTCAAACAACAAGGTTCAATTGTTGGTTTCTCATGTGGGAGTTAAAGACTTCCTCCTCAACAAAGACTGAATGAAAAAGAGCGGGTTGGATTACTCGTGTCATGGAGTATGACATTGAGATCAAAGTCACCAAGTTGGTCAGAGGAAAAGGATTGTGTGAGCAGCTGGTCTTGAATAAATCCAAGGAAGCATGCAATGAGAAGGAGGTTGTTTTGGCGTTGCAAGACAACCATGAGCAAGGAAGCACTCAAGAAGAAAATGATGGTGTCCTCACTCCTTGCTGGACCCAAGACATAATGCACTTCCTAAACACAGGTCTATGCCCTCCAGAGATGAACAAGACCAAAAAGACACTTGATTACAGGCTGTCCCATATGCCCTTGTTGATGGTGTTTTGTTCAAAAGGGATGTGAATGGAGTGTTGTTGAGATGCATTGGTACAAATCAGATTCACAGGGTGTTGGAAGAGTTCCATGGTGGATCAGCTGGTGGTCATTTTGCACTGAGAGTGATAGCTCTGAAGATCATGAGGGCTGGCTATTATTGGCCCAAGATTTTTAGTGATTGTTATGCATGGATCAAGAGGTGCAAGAATTGTGCATTCTTCATGGGTAAGGAGAGACTAGCTGCCCTTCCATTGCATCCAATTTCAGTTGACCAGCCATTCATGCAATGGGGTTTGGACTTCATTGGAGTCATTAATCCAAATTCAAGCCAAGGGCACAAATGGATTCTAACAACAATAGATTACTTCACCAAGTGGACTGAAGCAGTAGCACTCAAGGAAGCAAATGAATCTAGCATCCTGGACTTCTATGAGGGAATAGCAACCAGATTTGGCATACCTACTACAATAATATCAGATAATGCATTGGCATTCATTGGGTCCAAGGTAACTGAATGGGCTGTCAAGAATGGGATCTACCTAAGCACTTCATCAAATTATTACCCTCAGGGTAATGGCCAAGCTGAATCTACAAACAAGAACTTGTTAAGGATCATTAGGAGGACTCTTGATGAAAATCAGAGGTCTTGGCATACTAAGTTGAAATCAGCCTTATGGGCTGATAGGATAACTCCCAAGAGATCTACAGGTAACTCTCCATTCAAGCTTGTTTATGGAAGAGAGAAATTTTCCCATGTCACTTGAGTTGCCAACATTGGAACTCATGAAATAGTTGGAGTTGTTGGAGTTTGGACCCATGGAGGTTAGATATGTAGAATTGATGGAGCTCCAAGAAATCAGAAATCAGGCATCCCAAGCAATGGAGAAGGATCATGCTTTGATCAAGAAGACCTTTGATAGAAAGGCCAAGGATAGATCTTTCCAAGTTGGAGATCTAGTGTTAAAATGGGATGCAAGAAGAGAGAAAAAACCGGGGAGGCATTCAAAATTTGATGCCATTTGGAGTGGCCCATACATGGTCACAAAGTGTAAGGACAACAATGCCTTCCAATTGTCTACATTGGATGGTGAAGAGTTGTAGATTCCAGTCAATGGAATCCATCTGAAGCATTGCTACTGAAAGAAACTCTCCACCTTGTACATATTAGCTTAGGTTTTCATTCCTCCAAGTGCTTATGCACATTGTTTTGTTGTAGTTTAGCTTTGCTTTCCCTAAGTGCTTTGGCACAAGCTTGTTGTTCGAAATGTGTTTTGTAGGCCTTGCTCCAATCAGATGGTGTTCTACCCTCCATCTTCCTCCTTGCAGTGTTCTAATCAGTTGGGGTACCAAGCAGAGAATTTAATGACTCCATGCCCAATGGATTGCTTTAGGAAACTGGTAACTTCATCCAGCAGGCAGATGACCCCTCTGAGTCACCAAAATTGTTATCCAAAATGAGCCCCTTGCTCATTTTGTGGCTAACTCCCTTCATTCTTCCCTCTCTTGTGCCTCAGTCATAATTTTTTTTTTTCTTTTCGAGGCACTCAAAACCTTCTGGAAATGACACCATTGGATAGAGATTTTTCTCATCTTTCCAGAAAGGTAAAGTTTTCCTCCTAACTCCATGTATTTTTGAAGTTATGGCTCGGTGGAGTTTTTGTGGGAAATTTTCCCAAGAAAAGCCCGAGCCAATAAGATGAGGCCACGTGTCCTCGGAAGGGCGGAGGCGGAGGTAAACTTGGAATTTTACCAAGTGTTTGGCAAGATTTTGAAGGAATTTTTTCCCAAGGCCCATCGAAAATTGAATCTTGCCACGTGTCGGGGGAGGAGGAAATTGGAAAATTTCTAAGGGTTGGCACAAAAAAAATTTTTGAAAGGGCCCGCATCCATCATCACATTGTGTGCCACGTGTCCTTAGGCCAAAGGAGTGGTGGAGGTGGAGATAAAATTGAAAATTTGGTGAAGTGTTTTGGTGAGAGGAAAGGAGAAATTTTTGGCCCAAGGCCGCGAGTCAATAAGATGATGCCACGTGTCTCCGTGTCGGGCGGAGGGGTCGGAGCTTGGAAAGAGGAAAATTTGGGAAAAAATTTTTCCCAAAGGATAGTGAAAAAAATTTTTGCCCCAAGGCCCACGCAATAATGGAAACCATGTGTCTTCAAGGAAGCGGTGGGGAAAAAATTGGAAGATTTTCCCAAAGCAAAATCAAGTAAAAATTTGAAAGAAAAATCTACTCCCCCAAAACTGCCAGCCAATAATAGATCTTGCCACGTGTCCATGTGGCGGGGAAAAAATGGAAAGGCCCAAAGAAAAATTTCAAAGGAAAAATGGAAAAAAAGTCCACCCCAAAGCCATAAGTCTAGTTTTGCCCACGTGTCCATGGTCAAAAAAATGGTCAAAAGTGAGAAGGAAAAATTTTGAAAGAAAAAATCCCCGGGGATCTGAAATCACATCATGCCACGTGTCCTCGGGTCATCATCGTGTCCTCGGGTCATCGATTTTTGGAAAATTTTTGAAAATTTTCCAATGGCCAAAATGATGGAAAATGAAGCACGAAGAAGGCCGCGACAATCAATAGAATCATGCCACGTGGCACCGGGAGTGGTGGGCATGGAGATTTTTGGGAAAATTTTCCCAAATGCAAAAAGTGGGAAAATTTCAAATTTTTGGCCCACCATCCCGTTTTGGCCCTGTTTTGCCCTAAATTTTCAAATGACCATAACTTTCGATCCAGAGCTCAGTTTTTCACGTTCTTTATATCAACGGAAAGCTGGTGAAATTATCTACATGATTCTAGGCTCAATTTTGTATTTTGATGGAGTTTGGAGAGATAAAATTGGAAAACACCTCTGGCACGTGGAAATCAACAGAAATGACGTTTCAACCACCATTTTTAATGAAGAATGGCTCGCATTCTCTCCCAGCATGGTGAAAAATGTCAGGGAATGGACCTTTAAGGATGCCCATGCTGTTTTATTGCATTTTGGTTGGTGGTTGGAGCTCCTCTCATGTTTTCCCATGTTTCTCTCTCCTGGGCTCATTTTTGCATTGTAAAAGCCAGAATGGGCTCATTTTTTAAAAAAGAGACACTCTTTTAGCTCTGCAACTTCCCTTTTCTTCCTTTTTGGAAAAATTTGTGGAAATTTTACCTTTCCATGCAAATACAACACCTCTTTTTCCTCTTGGTCATTGTAATGCACTGTGTTGGACCTGGAATGATAATATATGCTCTGTGATTAAAAGTTTTCTCAATCCTTTCATATGTTTATCATTGTTTTCCTAACCTCTCATCACATTTTGGAAATTTGTGCATGTTTTGTGTTGTATTTCCTCTGGAATGTGTATGTTTTATGTAGCAAGTAGCAGTGTCTACTACTCCTTGGTGCATCACCTTATCTTATCGTATTAGTCTCATTTTTTGCATTCTCTATCTCTGTCCCCTTGGAATTTAGAGTAGGAATTAGGAATATGATGGTTGTTTGCACAAGAGAACATGTGTGATCTCCTTCTTTGCATGCATGTTCTCCTCAAACTTGCTCTCAAAAGATGTGATATTTCTCGGGAATCTACCAACCTAAAAAATGAGGTTGTTTTTGGCGTTAAAGGTGGTGATGGCGGTTAAAAGCTTAACTAGTGGCGGTTAGGGCAAGATTCCTAGGTTTACTAAACTAGGAAAATCCCCTTGATTTTACTGGGATCTCGTATGGTGGCCTCGCGGATTAGGATGGAAGCTTCTTTTAAGCATGCGGGAATGTGGTTAGAGGGAATGTAGGCATTGATTTTTAGGGTTTGGGTAAGTCTTAGTTAGTTATGGAAACTTACTAAGAATAGGTCTTAGGGTGAGGTGGCTTGATGAGGTGTCTAGGTGAGGTGGATATGTGGGAATTATCCCAATTAGGAGATTTAAATAATAAATATGGTGAGGATAATGAATTAATTTAATTTAAATAATTAAATTAATATTATAGTGGGGTGAAGGGGGCCATGGCTAGGTGAATGTGATGAAAGTGTTTATTTGTCGAGGGACCAAAGGGGAGTGTGACCTAATTTTGGTGTCTACATCACACTGCGCACCTAGAAGGAGTTTAGCCAACCATGGGAAATGATTCCAAACTTAAAGTAATAACCAAGATCTTGATAGCCAGTGGAATAAGACACAAGAATGATCCTCTAGGATCCCTTAAGAATTCAAAGTCAATAATCTTTGGGAAAGAATACATAGAAATAATGTATTCTAAGGTATAACTAGTTAGCACTCTACTCCACTAGTGATCAAAAACATGGGTCTAGGTTAGATTGACATCATGCAGCCTCTGATACTCATCTTGGGTCCATACACGAGGTCTATAGTACCAAATCAACCTAGATGCATATGCTGAAATCCATTCATACAACTCTATTGGGAAACAACAAAAGAATGTTTCATACAACTCATGATACAGGTGGTCCTCTACCCATTTACGTGCATCAAACTTAGGTCCAATGTTAAATCTCTGAGAAAACTCATCCTCTATGATTTTAAGCCATGCTTCGACAACTTCCCAAGAGTCACCTTCATCATACCTCATTCTCACAACAACTTCAAAAAGAGGTCTTGGTAATGGAGCCAAAATGTAGTCATTTCTTCATATACCTTCTTTGTACCCCAAACACACCGGCTTATCACCCAACATGTGCTTGGGCACTCACCCGAGGCGCGTAGGGCACCAAGCCCCTCCTTTATGTTATCCTTATGAGAGTGTTCCGCTATTGATGGAGAATGAGTTGCAAAAATGGAAATATAAACATTCACTCAAAATAGAAGATCTGAATAACAGGATCAAGTGCAAAAATGTATCATCAATGGGAATGAGAATTGTAAATAAATAATGAAACTAGATCTGAATTAGAATAATATGAAGAACACAAGGGTTTACATCTGAAGAACATGAATAACTTGAATAACACACACATATTGATTTATAAACATTTATAGTGGCCTCATTACATCATAAGGGTAATACATACCGAATACATTAAGGAATATTATCTTAAACCCTAAAAATACTCTGCGAGAGAGAGTTATTATCTATTCTACCCATTACAACCCTTTTTCATACCCAAATCCATTCCTAATATGCTTAAAACCCTCCTTGCAAACATTTATGCAGTGCCTTGTTATTACTCAATACCCTCTCTAACCCTACTAGCATTCTAACAATGCTTCGTTGCCTCCTTAAACTCTCCATTTCCCCAACACTTTGTTATTACTCTCCTCCTCTTCTTTTTCAGACCCAAACACTCCTTTAAATAGGATTTGGATGCACCACATTGGTTTCCTTCATGAAAAAATCGCATGCCAAGTGGAAGTGTGGTCCTTCATGGTTGAATGCCTATGTCTTGCAAATGCCTCCACTACATGTAATGATCATCCTAGGAATATTACTTATGTGGAATATTCTTTTCTTGACCTCCAAGGCTCTAGGCTGGTACCTTATCCATTTATCATGCCTACTCGGGATTTTCACATGTTTCTCATGTGAAAACTTCTTCAAAATATGGCTAAGTCCCTAAACCTCTTTGGTCTGGCAGGCGCACCAACCTCTTCTCCCATGCACCTTTCCCTTACACACTTTTTCCCAGTGCTTTCCTTCTTTACTTCCTCCCATGCACACTAGCTTATTTCTTGGACTTAGTAAATTTAGGGCCCAACATAGTAAGTCACTAGAATAACCTTACAAAAGGATTTACAAACAAAGAGCTGAAATATCATATATGGAAATCCATCATAATGCCATTAATTAACTCAATAATCAGGATGTACATATAGGAGGAGGGAGTGTAACTACTACCTAGATCAGTGGTGAAGAACTCCCACTAACTAATATTGGTAGTTAAGATAACTCCACAAGACTAGTAAGATAACTCCACATAACTAACAAGATAACTCCACACAATTAGTATACCTAAGCAAGCTAACTCAACAAGTGTAGAGCTAACATAAGTGCAAGAATTATCTTGATAAAAAATAAAAAGATAAATAATAACTTACAATAATGAGTTCGCAAGTTTGAAAGGGTGCATAGAGTTGATGTTTGATGTGTGTTAAAAGGATAATTATCACCAATCAACGTTTTGCCAGAGTACATGGGTTTAATTGATGCTTGAAAGAAAACTACTCACCTGATTACGCCATGTCCCTCAAGACACTTATCGGACATCGAGATTTGAGAAAAATTTGGCCAAGAGAAAACCTTATGTGTTGTGGGAGTTCTAAAGCCCTATGCATGCCATTGGTCATCCATCAGATTTAAGGCATAAAAATGACCAAGCCAATATTTTAGAGGAACTGTTTGATGATAAGCATCCCTAATGAAATATATTAAATTTGATGAAATATACATTAAATGAAATAAAGAATTTAAATTTCTTTTGACCATCTTGAGGCCAAAATGCAATATTTTCACCAAACTCTGTTTGGTTTAGGTTGTAGAGGTTCGGAGATGGCATGTGTAAGCAATTTTGACAAATTTTGAAACATCGGGTGCCATAAATGCATGCATAACCAAGATTAAAAGCCTTCATGTTAAAACTAATGAGTTGCCCAAAATGAATTAGGGTGCTTGTTTTAGCAATAAGATGTACAATCATCTTTAAACCCAACTTGTCCACCATCTCTGTCTTTCTAAGTTTGTGCTATTACTACCCACTATCAACTTACAAACCTCACATTCAAACTTATGTATGGTTCTAAATAGATTCTTCCTTTATGTTGGGACAACTTATTTTGTTGGCTTCAACAAAATACAATTCATCATTAGTGATTATCCCATATTTGGGTCTTCTCCAAAATTTGTTGACATATTGTTATCCATTTTTGCCCCGGAAAAAATGGACAATAGGATAATATCTAGAGACCGAAAAATTCTTCCATAAAAATTTCGGGCTTATTGGGACAATTTCAAACTTTAAGAGGTGTTTATGATCATCTTGGATTGTTCTTATCTTTCCCTAGTCCTGAAAGCTCAAGTTTTTCAGAACAAATAAATTACCTATGGAGGGCCCACACCTACCCAAATCAAGAAAACATAGTTTAAAGTGACATACAAATATTCAAGTGTCTTATCAAACTTCCATGGTCCACTTTTCATAGAAAGGGTCATGAAGTTAAAATCGAAGCAAAAGAAATCAATAGAAGGTTCTGAGGGTTATGAGCTAAAAAAGCTCACCTAGTAGCTCAACGAGATGCATGACGAGCTCACACGATACATATGAGGGATCAAACCCCAACATAGCCTAAATCGAGATAAATGGATGTGAGGCTAACTATCTTTCTACCTTAGTGAGCTCATGGAGGCCACTAATGAGCTATTCGAGTGCTAACCTCTTGAATGAAATTTTGGCATGTATGTGGAGGAATACTAAGTTCAAATATGTCTTGGGGTGAGTTAATTATGAGCCAAGTCATTATGTAGCGACTCAATCCTTTCATGAGCTGAAACGGCTCAAACAAATCTCATGAATTTGGGCAATAAATAGGCTCAATCAAGCTTATTAGTGAGGTGTTTTGTAGGAACCATAACGATGGGCACATAGGTTGGATTGGACACGGATTCGGGCTAAGGCACAAAAAGGATAAATGTGCTAAACTCACAACTCAAAGTTATAAGTGTCCGACTCGAATTCGTAGATTGGGGATCAATTCCTAGAATGTTGAACTCGACAATGAAGATAAGTGCATGGAAAAAAATGCTTGGTCGAATCCAAATTTTCGTAGAAAACACAGATAGGAATTGATGAAGAGAATGGGTCCGAGCTCAAAATGTTAAGTCAAGGTGGTAGGACATCCCAAGTTTGAACGTGTTGAGAATCGAATGTGTTAGACGAGGTGATTTATATCCAGAGCTCATTCGGGTTCATGGAGGATCTCGGAAATAGCGAGCCATGAGTTGAAAAGGACATAGGACCAACACACCATGGTGTTTTTGCATACCAGATGAGAGAAGCATGATGCATGGCGAGATGAGCTCGGTTAGGGTTGTCATTGGATTGGATCGGAGAGATCATAATAAAACTCAGTTGAAGATAGCTTGAAGGCTTGGACTTATTCGATGAAGAAAAGTGTAGGAGGAATCCTATTTGGAAGAACTTGCGAGAGAGCTCATGGGATCTGATTACACAACGAGAAGATTGAGCAGAACTAGAATTTGCATGGTGGAGGATGGAGCTCGATGAGTCAAGAATTTTGGTGAGCTGAGTTTGATCTATCAAAATGGTAAACTCTAGGTAACTCAATGGAGAGTTCACAAAGTGCACGACAATTTGGTGGGAAAGTGGCGCTTAGAGCCAATGTGCCAAGTTGTTCACGGTGAAATGGCCTCGAAACCTGTAGATTCCACACTTCGAACTTACGTAGTACAAAATCCATGATGGACATAGAAAAATGACGGTCGATCTCCAAACCATGATGTTGTGGAAAGCGGGCTTTAGAAAACTTTGGGTCCAAAGGTTGAGTGAGAAAATGGTGCCTAAATCCCGCACTCTAGTCTTCAATGTGGAAATTTAGGAGAGCATTGCCATGCGGGGATGTCGAAATGGCAACCCAACACAAAAGTTCTACACAAAGGAGGAGTTCGAGTTGATTCACCGGTGAGGCATCGGTGGCGTTAAAGCACATTTGGATGATTGAGTGGTTTCATATGAGACGGCGAGAAATTCACCAAGATTATACATAGTATTGTTGGTGATACCAAGAAAAGCGGAGGAGATGACTCAGGTGGAGTCAAGTTTAGATTGAGTCATTCAATGAACATGCACTTTTAAGTAAGGTAGCCTGAACTCAATATCATTGAGCTAACCACTGGAGCTATGGTTGGGTCGAGCTATAGTTGCGTTAGGTGAAACTTGAATGATTACCAAGTAAGCACAATGAATAATGATGGAGGATTGGCAATATGATGATCATTTATATGTGGGGATTGTGATGGCAAGCTGTGCGATCAATCTTGAAGATCTATAAGATTTGTTTATCTCACTACCATAGAGATATGGTTCAAACCACTCCACCATGGGGATGTGACGAAGGTCAACACAACATTGCAAAGATAAGATAAGTTGGTATTTGTGCATAGATAGACTAGTGGAAAAGCAAGTTGGTCTTTGAGTGAGTTGAATGAAGTCATGCTTGGGTGAGGAGATAATTTTAGGAAAAACTATAAGGTTTCAAAGAGTCCTCGGAAGGCTCATGATGGGTGCACCTCGGTAATGGTTTATGACTTGGGTGGGTTGGAATACATTGGCATTGAGTATGATGATCAAATCGTAAGGAGCTTAGTATGTGAAGGAAACAACTTGTTTGGGAAAGTTAATCTTTGAATCACGGAGTAAGATGGAGCTTGATGAACCATCATAGCATGGAGAGATCAATCTAAGGTGAGGATTGATCTAAGAAATCCTCATTTGACATTGATGTTCTTTGGCATTAGAGGATTTGGGTTCAATTTGTAGAAATAAAATGGAGCTCGATCCACAGGTGAACTCGAAACGATTGCAATGCGGAGTGGAGCCCAATAAATACAAGCCCAACTCGGTGTTTGAACATAGCTTGGACCATAGTAGAAACTCAGCTCAGGAGACAGACAGGCTCGTCAAAACAAGATTAGAGACAAATCCGTGTAGGAGATCTTTTTGAGTCGGTAAGAGTGCGTGTTCAATCTGAAACAAAGAAGAATGTAACTTGGCCATTCAAGGTAAATCCGAGCTCGAGTACTCGGACATGTGAGAGGTTGAGTCGAGTTGACTGGGTTTGTGGGTCAACATGCAAAACATAGTGCATGAGATTGAGCTCGAGATCTATTGGTTCATTTTAGCTTGACGTCGATGAGCTCGTGAAGGGGCAAGTAAAGCTTATTTAGAAAGAAAGAATATTTTGAAGCTCAAAGCTCATGGAGTTAATCCAAGAGATGGGTAGCTCGGTTTGAGCTTGGCATCGAGTCATTTGAAATGAACATGCCATAAAATGAAAATCACACAGAGTCGAGTGAGGCAAGGATCTTGAAATAATTGTGAGATGAATCGTATATGAAATGTGGTTGTGCATATTGATGCAAACCAAGGAGTTTAAGTGACTCATTGATCCATTTTAGATAGAAGGCGAGTCGGTTGTGAGTCGATAAATGAGCTAAGGTGACATGGTCATTCAGCCAAGTCATAGCTAAGTAGTGTGGTCATGTTAGAGCTTAGTTCAAGGGGATATCAATAAGAAAAACTCAGCAAAGAGCTCGTGAAAGGCTCATATTGACATCGAGTTGGGCTGAGTGAGCATATCTCGGGCAATGTGTGTAGATAAAAGGAGCTTGATTCTTGCAGAAGAAACTCGATGTGGTTACAAAGTGAGGTTGGTTATGATGAAGAATGGAGGAGTTCGACACTGACTTCTGAGTGGCTCGAGTGAGCCAACCACCAAGTTGGACTCATTTTTGGCCTTTTCTTCATGACCCCTCCCTCTTCAAGTCAAACCAATCAACGGGGTTCCCACCAATATTTTAATTAATTTAATATTTTTATTTAAATATTTTAATAATAATATTTATTATTATTATTTAAATATTTTATTTAAATATTCGTTTAATTAAGGAGGACTAGGTCAAGTAGGTATTAATGATACATGATGGAACCTTCTCAAGTGGTTCAACCAACTGTAATAAGTACATCATGTGCCTTCAATTTAGGAATGTAATTATGACCTTTCCTCTTCTCTCTCACACATTCTTCTCTAAATGTAAGTTGGAAGCTCATTCCAAAGGGTTCCAACAGGTCAAATAGGTTGGAAATTTAGACATCTTAGGAAAGTGCAATTTTCAAGAGTCCTCTCTCTTCTGTAAGTTATCCTTGTGTGTTGAGAGAACTTTCAAGCCTCTTTTTCAATACTTTGTAATGGAAACCATTGCCTCTTATGAATGTATGATTCATTGTGCATGTTATTGAAGCAATAAAAGTGTGTGTTTTATGACTAATCTCAGTCCTTTCATCCTTCTATACTTCTTTGTGCCTTTTCTCATGCTTGTAGGTACATTGTGCAAGTTCACATTTCTATTGCAGGTTCTTGGAGTTATGTGCTTATCAAGTGGTGGAGCATTGAATGTAGTTGAGTTGTGGTGATTTTTCACCCTTCTCAAGTTCATCCTTCTTCACTGGAAGACTGATAACTTGTTTGTCTGATTGAGTTTAACAAAGGGAACACTTGTTTCCTATTTTGTGGTATTCTGTACCCTCTCTAAGTTGTAGTAGGTGAAGTTGACCTATGGTGCACACACCCTCTTCAAATTAACCCTTCCTGAGTCTGAAAAAACCCTTTATTTGGTGCATCACCATCCCTAGTATAGTTTCATTTCTGTAAATATCTTTCCCTAAAACCCATGAAATATTAGCATAGGACTAGATAGCCATTTTTATTACACTAGGAGTAGTACAATAATTAGTTTAGGAAGAGGAAGCCGGACTTCTCTGGAGGTTCACCTTGAGCCCAAGTCCCACAATTTGAGAGGTGATCCCATGTGTCCCAATCATACCAAACATCTTGTTCACATTCTGGCCATGCAGAGGGTATAATGATTTGATGACAATAATGTTTGGCATGCCCAGAGGGACCGAGTTGGTACTTCTCTTCTCACTTACACAAGTAAAAGTACCTAGCGACTCTATATCTCTAGATTCCAAATCTCAGTGCATTAACTTATGCGAAGAATTTAGACAAGAGCTTCTTCAAAGCAAGGAAATTATTAGCATATTGAACTTTCCTTGTCTCCTCCAAAGAGAAGAAGAAGAGACATTTCAACATCACTAGTTGCAGCTCTACCTCATAGGGGTCATTCAACTCCTCCATACGGAAGGTTTCCTCCACTAAGGAACAATCAACCTCTTGCTACTATGGCATGACGAAACCAAGTTTTTACTCCTTTCAATGCAAGTCCTCCTTCTTGTTGGCCCAATGTGACCTGATACCTATTGTGGCACTCAAAAGTTTACCATTTTACATAGGGGAAACTCACGTTACTCCAATAGAACATATTCTTGATGTAGCCAACATTTTTCCGTACATAATATCACAGAGGACAACGTTGCGGTTAGACTTCTTGCTACCTCTTTCTTTCAAGGAAAAACACTTTAATGGTTTTGAGGGTTAAGTGTTGGAAGTATAACCACTTGGGACGAGTTAGGATAAAATCTCTATAAATAGTTTGAAGACAAGAGTGATCACCTATCACTTTTGGAACAACTCACTACCATGAAGAGAGCTCCCCAAGAATACATGAGTGATTTCAACTTCCGATTCCATAGGACCTAGAATAGGATTTCAAAACTTATAAAGCCTTCTCCAAATAATGCATTCTTGTACTATTTGTGAGCCTTGAATAGTGATGTAGCAATTATGATCCAGTCCATGGGAGGGGCTAAATTACTTGATGCCTATGATGTTGCCATAAGAGTATAAAATTCCTTGATTCAGTGGAAAGATAGCTCCACAACTGCCAATACTTGTTGTCTCTGGATCTTATGAACAATCAGCCTATCATCACTCCTATTATAACAACCTCTAATCAACCAAACACAACTACCCTTGCCTCTTCAAATGATCTATTTGAAGTCAAGTCACAGCTGTAAACTTTTGGAAACGAGATTTTTGCACTCAAGAGGTAACAATTTCAATACAATCATCCATATCAGCCACAAAATCATCAGTATCAGGCTAACTCTCCTCCTTTTCAAGGGAACAATTAGCCACAAAATCAAGCTACAAATCAAGCTACAAATGTCACCCTTTAAACTTTCGAACCCTCTTTCACTACCTCATCTAGAGCTATAGGACTTGTCCGAATAATCTAGTTCAAGACTACGAATGGTGTTATCCTTGTTCTCAACCCCACAATCAAAATATTTGTCCCAATGGAGTTCTTGGCTAGACCCTTATGGTTCAAATCATATCTTCCCATTCGATCTAAAAAATAACACATATATGCGAAGTAGTAGAAGATCAACCACATGCACTCAAGAAACCACTCGCTAAACTGGCAAGCAAAAGATTTTTGTGGGTTGAATACAAATTCCTCATCAGTGGCGGAAAAACACTCGTTCTAAGAAGAGAGAAATGGAACCTCAAACTTCCAAATCTGATCAAGCATCCACTTCATAGCCTTAGACACAAGTAGTAGTTGATAAATATGTGGGAAAGAAACCACTAGATTTACATGTTAGCCAAGCTACAAAGTAAGAAGGTTTTTCAGCACACCACGATACCCAAAAACACTTTCTAAAGAAAGATATGAATGCCCAAAGAAGTGTAAGAAAATTTGAAGTAATTACCTTCAAAATATTAGAACAAATGAATAAAACCAATTTGAGCATTTCTATGTGGGTTGCACTCTACCGATTCCTTCTCAAAGAAATTTGTTGCAAGAGGCTCTAAATAGTTTTGGTACAATTGACGGATCATCGGGTCATGGAGAAGAAGTTGCTACAAGTTTGTGTTAACCGGAAGGGAAAAGTATTCCTAAAGCCAAAAACCACCACCATTCTATATTCGATTGATCATTAGAAACCACCTCGGTACATAATTGCAAAATCAATTCTAGTGCTAGTAGCTCGAGTCATGTCCCAAAAAATTACGGACATATACTAGGCATACAATGTGCACCATTACAAGAGGAGTTATTTAGCTAGATGGTACAATTCGTTAAGACTTTTGGAGTTATAAAAGGAATTCAACTTATCATCCATGCATGCCCAAGTTTTCATTCACCCAAGACACATCGATCATTGATCTTCCTTCTCTCTTTGTCATCTTCCTATCATGAGATTTCACTTCTAAGAAGGGTAGTTATGTATCGACCAATTGGTCACATATGATTCTCGGACTCGATACAAAGCCAAAGTGACTATAAGGGTGGAACAAATCTGCCATAATCATATAGAATCCTACACCTTATTCCTATAAATGGGAATTCACTGTTTCACTCGAAATGCTTCGTTCCTTATAGAAAGCAGATAAGGTTAGGGTTAGGAGGAATACTGTTGAATGTCGAGATGGTGTGTGCGTACCGTAGAGAAAGATCGGGTGACCGCGAAGAACTCTTTTTGTCTTGGAAGGACTACTGCAAATAAGAACACAAGACCACAAGATTTTGATTAGATAATAAATGAGGAAGCGCCTTGGGCCCAGAAATGTAAAACTTCCTTTCGAAGGTGGTCAGTTTCCTGCTAATGTGAATTAACACAAAAGACTGCAAAATATCAATTAAATTGCTTGTTTTAACCGGGTAGGGAAAGGTGTTTTTCCTGGTTTTTGATCAAAGGAACCGATGCCGGTTACCTATAACCGATGCCGGTTACTGATAACCGATACCGGTGGGTTTAGGATCTTCTGGGCTGGTTGTGGTGTTTGTAATGGCTGGTTTTTGGATAGTATTAGGAAATGGGATGGTTAGAAGCAAAAGAATGACAGTTAGAGGCAATGGTACGTTGGATAATGGATTCAGAAACGGATTTGGGAGGACTGTAATTCCAAAAGCATAAGAAATGTTATAATGGAGGACATGCAAGATGTAACTTACTGGTTTTTACGAAGGTGCAAGTTGATCTCCTTTGCTGTAAACACGTCTAGTATTTTCACTCGTCTCTGCTTGGTCAAGTGAAGATCTGGACTCTGTTCCTCGCTCGCAATGCTCTCTGTTGATCCAGAAATCCTTCGACTGATCTCCAAAATGAAATTCCGATCCGTTGTTTTGGTTTGGGGAGCCCATTTACAGGGAACCGATGGCGGTTGCGTAACCGACGGCGGTCGAGTAGGAACCGGCATCGGTTAGGAAAAAGTAGGCTATTTTTAGTAAAATAGCCCACCTTCCCTATTTTCTCCCGAGAGATCAGGTTGCCATGGCTTGGTCAAGTGGCTAGAAGGTCGGCTTTGGTGCGTAAGGAGGCATTAGTTATGGATGTGAGTCTAGACCAAGTCATGGGTCTTAATTAGGTTAGTTTAGGGTTAGGGCTAGGTCATGATGAGGTGGCAAAGTGAGGTGGCGGGTAAGGTGATGTGGATTTATCAATTACAAGGTAATTAATAAATAATTGTGTAAAGTTTAGGTAATGAGGTTAGGTTGCGAAATGGGATGCGGGTCACAAGGGGTCGTAAGACACGAATTTGGTGTCTACATTAGCCCCTTATTGTCGTGTAGCTTGTTCGTAAAGCTGCGCGAACAATAATATGAAGTGGTTTCTCATGTTAAGGATATAGGTAATCCCCCTCAAATCTATCACAGATTGAGTGAACGGGAAATCAGGGATAGGGTTGATAAAGGGTACATGTTGTAGAGAGGATGGTAAGGTGGTGGGGTAGGTCCAGAAGCGTGACGCATGTTGAAATGCAATAATACGACTAGGGTACATGATTTGACTAGCAAACCAAAGAATGTATAGGCAAAGGTCGATAGTTTATCCAAACAAGGGTGATATAATCCTGGTATCCAAGGCATAGGAAGTAGCTCCGGGGTATATAATGGTAAGGTACCGAACGCGTTTAGGCATGTTCGGCGATGCACTCAAAAGGTTGGTTTGGTTGAGATAAACGTCACGGGTCTGTGTCCGGGGCAAAGTCTGGTCGACGATCAAGTCAAGGACCCTAATCATGCTAAAACACGAACAGGTGAGCTCGATTGAACACAAGGTACATGATGGATGTATAAAATAAAACATTGATTGTGGGTATGGTATGGAAGTGATACGGCCTTGGGTCAGGCCAAGTGGTTGGGTTGTGGCCTTGGGGCAGACCATAACGGTAGAGTGAGGCCTTGGGTCGGGCCAAATTGGTAGGGCGAGGCCTTGGGTCGGGCCAAATAAGTAGGTTGAGGCCTTGGGTCGGGCCAAATGGTTAGGGTGAGGCCTTGGGTCGGGCCAAATAGGTAGGGCGAGGCCTTGGGTCGGGCCAATTGGTAGGTTGAGGCCTTGGGTCGGGCCAAATAGGTAGGGCGAGGCCTTGGGTCGGGCCAATAGGTAGGTTGAGGCCTTGGGTCGGGCCAAATGGTAGGTTGAGGCCTTGGGTCGGGCCAATTGGTAGGCGAGGCCTTGGATCGGGCAAAATAGGTGGGTTGAGGCCTTGGGTCGGGCCAATGGGTAGGCGAGGCCTTGGGTCGGGCCAAATAGGTAGGTTGAGGCCTTGGGTCGGGCCAATGGTAGGGCGAGGCCTTGGGTCGGGCCAAATGGTAGGCGAGGCCTTAGGTCGGGCCAATTGGTAGGTTGAGGCCTTGGGTCGGGCCAAATAGGTAGGTTAAGGCCTTGGGTCGGGCCGAATGGTAGGTTGAGGCCGTAGGTCGGGCCGAATAGGTAGGTTGAGGCCTTAGGTCGGGCCGAATAGGTAGGTTGAGGCCTTAGGTCGGGCCGAATAGGTAGGTTGAGGCCTTAGGTCGGGCCGAATAGGTAAGTTGAGGCCGTAGGTCAGGCCGGACAAGTGAACAAATGTTGTGCAGCAAAGGTGGATAGAGGCGATATTGGTGAAAAAGAGGCAAGGAGTAAATAAGGGCAAAGAATGGGGTGAAAGTTGGGTAGAGAACCGATGTCGATTCTGCATGACCGATGATAGAGAAGATGTATTTGTTTAACATCTAAATAAAACTGAATATGTATGGTGATTTGAGTTATGATAATAATAAGAATGTTTGCGTTGTGACTTTTGGTGTTTTGAAAAAGGATAAAGAGGAATGTGATTAAATAGAAATACACAGAAATATTTATTATACCACACATGATAGATTATGGTAGGGGATGGTCGAGCTAACCTTGGGAGACCCCATGTCTCCGAAGTCTTTGCCTACATAGCCCATTGCACAAAGCAAGGAAGGGCCTCGGACCGATGTAGTTCTCCTTAGGACCAGGAGAGGTGAATTGTGCAATTTGGTATGGTTTAGGCAATTTGTCGTTTGGTAAAAAATTTGATGTTGATAGGGTAATGTTGTTGGTGTTGGTAGGATAATGTTGTTGGTGTGTAGGTATAGGTAAAGCAAAGTTAGCATACCCAAATAGTAGGGAATAGTGTCCTATTAAGATCAACACACAATTCTAGATGCGAGGCAAAGCGGCAAAAGTGCTCCGTAGGTGAAAAGAGCTAAACAAACCACATATTAACAGCACGAAGCCCTAATCCGTGTATAGGCATGAGAAGTCCATAGTGAAAAGAGTTGTATAATCACAATATATCGGATATACGTCACGTCCCTTGAGTTGAAACAAATGGTGAGGTGAGGTGGATGATATAGCTGAGGTACGGAGAACTTATTACAAAGTGAGTGTTCTGACGAAAGAGAACCTACCCTAAATAGACAAGTCCATGACTCAAAAGTCCTTTTGAATGAGGCTTTTCTTTTATTGAATGCAGACTGATCGATGCGGGAAGTCTACAAGGGATATTGATTGTATTATTCTTGAGGTCTTCACGAAGCTGATCAATGCGAGAAGCTTCTGATAAAGGCTGACTGTGTATAGCTGTCCTTCGAGGGAGCAGTCTATTTATAGTAGCAGATATGATTTAAATGCATAGCTGTCCTTCGAGGGAGCAGTCTATATATATAATAACATCAATAGTTTTTGGCATATAGCTGTCCTTCGAGGGAGCAGTCTATAGATAACTAGATGTCCTTGTGACGTGAAGCATCTAGGTTTGTAGGAAGTTTGACTCAAGAAAATCCCATAAGAATACGGCTTATTTTAATACTTTGAAGTCATGGACTAGACTAAAAAGGGGAAGGCATCATCAAGGGGAGGTGAGGATCAAACTATGTGAGCCTGATTGTTATTATGAAGTGTAGGAAACAGGGTGTATGTAGTGGTAAGTGAGCTCAAGGGACGAGCGACAGGTAGATAAGAAGTGATATAATACTAATTTCAACAGTAGAATGGTCGAAGATGCAAGGCATTAAGGGGTTCAGGCTCAGGTTTACCATTAAGCGAAGCTAAACGATAAGTACCAGATCCATAGGTATGAGTGATTATATAAGGCCCGATCCAATTGGGAGCAAATTTTCCACGTTTGCTCTTTTCTAGTTTGGTTACATGTTGATTCTCTTTGAGAACAAGATCACCAACCTTAAAGGTACGCTCATGAAGTCGCTTATCATAAGCACGTTTAATGCGTTTTTGATAGATTTGAAGGTGATCAAGAGTTATAAGACGGCGTTCAAGAAGCTCCAATTGGGCTAACCGCTCTTGGCGGAAATCATCGTTGGTGAGAATATCCTGAAGAGATATTCTAAGGGAGGGTATTTGTATTTCGAGAGGCAAAACAAATCTGGTGCCGTATACCAAAGAAAAGGTGTGGCATTAGTAGAAGTACGAATGCTAGTACGATAAGCCCAAAGGGCAAAGGGAATGTGATCGTGCCAATTTCTTCCGATTCATTGACAACTTTCATGAGGATTTTGATTAGTGTTTTATTAGAGGACTCGGCTGCCCATTGGCTTGTGGATAGTAAGGTGATGAGAAACTAAGTTTGATACCAAAGTTGTCACAAAGGTCTTGTAACAACTTGTTTTTGAAAGATTTTCCATTATCTGTTATCAGGCGATGAGGAACACCAAAACGACAGATAATGTGGTGGTTAATGAACTCGACAATTTTTTCTTTTTTGATTGAAATGAGTGGAATAGCCTCCACCCATTTTGTGTAATATTCGGTCACTGTGAGTATCCAACGGTGACGTTGTGAAGAGGTTGGGTGAATCTCACCAATAAGGTCTAAACCCCATTGTGAGAAGGGCCAAAGATCTCGAGCGATCTGGAGCGGGTGGCTAGGAGTATGTTGAAGGTTGGCATGTTGCTGACACATAACACAACGCTTAACATATATTCGTAGCAAAGTTATTGAGAGTAGGCCAATAATAACCTAGGCGAAGGATTCGTTTGGCCACGGCAAGGCCACTAAAATGTCCACCACAAATACCGTCATGGACCTGTTAGATGGTATGAGTGGCCTCCGCGCCAGTTAGACAGCGAAGGAGGAAAGAACTAACATTATATAGGCGGTACTCCCCAGCGTAAGGCGCTGAAAAACATCTACTAAGGGGTCGGAGGTTGGAATGTTAGGCTGCGGGAAGGGAAGTGGTTTTGCGATGGTGGTTTCATCAATTGAAGGCGTGTAGGCGCGGTTGAGGTGGATGGTTGAGATACATTTGAGGAGGATGGTTGGGTTGAATGTATGGGTGTCTTAATTGGTATAAGCACATCGTTGGGCGGTATAACATATTGCAGTTTTAAAGGGGGAGGATCAGCTTGACAAAGGTGTAAGACTTCCCCGTACTCAAATTTTATGCATCTATGTAATGTTGAGGAACGCATCCCATGGCTCGGATCCAAGGATGACCCAAAGAATATATTATATCGAACTCTCCTCCAAGACATAGAAGAGTTCGGGTAAAGTACGTGGGCCTACGCGAATGTTGAGGATCACGGTGCCTAAGGTAAGTAATAATAGCGTCATTGAATGACCGCAACATGATGGGGTCAGGCACACATGCAACTAGAAGGGATATTCATTTGTTGGAAGGCTTTTGAAGAGATGATGTTTAGGCTAGCGCCCCCGTCAATCATAACCCGACGTACTCGAATGTCTCGGACGTAAGCGGAAATGAAAAGGGCAGGGTCAGGGTCTTCTGTACCAAAGTCGACAATTTCATCTTCCGAGAAACTAATCAGCAAAGTGGCTTGTTGTTTTGAGACGAAGTGGTGGGGGAGATGGATTGTTTGGTGAGAGAAGCAACGTGATTGGGTGTTAGAATGGAGGCGACAGGCAGGGTTTCATTAGGTAAAACCTCTATCCCTTGAAGGATCTCAACGAGAGCTTGTCGATGAGATTCAGAAGTCTGAATGAGGTCATACAATGTCATTTTTACGGGCGATTGGTGAAGCTGTTTAATCATATTTCGGTGGGCAATGCCATTAGAGACGGGATAGGCGGGTCCGCGAATGACCACTTTAGGTGGTGGTGTAATCGGGATGTTTGACGGAGAAAGAGATGCCGCAGGTGTGTTTTCTTTTGCTTTCCCATTGTTTTTCTGCCCTCGAGTAGTGACACTAATCATATTAATCTCGTAGACCTGAGATGAGGAAGATGGTTGGGATAACTCATGGTCTTCAAGAGGTGGGGTTGTAATAATGATAGATCTTGGTGAGGCGGGGATAGATGGTATAAGAGAGGGAATTGAAACTAAAGGTCTCTCCCTTCGTAAGTTGTCTTTCTTAATCTTTCTATCCGGAGAGGTGACTCGCGAAGGATGGTTTTTAGAGCTTTGCATCCCTCCACATCATGTCCCGGTGTGCGGTGATAAGCATGATTTTAGACTCATCGTAATCCATAGGTCGGGTTTAGACGGGTCATAAGGTCTAAGTGGAGGTAGGGAAATGGTCGCATTCTCCACCAACATAGCAAGGATTTTGGCGTAAGATCCTTTGAGGGGTCAAAATCGAGGATGAGGGTATTGATTGTGTGGGTTTTGGTAATGTTTGGGCGTGGTTAGTTCGTATGGGTGGCGGTTTAGCCGAGGGGTGTCGACATGTTTTTCACTAAACGTGATTTCTTCGGACACGGTTACGCTTATGTTGGATGATGAGGTTACAGATGATAGCGTGGTATCGTAAAACAACCACGAGAAATAGGGAGTGACATCAAAACAAATCTTTGATGATGGTATTTGTTTAGGGTTGATAGGTGGACCGGATACGCGGTAACGATGTTGCTGATACCCTTTGAATTTCGTATAGGTGCGGAAGGCGTAGGTCGTTTCTAAAAAAACACAGGAGGTATGATATATTGGTGTAAGGGAGGGGGTGAGGTCCCAATATGGAAGGTGGTGTGACGATGATGGTTTTGATTGTGATAGAGGCCGGATTGAGTTTGTCTCTAGGTGGGGGAACGGATTTATTTTTGATAGATCGAGTCACTTAGGCGGGTGTGTTAGACTGGGCATTGGTGAGGTCCCAAGCGTAGGGGAAGATCTGGTTAAGTTGATAGAAGTGGATGGGGCATTTGGTAGAGGTGAGGGGGGTGAAGGTGAGAACAGGGGCATTTTAAGCTTCTGTAAGCACTTCGGGTATATGGTGGAGACATCAGGATCAGTCATTTGCATTTGAGTAGAAAAAGGGGTACTCAAACGTTCCCATAGGGCCTGTCTATCTTCTGTGGAATGACAGTCTCCAGGTGTGATTTGTAATTTTGGTATGGAAGAAAGGTGGGTTGTAATTCCAGTCCATCGCGGGTGTGACACAGGAGGTAGATGAGGCACTGTATCAATAGATGTTAAGAGGTCAACCGGTCGTTGAAAAGATTTAGGTGATGAGGGACTAATAGGCGTAGGAGGGCGTGTTCGAGGGGTCTCTATCACGTTTAAAGAATGTGGTGATGTTAGTGTAAGAGATTTCTCATCTAAGGATGTCAAAGGGAGTGGCGAGCCTTCCTCTTGTGTAGCAAGAGTGCTAGAAGGAGACGTTGGGAAATAGATAAATTAGATAGCAACATCCGCCGCACCTTGTAGGGATGTGGTGTAAGAAGACTCGCTTGATGAGAAGGAGGAGTCCTGGCGCTTAACTCTTCTATGGGTAAAGGAATGATTTTACTTTGGCTTGATGGTGGTGAAGGAGGTTCAAACTCCCGTGTTAGTGGAGAGGCTTGATTTAAAATTTTCAATAGAGGCTTTTGGCCGAGAATCGAAGATCGCATGGATCTCATGAACACTCTCCTCGCTAAGATATCTTGGTTCACGTTACTGTTGGACGAGTGATTCGGGAATGGCTTGTTGAAAATTTTCAGATTTCGGTTAGCAGGGGCGTTAGGATTATCGAGGGTTATATCCCCCGCATCAACCATTTCCTGCACTATGTTTTTCAACATCTTGCAGTTTTCATGACTATGTCCTTTCACGCGGTGAAAGTTACAAAAGTCATTTTCTTTGTACCAGGAAGGTATTGCGCGAGTGGAATCAAACCCAGAATGAGGTTTAACAGGAGGTAAGGTAATGGCTCCTGCTTTTGAGCAATTTTTCCAAGATGACACCATAGGTTTCTCCCAAGGGAGTGTAGTTGATGGGTTCGGCTTTGTATTTATAGGTGGTTTTCATGGAGTATTGGACGGTGGTTTGAGATTTGACCATTACCGCGTGGATAGCTCCTTTTGATTTAGAAGAAGTGGACGCGTGAGGAGTGGTGGTGTTTGGTTTATTGGTAGAATCAGGAGTTCGGAAAGTGGAGTTTTGTTGCGCAACCGCAATTTCTCTTCTTCTAAGGCTCGAATTTCTAGTTTTTGAGCCATGGTAAAGGCCTCATCAAAATGTACGGAAAGTTTGGATTTGGAGGGTAGGGGAGATGTGCTTAGCGCAGGCCCGCGTAAAGAGTTCGATAAGTTCGGTTTGAGGCAAGGCATACGTAAGTTGGTTGATAAGGCCCCGCCATCGTCCAACGAAATCTGCGATAGATTCGTCTTCAAATTGTCGGATGGCATAAAGGTCGGTGATAGATACTTTCTTAGCAATGTTAATGGAGAAATGATCCAAGAAAGATTGGGCTAGTTGGTTAAAAGAGAAGATCGAGTGCTGGGTTAAAGCACTGTACCACTCCAAGGCAGGTCCTGATAAGGACATGGGAAAGGTGCGGAGTAACAAGGCATCATCATGGGCAATCAAATAACAAGCATGTCTAAATGATCGCAAGTGTTGTTGAGGATCCTCTTTACTATTAAAACGAGTAAATTTCGGCAACTCCCATTGAGGAGGATATGAATGAAGGGGGACAGAAGGGTGAATGGGCTCCCGACAAACTTGTTCGTATGTCAAGGCGCTACGACTTCCTGAAACCGAAGCCTCCAGATTTTGCATTTTGTCCATCATTTGTTTGATGAAATCTGTGGTTGGATGAGATGATGGTGCAACAGAATAGGGATGTCCCATATAAGGTGTTGAGGTTACTGGATACGTGTATGGGAATGAAAAGGTAGGCGGAGCTTGAGAAGGAAAGCTCGTGTGGATAGGTGGCAGAGAGTAAGTCATGAATGGAGTGGTCTGAAAAAGAGATGAGATAGGGGCGGCTGGTGGTAACGAAACGTGGGGTCCAAGATTAACAAAGGAAAGCTAATCGGGTCGTATGAACCTCTCTCAAGCAAGCTTGATCGGGAGACGGGGGCTAGAGATGCAGGAAGTAAGGTATTGTTATCGGGAGTGGGAGCTAAATGAGCAGCTATACTAATAGGCATGCCTATAAGGAGCTGACCATCGTGTGTACGGTCGGGTATGAGACAAATAGTATTGTACAAAGACCGGGATTAGCATCCGTAAATTTGGCAAAGTCCTTATCTCCTACAGGAATTTTAGGATCTCACCGTGTCCGTAGGGTTCCCCATAGAATGTGAAGGGGGTGATTCAGCAAAGAAACAGAGCAAGCATGTGAAACCATGGCGCGCTTGTTTTCGAGTGATAACAACCATGGACAGCAGTTCACGGTAAAGTTTCAATCTATCAAGAACAAAAACAACCCTAGAATGATGAATTTGGCAAGTTGCTGGTTTGTCGTGGGTCGATGGAGACAAAGAATCGATATCGGTTTACTAACCGCCGTTGTCACACAGGGAAACGACGCCGTCCCTTAACCGATGCCGGTGTCAAAAATCTAGGATAAGAAGATACAAAGGGCTGCTAATTTGATTTTTAGCAACGTTGAGTATATTTATCAACTTATTGATCACAAAAGACAGAGTATGACAGAGAAAACAGAACAGCAAACAAGCAAGATGCACACGCAAATCCAGAGATTAACCTTAGGGTTAATTTTAATTATTGTGGGCTTATGCCTTTAGACATAGAATGATGTCGAATCCTAAACAAGAGACTTAGGGAAATGTCAAGTTGTTTTGGCTTATAAGGTTACTTCTCAATCGGGCGGAGGAATACCGCGGAAAAAAGGGGGATGTTTGAGTGTTGTGTTAATTGTGAAGTGATTCGGTATGTGTTGTGCAAAGAATGTAAGATTAATTTCCCTGTCAATACCGTGGATATCACCCCACGTGTACGACACATTACTTAATCTATGTTCACTAGAATTGAAAAACAACAGCAGAATGCAATGCATGTGTTTTAAAACCCAAATCGAAAGTGATATTCGATGAAGCAAAAGAGATGACTTTTACTAATGCAAGATGCAAAAAAAGCAAGTTCTTTTACCGTAATAATAAAATACCTTGTGAATATCTCTAGAAGAAGAAAACAGCAAGTATGCTCCCTATATGAAAGCAAGCAAGAAATAAAGATAAACCCAAAATGGGTCCCACCTTGCGTGCAAAATGTTTCACTCGAAATGCTTCGCCCTTTTAGAAACAGATAAGGTTAGGGTTAGGAGGAATACCAGAATGTCGAGATGATGTGCGCGTAGAGAAAGATCAGCCGATCACGAGAACTCCTTTTGTCTTGGAAGGACTACCTCGCAAATAAGAACACAAGACCACAAGATTTGATTAATAATAAATGAGGAAACTGCGCTTGGGCCCAGAAATGTAAAACTTCCTTTTCAAGGTGGTCAGCCTTCGCTAACGTGAATTAACACAAAAGACTCAGAAATATCAATTAAATTGCTTGGCTGAACTGGGTAGGGGAAAGGTTGTTTTTCCTGGTTTTTGATCAAAGGAACCGATGCCGGTTACCTATAACCGATGCCGGTTACTGATAACCGATACCGGTGGGTTTTAGGATCTTCTGGGCTGGTTGTGGTGTTTGTAATGGCTGGTTTTTGGATAGTATTAGGAAATGGGATGGTTAGAAGCAAAAGAATGACAGTTAGAGGTAATGGTACGTTGGATAATGGATTCAGAAACGGATTTGGGAGGACTGTAATTCCAAAAGCATAAGAAATGTTATAATGGAGGACATGCAAGATGTAACTTACTGGTTTTTACGAAGGTGCAAGTTGATCTCCTTTGCTGTAAACACGTCTAGTATTTTCACTCGTCTCTGCTTGGTCAAGTGAAGATCTGACTCGCTCGCCGCAATGCTCTCTCGCTGATCCAGAATCCTTCGACCGATCTCCAAAATGAAATTCCGATCCGTTGTTTTGGTTTGGGAGCCCATTTACAGGGAACCGATGGCGGTTTGCGTAACCGACGGCGGTCGTGTAGGAACGGGCATCGGTTAGGAAAAAGTAGGCTATTTTTAGTAAAATAGCCCACCTTCCCCGCTTTTTCTCCCGAGGATCAGCCATGCGGGCTTGGTCAAGTGGCTAGAAGGTCGGTTTTGGGTGCGAGTAAGGAGGCATTAGTTATGGATGTGAGTCTGACCAAGTCATGGGTCCTAATTAGGTTAGTTTAGGGTTAGGGCTAGGTCATGATGAGGTGGCAAAGTGAGGTGGCGGGTAAGGTGATGTGGATTTATCAATTACAAGGTAATTAATAAATAATTGTGTAAAGTTTAGGTAATGAGGTTAGGTTGCGAAATGGGATGCGGTCACAAGGGGTCGTGAGACACGAATTTGGTGTCTACAATTACACTATCGAGAGATCCGGAAGAGGAAGATGTTGATCATGAACCAACCACTCTTGTTGAAGAAGTCCCCACATCGTGTTAGAAAAAGTAAGTGGAGATCATCAATATGATCCCTACGCCGATGTGTTGGCAAAATAAGAAGCTGGTTTTCTACTTTTGGAAGAAATAGGATTGATACATACTACATTCATGAAGAATATACAATCATACCACAACTTGTCAAACACCAAGCGATTCGTATGATTGTGGCAATTGTTCTTTGATGGATCAAGAAGTAAGAATGGATCTGGTGCTGGTGTTATGTTAATTTCTCTAGAGGAGATAAGTACTTATCATTTTTCCAAGTTGCGGTTTAGTCAAAGCACCAATAATGTTGCTTGAATATGAGGCCCTTATGCAAGGAATTCAACTATCCCAAAAGAAGGGAATCAAAGCCCTTAATGTCTGCCCGCATCTCATTTCGCAACCTAACCTCATCACCTAAACCTTACACAATTATTTATTAATTACCTCAGAATTGATAAATCCACATCACCTTACCTCGCCACCTCATTTTGCCACCTCATCATGACCTAGTCCTAACCCTAAACTAACCTAATTAAGACCTATAACTTGGTCCACACCTACACCCATGACTAATGACCCTTTCGCACCCAAAACCGACCTTCTAGTCACTTGACCAAGCCCGCAACTAATCTCTCTCAGAGAAAAGTAGGGAAAGTGGGCTATTTTACTAAAAATAGCCTACTTTTTTCCTTACCGATACCGGTTCCTACTCGACCGCCGCTGTTACGTAACCGCCATCGGCCTCCTATAAATGGGCTCCCAAACCAAAAACAGAGGTCAAGGATTTTTGGATCGAGAGAGAGCATCAGAGCGATCAAGAGAATCCGATCTTTACTTGGCCGAGCAGAGACAAGTGAAGAGACAAGAAGAGTTTGCAGCAAAAAGGAGATCAAGCCCAAGACCGCAATCGATACTGAGCCCCGTGATACTCACCGATCATCGGAGGGAGATATCTCATCTTCTCGTGTCGCCATCCTACCTCGCCTTCGCTTTGTCATCGTAGTTCTTGACCTCGCATCTTCACAATAACCAAGTAAGTTACATCTTGCATGTCCTTTTAATAATACTTTTAGACTTTTGAATCACAAATTCTCACAAATCCATTCCTAGATCCACTACCCTAAGCAACATATCGCATCTAACTATCCTTCATTTACTTCTCATCACCTCATTACCTAATATCACCCATATACTAGCCTTACAAACAACACAAACTACCCTACAACAACAACCACCCCACAACACAACTAACCCACGTATCCTAGACCCTACCGATATCGGTTATCGTGAACCGCATCGATCGCTATTGTGGTTCAAAACCAGTAAATCAGCCTTTCCCCACCTCGCTTTCAACAAAGCAACTTAATTGATATTTTACAGCTTTTTGGTGTTAATTCATATTAGCAGGGAAACCGACCACCTTCGAAAGGAAGTTTTATATTTCCCGGCCCAAGGCGCTTTCCTCATTTATTGTCTAATCAAAATCTTGTGGTCTTGTGTTCTTATTTCACAGTAGTCCTTCCAAGACAAAAAGGAGTTCTTCGCAGTCAGCCGATCTTTCTCTACGGTACGCGCACACCATCTCGACATTCAACAGTATTCCTCCTAGCCCTAACCCTTATCTCTGTTTCTAAAAGGAATGAAAGGATAGAAGCAACTCTATTCCCAGAGGCCGAAACATTCCGAGCGAAACATTTTGGCACGCCCGGTGGGACCATTTTGGGTTTCTTTATTTCTTGCTTGCTTTCATATAGGGAGCATACTTGCTGTTTTATTCTTCTAAAGATATTCACAAGGCTTTGTATAATTTCGGTAAAAGAACTTGCTTTGCTTTTACATCTTGCATTAGTGAAAGTCATCTCTTTTGCTTCATCGAACATAATTTTCGATTTGGGTTTAAAACACGTGCATTGCATTCCTGCTTGTTGTTTTCAATTCTAGTGAACGTAGATTAAGTAACAGGTCGTACACGTGGGGGTGATATCCACGGTATTGACAAGAAATTAATCTTACTTTCACTGCACAACACATACCGAATCACTTCACAATTAACTCAACAGCTCAAACATCCCCCCTTTTCCGCGGTATTCCTCCGCCCGATTGAGGTAACCTTATGAGCCAAAACAAACTTGACATTTCCCCTAAGTCTTTTGTTTAGGATTGACATCATTCCGCGTCTAAAGGCATAAGCCCACAATAATTAAAATTAACCCTAGGGTTAGTCTCTGGATTTACGTGTGCATCTTGCTTGTTTTTCGTTCTTTTTCTCATACTACTCCTTCTCGTGATCAATAATTTGATAAGTGTACTAAACGTTGTTAAAAAAAAAAAAAAAATCAAATTAGCAGCTTTTTATATCTTGTTATCCTGCACTTCTACACCGACATCGGTTACTCGACCGACGCCGGCTATAGTATAACCGACATCGGTTATTAGACCGATATCGCCATCGTTTTTCCAGCCTCCCGACAAACCAAAGAACCTACCAATTTTACTACCTGAGTTTGTTTCTGCTCCCGATGATTGAAACCCTACCGTGAACTCCTATCCATGGTTGTTATCACTGAAGCAAGCCACCGCCATGGTTTCACATGCTTGCTCTGCTTTCTTTGCCTCGAATCACCCCCTTCACATTCTCGTGGGGAATCCTACTGATACCAAGAGGTTCCTAAAATTCCTGTGGGAGATAAAGAATTTGCCAAGTTTCTGGATGCTAATCCTAGTGTCATACATACTATTTGTCTCATGCCCCTGACCGTACGCCCGATGGTCAGCTCCTTGTTGGTATGCCTATTAGTATAGCTGCTCATTTAGCTCCCACTCCGCCCGATGACACCGCTCGCTTCCCGCATCTTTAGCCCCGTCTCCCAATCCGATGGCTTCGAGGTTCATACGACATGATTAGCTTTCCTTTGGTTAATCTTGACCCCACATATCACTACCACCGACCGCCCTACCTCATCTCTCTCTTGCAGACCGCTCCGCTTCATGACTTGCTCTCGCCACCTATCCACACGAGCTTTCCTTCTCAAGCTCCGCCTACCTTTTCATTCCCATACACGTATCCAAAGGACCTCAACATCCTATATGGGACATCCCTATTCGGTCGCCTCAACATATTCATCCTCCATACCTTATCAACACTTAACCCCACCATTGTTCAGCGGAGGCCCTTGGCCCAATTTGCCTCCGCTTTACCACAACCGCACCCTCATCTCATCCAACCACGATTTCATCAAACAAATGATGGACAAAATGCATAATCTGAGGCTTCGCTTTCAGAAGTCGTAGCGCTTGACATACGAGCAAGTTTGTCGAGCCTATTCACCCTTCTCGTCCCCTTCATTCATATCCTCCTCAATGGGAGTTGCCAAATTTACTCGCTTTTAATAAGTAAAGAGGATCCTCAACAACACTTGCGATCATTTAGACATGCTTGTTATTTGATTGCTCATGATGATGCCTCACTACTCCGCACCTTTCCCATGTCCTTATCAGACCCGCCTTGAGTGGTATAAAGTGCTTTAACCCAAAGACTCAATCTTCTCTTTAACCAACTAGCCCAATCTTTCTTGGATCATTTCTCCATTAACATTGCCAAGAAAGTATCTATCACCGACCTTATGCCATCCGACAATTCAAGACGAATCTATCGCAGATTTCGCTGACGATGGCGTGGCCTTATCAACCAACTTACATATGCCTTGCCTCAGGCTGAACTTATCGAACTTTTTACGCGGCCTTGCGCTAAGCACATCTCTCCTACCCTCCAAATTCAAACTTTCCGTACATTTGATGAGGTTTTACCATGGCTCGAAATTAGAAATTCGAGCCTTAAAGAAGAGAAATTGCGGTCACGCAACAAAACCCCAATTTCCGAACTCCAGATTCTACCAATAAGCCAAACACCACCCCTCCTCACGCATCCACTTCTTCGAAATCAAAAGGAGCTGTCCACGCGGTGATGGTCAAATCTCAAACACCGTCTAATACCCCACCAAAAACCACCTATAAGTACAAAGCCGAGCCCATCAATTACACTCCCTTGGGAGAAACTTATGGTGTCATCTTGGAAAAATTGCTCAAAGCCGGAGCTATCACCTTGCCTCCTGTTAAACCCCACTCCGGGTTTGATTCCACCCGCGCTATACCTTCCTGGTACAAAGAAAATGACTTCTGTAACTTTCACCGCGTAAAAGGACATAGTCATGAAAACTGCAAGATGTTGAAAAACATAGTGCAGGAAATGGTTGACGCAGGTGATATAACCCTCGATAACCCTAATGCCCCTGCCAACCGAAATCTGAAAATATTCAACAAACCATTCCCAAATCACTCTTCTAACAGTAACATAAACCAGGATATCTTAGCCGAGGAAAGTGTTCATGAGATCCATGCAGTCTTCGACTCCCAGCCAAAAGCCTCTATCGAGAAAATTTTGAATCAAGCCTCTTCACTAACGCAGGGGCCCGAACCTCCTTCACCACCATCAAACCAAGGCGAAATCATTCCTTTACCCATAAAGGAGTTAACTACCCAGACTTTTCTTCTCATCGATGAGTCTTCTTATACCACATCCCTACAAGACTGCGAACGGATGTTATCTAACTTATCTATTTCCCAAACGTCTCCTCCTACCGCTCTTGCTGCACAAGAGGAAGGCTCGCCACTCCTTTTGTCATCCTTAGACGAGAAATCTCTCACACCGACATCACCGAATTCTTTAACCATAATGCACTTCTCTCAAACATGCCCTCCTCGCCTATTAGTTCTTCATCGCCTAAATCTTTTCAACGACTGACCTCTTAACATCTATTGATACAATGCCTCATCTACCCCCTGTATCACACCCACAGTGGACTGGAATCACAACCCGTCTTTCTTCCGTACAAAATTTACAATTCACGCCTGAAGACTGTTATTCTCCAGAAGATAGACGAGTCCTATGGGAACGTTTGAGTACCCCCTATTCTACTCAAATGCAGATGACCGATCCAGATACCTCTACCATATACCCGAAGTGTTTACAGAAACTCAAAATGCCTATGTCCTCATCTTCATCCCCCGAATCTCTACCAAGTATCTCATCCACCTCTATTAACCTAACCAAATCTTCCCCTACACTTGGGACCTCACCAATACCCAGCCTAACACACCCGCCTAAGCGACTAGATTTATCCAAAAATAAAGCCGCCCCGCCACTTAGGAGACAAACTCCATCCGTGCCTCTATCACAATCAAAACCATCATCGTCACACCTACCTTCCATATTGGGACCTCATCCCTCCACCTTGCATCAATATATCATACCTCCTGCGTTTTCTTCAAAACAACCTACGCCTCCTACACCCATACAGAGATCAAAGGATATATCAACGTTGTCACCCCACGTATCCTGTCCACCCATCAACCCTAAACAAACTCCATCATCAAAGGATTTATTTTCTGTCACTCCCCTTTCTCCGTGGTTGTTCCCCGCTACCACGTCATCTGTAGCCTCATCATCTAACCAGCTGAACGTAGCTCCTGCGCCAAAGAAACCACGTTTAGTGAAAACCACGTGTCAACACCCCTCGGCTAAACCACCACCCGCATTTAACCAACCATGCCCAAACATTACCAAAACCCGCACAACCAATGCCCTCATCCTCCTCCGATTTTGACCCACTCAAAGGATCTTACGCCAAAATCCTTGCTATGTTGGTGGAGAATGCGACCATTTCCCTACCCCCACTTAGACCTTATGACCCATCTAAACCTCGACCTATAGGTTATGATGAGTCTAAAATCTGCGCTTATCACCGCACACCAGACATGATGTGGAGGGATGCAAAGCTTTAAAACCATCCTTCGTCAATACCTCTCTCGTATAGAAAGGTTAAGAAAGACAACTTACGAAGGGAGAGACCTTTAGCTTCACCCCTCTCCTATACCATCTCGTCCCGCCTCACCAAGATCTATCATTATTACAACCCCACCTCAAGACCATGATTTATCCCAACCATCTTCCTCATCTCAGGTCTACGAGATTAATATGATTAGTGTTGCTACTCGAGCGCAGAAAAACAACGAGAAAGCAAAAGAAAGCACACCTGCGTCCTCTCTTTCTCCTTCCACCATCCCGATCGCACCACCACCCAAAGTGGTTGTTCGTGGACCCGCTTACCCCGTCTCTAATGGAGTTGCCCATCGAGCCATGATCAAACAGCTTCACCAATCACCCGTAAAAATGACACTTTATGATCTAATTCAGACTTCTGAATCTCATCGACAAGCTCTCGTTGAAATTCTTCAAGGGATCGAGGTCTTACCTAATGAAACCCTACCTGTTACCTCCATTCTTACACCCAATCACGTTGCTTCTCTCACCAAACAATCCACTGCCCCAACTTCTTCTCGTCTCTCGCACAACAAGCCGCCGCAGCTGGCCCAAGACGAAATTGTTGACTTTGGTACAGAAGATCCTGACCCTGCTCTTTTCATCTCAGCTTACGTCCGGGACATTCGGTACGTCGTGTTATGATTGACGGGGGCGCTAGCCTAAACATCATCTCTTCAAAAGCCTTCCAACAAATGAATATCCCTTCTAGCTACATGTGTGCCAATCCCATCATGTTGCGGTCATTCAATGATGCTATTACCTCTACCTTAGGCACCGTGATCCTTAACATTCGTGTAGGACCACGTACTTTACCCGAACTCTTCTATGTCCTTGAGGGAGAGTTCCAATACAATATATTGCTAGGTCGCCTCTGATCCGGCTATGGGATGCGTTCCTCAACCTTACATAGATGCATAAAATTTGAATACGAGGGGAAGTCCTACACCGTAAAAGCTGATCCTCCCCCCTTTAAAACCTGCAATATGATATACCGCCCTAATGATGTGCTTGTACCAATCAAGACACCCATTCATTCAACCCAACCATCCTCTTCAAATGTGCCTCAACCATCCACCTCAACCGCACCTACACCTTCAAATGAAACCACTGTCGCAAAAACCACTTCCCTTCCTGCAGCTAATATCCCAACCGCAGACCCCTTAGTAGATGTTTTTCAACGCCTTACGCTGGGGGAGTATCGCCTATATAACGTTAGTTCTTTCCATACCCCACAGGAGTACGGACAGGTACATGCACATCCTACCTATGACCGTCATGTGGGGGAAGTAATCCCCTACGGACCACCTCACTGCCGCACTAACCTAACATATGGGGGTGTCGACGCATCTTCCGCTGCCCCGAGCCCCTCTTGTGTGGTTCCTTTCCAATCCGATTTTCAATACCCGACAAATCATCGCTTTCGCCCTCACCTTCTTGACTCACCGTGCTTGGAAAGGCTTTGGTTTTGGTCTTTATGAACAAGGCCGACATACAATCATCCCCAGAATTCTACACGCAAGCACAATGATCGTAGTGGTCTCGGATTTCCGGAACACTTACACCGAAGGAACCTCGTGTCGCTTGTCTTCTAGAAGACAACGACATCATCCCCCTACCGAACCATCATCACCCATTTTGCCTTTGTCACCCACGCAGTCGATAGATCCCGAATCTATCCCTCCTAACTTTTTTTTTTTTTTTCATAAATGCTATCTTCCTAGGTCCTCTCACTTATCAACGCGATAATGAGGACACCTCTTCTATCCCCTTCGTATCCGCACATGATCAAGAGGACTCACCTTCAATTAACGTTGTTGAATGCCGTGATGATGACTCCATCCTCACTTACCTCGCGCGATGACTCTTATATTCAACGCGCCTTACCATCTCAAACTCAAACCATGCTGAACGAATCTACTATTGAAATCAACATCCACACGGAGGAGGATCCTCACATTGTGAAGATCGACAATCCCTTAACGCATCAGAACAAGTCGCCTTTACTACCTTTCTCCGTGCTCGCAACCAAGCTTTCGCTTGGTCCTACGCTGACATGCCAGGAATTGATCCTGACATTGCCGTCCATAACATTACACTGAAAACCCGATTCCAAACCAATTAAATGTAAATTGAGAAAATGCATCCACGCATTGCCCTCTTGGTCAAAGAGGAGCTTCAACGACTTCTTTCTGCTTTCCTTCATTCTCGCCTATCGACTATCCTCAATGGATTTCTAACATCGCACTGCTACTAAAGCGACGGGGACTTCTGATATGCACGGATTTCTCGGGATCTCAACCTCGCTTGCCCTAAGGATGACTTCCCCTACCTAGTATTGACCAACTTGTTGATCTCACCGCAGCCATGAGATGCTCTCTCATGGATGGCTTTTCAGATACAACCAAATTTTGGTTGCACCCGCCGATCAACATAAAACTACCTTCATAACTCCTCGGGAACCTTCTCTACCGTAATGCCATTTGGCCTTAAGAATGCCGGTGCAACCTATCAGCGGCTATGACCTACATTTTTCATGACATTATGCACACTATCCTCAAGATTACGCGATGATCTTCTTGGCAAATCTAAACATCGCAGTTGAACATCTCGATGTTTTAACCATTATTTTTGACCACCTGCTTACAATATTCTCGTCTGTCTTCAACCAAAGAAATGTGTCTTTGTGTCCTTTCGAAAACTTCTCGCTTTATTGTCTCTCTCATGGCATTGAGGTCGACCCATCTAAAGTCAAAGCTATTCTAGAAATGCCCCCACCTACCAATCTTAAACAATTGCGTAGTTTACAAGGTAAGCTCCAATCTATCCGACGTTTCATCTCCCAACTCTCAGATCGATGTCAACCTTTCCATCACCTCCTTAAAAAAGACATTGACTTTCAATGGAGTGAAGAGTGCCACCAAGCCTTTGAGGCTCTCAAAGCTTATCTCTTGCAGCCACCCGTGCTTATCCCACCCCAGGACGACCGCCCTTTCTACCTTTATCTTTCCGCCACCGACCACGCTGTAGGGGCCATGCTTGCACATCGTGACTCTGAGAATCGAGAACAAGCCATTTATTATATAAGTCGTACTTTGGTGGACTATGAGACTAGGTATACACATGTAGAAAAGTTGTGCCTAGCCCTATCATTCGTGGCCACCAAACTCCGACACTACCTTCTGAATCACAAAACTTTCGTCATCACCAACACGGACCCCATCCATTACATGTATGCCAAACCTCATCTAAACCAACGCATCGCTGATGGTCATGCTCCTCGCCGACTCGACCTTGAGTTTGTCCACCGTAAATCAATCAAAGGACAAACCATCGCACTAACTTCATGGAAGCCCCTTTACTGGGGAACAATTTACCAATTTTACATTCCCCGACGAACTCATCGCCACTCTTTCACTCAGGGAGGAGTCGTATCCAATGACCCTCTTCTTCGATGGATCCAAATGCCAGCGCGGCGGAGGAGCCGGCGTTGTTCTCATTCCTCTCGACGCTGAGCCTATGCCTCTCTCATTCCGACTCGATTTCCCTTGCACTAATAATACAAAGGAATACGAGGCCCTTGTTCTGGGTCTCCAAGTTGCGTTACACTTAGGTATCAAATCTATCAATATTTTTGGCGACTCTCAATTGGTAGTCAATCAAGTTATGGGCATCTACCAATGCAAAAATGAGGAACTTCAAAAGTACAAACACTACGTGGATTCACTTCTAGCCTTATTTACTCGCTATTCTATCCAAACCATTCCCCGCTCCACTAACAAATTTGCGGATACTATGGCTTGCTTAGCCTCGCAAATTCCAGCTTCATCAACTGACTCTGACATTTTCGTCTTGGTCCAACAACTCTTTGCCCCATCTTATTCAGCCTCGGTTGTTTGTACGATAAATAATGTGTCTGCTAATTCACAGGATACCTGGTATCACCAATTTCACGACTACCTTACAACCTCTATTCTCCCATCTGACCTTACTAGTACCGGCAAAACGCGCGTTTCTTAAACGCGTTTCTCGTTATGTCATTATGGGGGGACTCCTTTATAAACGTGGCTTTGATGGCATCCTCCTTCGATGTCTCATCGGTGCAGAGGTCACCCATACCATCCAACAAGTCCATGACGGTATTTGTGGCGGACATTTTAGCGGCCTTGCCGTGGCCAAACGAATCCTTCGCCTAGGTTATTATTGGCCTACTCTCAATAACGATTGCTACGAATATGTTAAGCGTTGTGTTATGTGTCAACAACATGCCAACCTTCAACATACTCCTAGCCACCCGCTACAGGTCGCCCGAGATCTTTGGCCTTTCTCACAATGGGGTTTAGACCTTATTGGTGAGATTCATCCGTCCTCTTCGCAACGTCACCGATGGATTATCACAGCAACCGAATATTACACAAAATGGGTGGAGGCTATTCCACTCATTTCAACTAAAAAAGAAAAAATTGTAGAGTTCATTAACCACCACATTATCTCGCCGCTTTGGTGTTCCTCATCGCCCGATAATGATAATGGAAAATCTTTCAAAACAAGTTGTTGCAGGACTCTTTCGACAACTTTGGTATCAAACTCAGCTTCTCATCACCCTACTATCCACAAGCAAATGGACAAGCTGAATCTCTAATAAAACCCTAACCAAAATCCTCATGAAAGTTGTCAATGAATCCGGAAGAAATTGGCACGATCACATCCCCTTTGCCCTTTGGGCTTATCGTACTAGCATTCGTACTCTCCACTAATGCCACACCTTTTCTTTGTATATGGTACCGAGGCCGTCCCGCCTCTCAAGTACAAATACCTCCCTTAGAATATCTCTTCGTGATATTCTCACCAACGATGATTTCCGCCAAGAGCGGTTAGCCCAATTGAGCTTCTTGACGAGCGCCTTGCTTACAGCTCTTGATCACCTCCAAATCTATCAAAAACGTATCAAGCGTGCTTATGATAAGCGACTTCATGAGCGTACCTTTAAGGTTGGTGATCTTGTCCTCAAAGAGAATCAACATGTAACCAAACTAGAAAAGAGCAAACGTGGAAAATTTGCTCCTAATTAGATTGGGCCTTATATAATCACTCACACTTATGGATCGTGCACTTATCGTTTAGCTTCGCTTAATGGTAAACCTGAGCCTGAACCCCTTAATGCCTTGCATCTTCGACCATTCTACTATTGAATTTAGTGTTATATCACTTCTTATCTACCCGCCGCTCGTCCCTTGAGCTCACTTACCACCACATACACTTTGTTTCCTACACCTCATAATAAAAATCAAGCTCACATAGTTTGATTCTCACTTCACCTCAAAGCAATGCCTTCCCTTTTAGTCTAGTCCATGACTTCAAAGTATTAAAATAAGCCGTATTCTTATGGGATTTTCTTGAGTCAAACTTCCTACAAAAACTAGATGCTTCACGCCAAAAGGACATCTAGCTATCTACCTTATATATAGATCGCTCCTCGAAGGACAGCTATATGCCAAACTATTGCTGCTATTATATATAGATCGCTTCTCAAGGACAAATGGCGCACTAAAATCATATCTCGCTACTATAAATAGATCGCTTCCTCGAAGGACAGCTATACACAATCATCCTTTATCGAAGCTTCTCGCATTGATCAGGGCTTTGTGAAGACCTCAAGAATAGTACAATCAATATCCTCAGAGACTTCCCGCATCGATCGCCTATATTCAAGAAAATAAAAGCCTCATTCAAAAGAACTTTTGAGTCATGGACTTGTCTATTTAGGTAGGTTCTCTTCATCGTAACACTCGCTTTGTAACAAGTTCTCTCAGACTCGCTATATCATCCACCTCACCTCACCATTTGTTTCAACTCAAGGGACGTGACGTACACCCGATATATTGTGATCATACAACTCTTTTCACCTATTGACTTCTCGTCTATGCATGGTACCTAGGGCTTCAAGCTCGTTCTACGTTGTGTGGTTTGTTTAGCTCTTTTCACCTACGGAGCACTCTTTCCTCTTTGCCTCGCATCTAGGATTGTGTGTTGATCTTAATCAGGACATGGTTCCCTTCTACTTGGGTAGGCTAACTTTCACTTCCCTTATACCTTTTACAACATCACCAATTCATTACCAACACCAACAACCTTACCTTACCAATATTAATATCAATATTTTTACCAACCAACCAATTGCCTAAACCGTACCAAATTGCCTAAATTCACCTCTCCCTGGTCCTAAGGGAGAACTACATCGGTCTGAGGCCCCTCCTTGCTTTGTGCAATGGGCTATGTAGGCAGCACTTCGAGACATGGGGTCTCCCAAGGTTAGCTCGACCATCCCCTACCATAACCTATCATGTGTGGTAAATATAAATATTTTTGTGTATTTCTATTTAATCACATTCCTCTTTATCCTTTTTCAAAACACCAAAAATCACAACGCAAACATTCTTATTATTATCATAACTCAAATCAACATACATATTCAGTCTTATTTAGATGTTAAACAAATACGTCTTCTCTATCATCGACACGCAGGTCGGCATCCTTATTTATTCTTATACCTCGATAACATTTACTTAGACCCTCACGACTCATCCCGACCTAGGAGATGATCGTGATCGTCGACGCCTCTCACCGGGCCTCTCCGTCCTCAAAGGTACCACGGCTATTGGTACCACCCACTGATCTGCCAATCTCTCCTGTAACATATGAATACGCCTCTCGCATGGAGGAATCCAGCCTCTAGTCTCTCTGCTCGTGACTCCGCAACCGCTAACAATCCTCTTGTCTCATTCATCTGCGTTTGGAGCTGATGAACTAAACTCTGCAGACGATCTCTCTCCGCTGTAATCACAGCTATGTCAGGGTGATCACGTACACCTCGTAGCTCTGCTACCCACCATAACCTATAGGCCTCTATCGTTCCTGCATCCATTACCCTGTGATTAGCTGCTATCTCCTCTGGCCCTTCTGGAGGTGTTGGCCGGGGAGGTGAGAATGCTGCCTCGGCATCGATCCTCATATATGGTCTATAAGCCAGGGGAATATCCTGCACAAATCCAAATTGTCGCCGCACGCGATCTAGAGGAATCCTCTCATACTCACCTGCCCGTGCCCTGCGATCCACCTCAATCGCTCTACACCCCTCAACTCCTCAGCTATGTTCTCTGTTACCATATAGTTCCCGTAAGGCCTCCAACAGATATCCGCAATCGTCACCCTCTCCCATACCTGCCTGTAATACTCAATGTCACCCGTCACGACATGGGATCTTGCCTCTTGTTCTGACTGGACCCATCGTCTGAATCCCAACCTCTCGTACTCCGGTCTCTCCCGATCGATGGGTCGCCTATTGGTCGCACACAAACAATGTGCTCATAGGCCCAACAAAGGTAATAAGTATGAACAATCCAGTGTCGTCCTGTGATTTCGCCTACAAGCCCATAAACCCCTGGTATAACTCCGCCAAATATGCAGTGCCCATGCAAAAGTCACGTTCCTTTCTATCATCTCCCAAATAACACACATCAATGCCTTTGGAAATCTTCCCCATCCGCCTCGTGTAATGCATAATACCCTACCGCTATCATTAATATCACTGCTAACCTTGTCTCCTCAGGGTGTGCTGCATACATTATCCCATATGTGAATGTCAAACCTCGCTGTGTCAAATCTCGTGCGTATGGACCAAATACTGCTGTTATCGCTCCGCGCCGCTAGGTAATGCCTGATATACTGGTTTTCCTATAATAGGAGTCTCAAAATACGGAACACATCTTCCAATGTTACCGTTATCTCCCCTGTTGGCAGATAGAAGGTATTCTTCTCTGGATTCCATCTTTCAATCAATGCCTGCAACATAGCATGGTTATGTGTGATTCGTGAATAATAGCGGATTCCACTTAACCCCAAATGATTTATCAATGTCCATTCAGCTAGTGTTACATCCGCTCGGATTCGTGACAACAGCGCTAGTACACTATCATTCATCCTCGGCCCTGCCTCTGCCTGCATACGTCACAACAACAAATAACCATTCAATCCATCGAATCCCTAAAGTTTTTTTTTTTCACATTCTAGAAATTCCTCCAAAGAATCCGTATCGGTTATAAATAACGATCGAGCCAAGAATCGATACCGCTTATCCCTAACCGCTATCGGCACTCACAATTACATACACCTTGCCTAAACAACCACCTACGACAATAAATTGATCATTTATTCCTCTCTCGTATACATAGACATACCCAAACCCCGATTACCTACCCCATAACACTCACCTCACCTATAACCCTTGCTATCATGTTTTCTTTCTCATATCTACCCACTTAATCTCCCTCCTCCTATTCACAAAACATGCAAACACCAAATTACAACCAAATTATTTACCTCTTGGGTGCACAGCAGCAGCTATGGTGGAACTTGTCTTCCTCTCGTCCATGCCTCGCTGGATGCTTCTCCTCGCTCACCATGCTCACCACCCTCTTCAAATATAGCTTGGATTTCTATCTTCTTGATCTCAGCCACAATCACGTTACTGCCTCTTTCCTCCTTATCACTCAAATCTCTCATGCAATTACTTGTCTCAATAAAAACAATGCCGCATTCGCGTATTTAACATCTTGCATGCCTCTCAAAATAAGAACTTCACTGCCACCTACGCTTTTTATTTTTAGAAAAATCTCATTTTGGAATAACCGGTATTTGGTTACATAACCGATATCGGTCTATACTATACCGACATCGGTTAGCTAACCGACGCGGTCACATACCCACCTTTTTCAAAACATAGTCCTTTTCTTTATTTTTATCTAATTTTTGGAGGCGCCCACCTCTTTTTCCCGCATACCAACACCGATAGCTATAATCTTTTCATCAAATCCACATCTCATTACGATTTCATCCATATCATCTATCTACATTACCAAAACAAACAAATCATCAACAAACGATATCAAAAACCATTAATCTATATACCATTTGGATCCAACTTAATAAAATACATACATACATTTTGATAAAATCAGCGTGACAAAACATAATACAACATTTCATATAACACCCCATGTAAAAAGACATCAACTTATCATACATCAAATATCATACATCAAATATCACAAACCATCGACAAAACATTTAACGCATTTTTAAACACAAAGATGTGGATCAAAACATCATATCTATATATATATACAAGGTTTTCAAATATACAATGTGCCCTCGTGATCGGCCTCTGTGATCTCATAATCCAACAAAGCCGGCACGCAGCCGCAATAACCATCAAAAACCTCAACACGGCTCGCAGCCCGAGTCTCTCATATCAAAACATACTCGCTCATGACCGGTATCAACTATACAACTCATACTCGCTCACAGGCCGCAGATACAATAAATGAATGAATGAATCAATGAATACATAATATGTAGGCACGCAGCCTCTATAAACATAACCGGTTCACAGATCGGTGCCCATATCCAATATACAAATACAAAAACAATGCCGGGATCCTCGCTCTCCCCACCACCCTCACTCTCTCCTCGCTGGTCCCTATGGTGCCTCTCGCCTCCGCCTCGTAATGCACACACCTGCGTGGCCGCACCTCCCTCGCGATCTCCGACTATGAGAGGTCTCGCTCTATAGGCTGCATATGGCCGATATCTCGCTCCGGCATACTATCAAGAACATCCCGATAGACCGGCCTCCGCTCTCGCCTCCATATACCTGTCCCGTGCCACCATCACTGCTGGGGCTGGTCCCCTAACTCCTACTACCAAGGCCCCCCCGTGCCTCTGTGGCTTTGTGCATTGGTGGTGCCTGTGGGTGGTGGTACTGTGCCGCTGTGGTGGTCTTGCCGTACTGCACTCGTGCCTCGGGCCGTGGCCGTGGCCGCCGCCGGTGGTGGTGCGCCTATGCTCGCACTTCGAGCTCAAGGCTAGCTGCCCCTGTAAGACACCTATCTATGCCTCAGCGGCGAGCAGCAACCCCCTGTAATAATCGCACTGCCCCCGAGCTGATCTCGCTTTGCTATCCACCATCGCCAAGTTTGGGCTGCAGCCGTGCTACCCTCATCCTTCTCTCGACCACCAGCCCACCAAACCATATATGCTCCCGTATAGCCAACATCATCTACAGTGTCATCTGCCGGCCTCTCAGCAACCCAATCTAGATCCACGGCCGTGGTGCAGTGCAAGGGGCTCTACATCATCCCTCCGGTGCGAGGGAAGTGCGGGGCTCATCCTGCCGTAGCCCCATCTCGCCTGCGCATGCCCTCTCTAGGGTATCCTCTCATACTCTCCCGCCTCGTCCCACTATCCGGAATGTGTACTGATCCACTGCAATTGTCCTCGGCTCCTCCACTGGGGTGATGACCTCTATACAATCTCCATACAATATCGCGCTGCGGGCCCTCCTCTAATAAATGCCTCGCAATAAGCGACGCCCCGCCCTCGCAAGCTTAACGCCGTGGTTGGCCCATGACCCCCAACCACCTCTGAAAGCCGTATCTATATATGACCTGTGGCCCTGGCTGCTGGGTAATCCTACTGGTCTAATGCATATGATGTGCTCATATGCCCAACAGTGAAGCAAAAATGTCGAACAAATCCCAAATCGCCTCATCCGGCGATAGCCCCACAGCTCTCTATATAACTGCACTAGGTATACTGGTGCCCAAGCATAACATGTGTGCTCCTCCACCATCTCATGTAGCACCCCCATCAGCGCCCGTGGAAAGCGGCCTCCCTCTGAGTCTGGGAGGGCGAAGCAGGTGATCCCGATCATCATCAACACGGCAAGCCGTGTCTCATGTCGGTGCGCACGGTACATATCCCCATACCCGATACTCACACTGTGATATGTCAATAGTGTGGCTGCATCCCCAAAACCTCGTAAGATGCCGCCCATGGCCGTCTCGCATCCACTGAAAGACTGCCTCTCCATCGATAGGTAATCAAAGGATGTGATACACATCCTCCAATGTGATGGTCATCTCTCCAAATGGGCCGGAGATGGAACACATTGGTCGCGGATCCCATCTCTCGATGAGGGCAACCATCAAACTATGATCTCTGCCGATCGCTCAGTATCGCTGGACTCCGCCGAGTCCCACCTCACGCATGATAGCCCAAAGGTGTCTTTGCGACACATGTGGTCACATCCGGCCAACAAAGGGGGCATCTCGTCCCGCATCGTCACCGGGCCGACGTGCTCGCAAAACCAACCCACTACATTAGCCCTACTCTTTATCACACCATCTACTTTACCCTCTATACCCCTTTTTATCCCCCCACCACACCCCGACTCCTCTAACACACCCCTCTACTCACCTATCTTCTACAATATCCCCCTCCCTCTTCACACCCAAACAAACAACCCACATCATACTACCACGAAACCGAAACGATACCCAAACAACCAAATCCAACAATCGACACAACTTAAATCATACCAAAACACCCCTACCCCATCCCAAAACCATACTCACAACACCTAAACCACAACCAACAATTCAACACCAAAACATAACCCAAACCAACCAAAATAACTACAAATCACTACGAACCGGTACCGGTCACCCATAACCGACCCCGGTCTCCTCTCCACCGACGCCGGTCAACTACCGACCGACACCGGTCACCACTGATCAACCCTGCCCCTAGATTTTTTGGACCGATGCTGGTCGCTTAGTGACCGACATCGGTCGCTGTAAAAATTACCGAGCCGAACCCGCGCGGCTACCCAATTCATTTTTTTTTTTTTTCCTATTTCTCCCTACATACCCACCCAAACACCCTAAAAACCTACCCACCCAACCGCCTTGGCCTATTTAGCCTATCTACCCTTTCCTCTTTTCATATAACTTCCATTTATTCATTATTTTCTCCAAATCTAAGATTCCTACCCAAATCCCAAATACAGCATAATACCATTAAATTCACATAATGAAGGGTTTCGAACCTACCGGTACGACGACACGTCGTCGTGGTGGGATAGGTGGTGGTGGTCCAGCCGGTCCAAAGACCTCCTTCCTCCTCTCTGGCCGTGCCATGGCTCAAACTCGCTTTCTTTGGGTCCTCTACCAATCAATCAAGCTCCTCGCTACTCACTCGGTCCCACCAATCAACTCACTTCTCCACTCAACTAATGCCACCTCACCAACAAATGCACCAATATCACTATTCCACCTCAGACACCCCAAATCGGTTTTCAAATTAGAAATGTGACAATGACAGGCCGTATTTTTCTTTTTATAGGTTTTTAACATAGAACCGACACCGGTCAAATCGTGCCCTATGGAACCGCCATCGGTTACCTAACCAAGATGCATAGTCATAGCTAACCGATATCGGTTTTGTCTTTATTCACCCAACTTTCTGCCCCTATTTACTAATCGCCCTTTCTCCCAACATCACCTATATCCACCTTTGCTGAACACCATTTGTTCACCTATCCGGCCCGACCCAAGGCCTCACCCTAACCATTTGGCCCGACCCAAGGCCGCCACCCAACAACTTGGCCCGACCCAAGGCCTCAACCTACCTATCCGGCCCGACCCAAGGCCTCACCCTAACCATCCGGCCCCCACCCAAGACCTCAACCTACCTATCCTATCCGGCCCGACCCAAGGCCTCACCCTAACCATCCACCCCTACCCAAGGCCTCAACCTACCTATCCGGCCCGACCCAAAGCCTCACCCTAACCATCCGGCCCGACCCCAGGCCTCACCCTACCCATCCGGCCCGACCCAAGGCCGTAACCCAACAACTTGGCCCGACCCACGGCCATATCACTTCAATACCTTACCCAACATCAACAACATACACTTTTATCCACCCATCATGTAGCTTTTTGTTCCATCGAGCTCACCCGTTCGTGTTTTAGCATGATTAGGGTCCCTGACTTGATCTGTCGACCAACTTTGCCTAGACCTAGACCGTGACGTTTATCTCAACCAAACCAACCATTTGGTACTGCCGAACATGCCTAAACGTTCCTGTACCTTACCTGTTATATACCCCGAGCTACTTCCTATGCCTTGATACCGTGATTATATCACCCTTGTTTAGATAAACTATCGACCTTTGCCTATGCATTGCTGGTTTGCTCATCAAATCATGTACCCTAGTCACACTATTACATTTCAACGTGCGTCTGCTTCCTTGGACTTACCCCACCTTCTCCCCATCATCTCTACACCATTTACCCTTTATCAACCCTATCCCTGATTTCAAGTTCTCTCAATCTGTGATAGATTTGAGGGGGATTACCTATACCCTTAACAGAGAAACCACTTCATATTATTGTCCGTGCAGCTTTACAAAACAAGCTACACGACAATAAGGGGCTAATGTAGACACCAAATTTGTGTCTTACGACCCCTTGTGACCCGCATCTCATTTCGCAACCTAACCTCATCACCTAAACCTTACACAATTATTTATTAATTACCTTGTAATTGATAAATCCACATCACCTTACCTGCCACCTCATTTTGCCACCTCATCATGACCTAGTCCTAACCCTAAACTAACCTAATTAAGACCTATAACTTGGTCCACACCTACACCCATGACTAATGACCCCTTTCTCGCACCCAAAACCGACCTTCTAGTCACTTGACCAAGCCCGCAACTAATCTCTCAGGAGAAAAGCAGGGAAAGTGGGCTATTTTACTAAAAATAGCCTACTTTTTCCTTACCGATACCGGTTCCTACTCGACCGCCGTCGGTTACGTAACCGCCATCGGTTCCCTGTAAATGGGCTCCCCAAACCAAAAACAGAGGTGGAAGGATTTTTGGATCGAGAGAGAGCATCAGGAGCGATCAAGAGAATCCGGATCTTTACTTGGCTGAGCAGAGACAAGTGAAGAGACAAGAAGAGTTTGCAGCAAAGGAGATCAAGCCCAAGACTCGCAAATCGGATACCGAGCCCTATGATACTCAAAATCATCGGGAGGGAGATATCTCATCTTCTCGTGTGTCGCCATCCTACCTCGGCTTCGCCTTTGTCATCGAGTTCTTGACTCGCATCTTCGCTAATAACCAGAAGTTACATCTTGCATGTCCTTTTAATAATACTTCTTAGACTTTTGAATCACACCTCACAAATCCATTCCTAGATCCACTACCCTAAGCAACATATTGCATCTAACTATCCTTCATTTACTTCTCATCACCTCATTGCCTAATATCACCCATATACTAGCCTTACAAACAACACAATGACTACCCTACAACAACAACCACCCCACAACACAACTAACCCATAGATCCTAGACCCTACCGATATCGGTTATCAGTAACCGGCATCGGTTATTGTGGTTCAAAACTAGAAATCAGCCTTTCCCCTACCTGTTTCAACAAAGCAACTTAATTGATATTTTACAGCCTTTGGTGTTAATTCATATTAGCAGGGAAACCGACCACCTTCGAAGGAAGTTTTACATTTCCCGTGCCCAAGGCGGTTTCCTCATTTATTGTCTAATCAAAATCTTGTGGTCTTGTGTTCTTATTTGCAGGTAGTCCTTCCAAGACAAAAAGGAGTTCTTCGCAGTCAGCCTGATCTTTCTCTACGGTACGCGCACACCATCTCGACATTCAACAGGTATTCCTCCTAGCCCTAACCCTTATCTGTTTCTAAAAGGAATGAAAGGATAGAAGCAACTCTATTCCCAGAAGCTGAAACATTCCGAGTGAAACACCTAATGCTAAGCCAGCTTCACCGTAAATAGAGTTAATCCCAAAATTGAACCACTAATGATAAAAGAGCTAACCAAACTCATCAAATCATGTATTATTTTACCATAAAGAACTCCTCTTGGGTAGCCAATCTGGTGCCCATAAGGAAGAAGAATGGAGAGATTCGATTGTGCGTAGATTTTAGGGATTTGAATCGTGCCTCGTTGAAAGACCATTATCCTCTCCCGTCAATGGAGAAAATTCTTCAAATAGTGGCAGAGCTCAAAGATTTTATTTTCTCAATGGATATTTGGGTTACAATCAAATTCTCATCCAAGAATCGACCAATTCAAAATGGATTTCACTACCAAGTGGGGCACGTATGCCTACAACAAAATGCCATTCAAATTATCCAATGTTGGGGCTACTTTCCAAAGAGCCATGGACATGGTGTTTAAAGGACTAATCAATAATATCATCTTGGTTTACCTAGATGACATAATTATATATTCTAAGCATGCAGAAGATCACATCACGCATCTAAGGAAGGTTTTCTAAAGGTGTAGGGAATTTGGGGTTTCACTTAATCCTAAGAAGTGTATTTTTGCAGTGCATGAGGGAAAGTTGTTGGGGCATGTTGTTTCAGCGAAGGACTATCAATCGATCCAGCCAAGATTCATTTAATTATGTCCTTATCTCTCCCAATTCATAGGAAGGGCCTCTAGAGTTTTCTAGGAACCATAAATTTTGTGTGGAGATTCATCCCTCAATTCGTGACATTGGCTAAGCCACCAAAGCCATGCTTGAAGAAAAACATACCATTCTCATGGAAAAAGGAAGGAAGAGAAAGGTTTGAAGCCATCAAAGTGGCAATCTATCAAGATCCCACACTGGTAAACCCCCGGGTTTGATAAATACTTTATCCTTTATGCTTTTGCAGTCAATAAAGCATTTCAGGGATCCTCACCCAACCAAATGATGATATGATGGAGCGATAATTTCTTTCTTTAGTCAATCCTCAAAGATTATGAGCTAAAATACTCATTTATTGAAAAAAATTCTTTGTGGTTATTTGAGCTTTAAATAAATTCAAGCACATGTTTTCCAACAATAAAATTCATTTGATGGTGTCTCATCTAGGTGTCAAGGAGTTTTTGCTGAACAAAGAGATGAACGAGAAGCGTATTGGATGGATCACAAAGGTGATAGAGTATGATGTGCATATCAAGGTTACCAAACTTGTCATAGGTAAAGGTTTGTGTCAACAAATTGCTATAGACATGGAATCAAAAGGTGATGAGGATACGATGCTCCTAAACACTAATGAGAGTGATGAGCAAGTTGACTGGTTATCTAAAATGAAGAATTTCCTCTTCTCAGAGTATATCTTGTGAACATGGATAAAAACCAAAGATGGAATTTCCATATTCAATCTATTCCATATGTTTTGGTAGATAACGTTCTCTTTCGAAAGGATTTGAATGATGTTCTCCTTTGGTGTGTAGGACTGGAATAGGTAAGTAAGATACTAGAAGAGTTTCATAATGGCCTATATGGAACAAAAAATTGCTACCAAGATCATGCGTAGCCGTTACTTATTGGCTAGATTTTTTTAAAGATGTCCATCTCTAGGTAAGGAAATGTAAGGAATGTGCCTTTTTCACCGCAAATAGAATTTGGCAGCTCTTCCACTACATCCAATTCAAGTTGATCAACCCTTTGTTTAATGGGGTTTGGACTTCATTAGAATGATTAATCCTCCATCCAATGATGGACATAAATGGGTCCTTACTACAACAATGGCTTATTTTAATCGATGGATAGATGTAGTAGCATTGAAAGAGAGCAATGAAAAAGTAGTTCGGATTTCTTGGAAGGTATAATGACAAGGTTCAATGTTCTTTTTATAGTCATTTCGATAATACGATGGATTTTATTGGTATGAAGTCGAATGAATGGGTCATTAAAAATGCGGTCTACCTCAAGACTTTGTCCAATTACTATCCGGAAGGAAACAGATTGGATGAGTCTAGTAACAAAAATCTCATAAGGATTATTAAGCGCACGATGGAAACTAACAAGAGGACTTGGCACACACAACTTAAGACAACCTTATAAGAAGATCGATCACACCTAAAAGGGCCATAGGGAATTATCCTTTTGTGCTTGTATATGGAAGGGAAGTAAAAATTTTGCTCTCCTTGGAGTTACCTTCTTTAGAGTTAGCTCATCAAATTGAAGTTATGGAGAGTGATCCTATGACAGTAAGGTTTTCTGAAGTCATGGAGTTAGAGGAAGTACAAAACAAGGCTATGAATACTTTGGAGCAACATCAAGCTTAGGTTAAGAAATATTTTGACAAGAAGGCATTCAAAAGGTGTTTTCAAGAGGGAGATTTAGTACTCAAATGGGATGAAGACAGGGGCCAAAAACAGTAGGCATGCCAAGTTTGACGCTCTGCGGAGTGGGCCATACATCATCAAAAGTTGCAAAAGAGGTGAATTCATTTCTTCTATGCAAGCTCAATGGAGAAGAAATGCCCATTCATGTGAATGGGATACATCTCAAAGCTTGTTTTGAGAAGTGTTCCACCCTTGTATAGTTTAGTTAGGTGTTTTCCTCCAAGTTCTTATGCACATTGTTGTTGTGTGTTGTTCTTTTTGTTTTCCTCATTGTTGTGTTTTGTGTTGTTTTGCATAATCTTTGTTTCATCATAGGAAGGTGTCAAGGAGAAGGAAGGTTCAAGGTTTCCATAAGAGTTTCATGATCTGCCTCATTCAAAATTCTATAGTGTTCCATAGATGTCAAGCATTCAACAGTTTTAGTATACTTCATGCTTAGCATTCCAGGGAGGTCCAAGATTGATAATGCTCAAGGGGACTTTGGGATATATCACAGAAGATCAAATCACTTTCAAGATTCCAATATTGACTCCATGCCCAATGGATGACTTAAGGCTACTAGAATCATGCTTAACATGCAAGCATCCATGAGAGGTTTCCAAAAATGTTATCCATTTCTCCCTGGAAAAAATAGACAATAGGATAATATCTGGAGACCAAAAATTCTTCCGTAAAGATTTTGGGGTTATTGAGATAATTTCAAGCTTTAAGAGGTGTTTATGATCATCTTGGACTATTCTTATCTTTCCCTAGTCTTGAAAGCTCGAGTTTTGCTTGGAACAAAGAAATTACCTGTGGAGGGCCCACACCTACCCAACTCAAGCAAAACATAGTTTAAAGTGACATACAAATGTTCAGGTGTCTTATCACACTTCCATGGTCCACTTTTCATAGAAAGGGTCATGAAGTTAAAATTAGGGCAAAAGAAATCAATAGAAGGTAACAAGGGGGTTATGAGCTAAAACAACTCACCGAGTAGCTAGGTGAGATGCATGATGAGCTCACATGATGCATTTGAGGGATCAACACCCAACATATCCCGTTTGAGCTAAATGGATGTGAGGAAAATTATTTTTCCAGATCGGTGAGCTCATGGAGGCCACCAATGAGCTATTCAGTGCTAACCTCTTCGAATAAAATGTTGGCATGTATGTGGAGGAGTACTGAGTTCCAAATATGGGTCGGGGTGAGTTGATTATGAGCTAAGTAATTTTTTAAGCAACTCAATCCTTTCATGAGCTGAAACTGGCTCAAATAGAGCTTGTGAATTTGGGCAATAAATAGGCTCGATCAAGCTTATTAGCAAGGTGTTTTGCAGTACCATAATGATGGGCCCGAAGGTTATATTGACACAATTTGGTGGCCCGAGGCACGTATGAGGATAAATGTACTAAACTCATAGCTCAAATTTATAGGTGTCTGGATCGAATTCGGCATTGGGGATCAATTCCTAGAATGTTGAAATTGACAATGAAGATCAATGCATGGCAAACAAAATTGCTTGGTCAAATCCAAAGTTTCTTATAGAAAACATAGATAATAGTTGATGAAGAGAATGGGTTTGAGCTCAAAATGTTAATTCAAGGCGAGAGGAAATCCCGAGTTTGAACATGTTGAGAATCGAATGTGTTAGATGAGGTGAGTTAGATCGAGCTCATTCAGGTTCATGGAGGATCTTGAAAATAATGAGATACGAGTTGACAAGGACACAAGCCCAACACACCAAGGTGTTTTTACATACTAGTGAGAGAAGCATGATGTATGGTGGGATGAGCTCGGCTAGGGTTGTCATTGGACCATCTCGGAGAGATCAAAATCAAACTCGGTTAAAGATAGTTTGCAGTGCTTGGCATTATTCGATGAAGAAAAGTGTAGGAGGAATCCTATTTGGAAGAACTTTCGAGAGATCTCGTGGGATACAATTACACAATGAGAAGATTGAACAAACTAGCATTTACATGGTGGAGGATGGAGCTCGATGAGTCGAGCATTATGGTGAGTTGAGTTTGATCTGCATCGAAATAGTAAGCTGCGGGTAACGTGGTAGTGAGTTCACAAATTCCATGACAAGATGGTGGGAAAGTGGGAGTTAAGAGCCAACGTGCCAAGTTGTTCATGGGTGAAATGGCCTCAAACCTCGATTCCCCACTTCGGACTTTCGTAGTGCAAAAGCCATGATGGGCATGGAAAAATGGTGGTCGAGCTCCAAACCGTGATGTTGTGGAAAGTGGGCTTCGAAAAAACTTTGCATCCATATCCCGATTGAGTGGGTAAAATGGTGCCAAATCCCACACTCTAGTCTTCAACGTGGAAATTTAGGAGAGAATCACCATGCAAGGATGTCAAAATGGCAACCCAACACAAAAGTTCCTCATGGAGGAGGATTCCGAGTTGATTTTATATTCACCAGTGAGTCATCGGGGCGTTAAAGAAAATTTGGATGATTGAGTGGTTTAACACGAGACATCGAGACATTCGCCAAGATTATGCGAGAAGATTGTTGGTGATACTTGAGAAAACTAGAGGAGATGACTCAGGTGGAGTTGAGTTTAGATTGATTCATTCAACGAACATGTAATTTTAAGTCAAGTAGCCTAACCTCAACATCACTAAGTTAACTGAGGGAGCTATAATCATGTCGAGCCATAGTTGCATTAGGGTGAAACTTGAATGCTTACCAAGTAAGCACAAGGAAGAACAATGGAGTCTTGACAATATGATGATTAGTTCTATGTGGGGATTGGGATGACAAGCCTGTTTGATCAATCTTGAAAATTTATAAGATTCATTTATCTCGCTACCATAGAGATATGGTTCGGACCACGCCACCATGGAGCCGTGACGAAGCTCAACATAACATTGCAAAGATAAGATAAGTCGTAAGTATTTGTGCATTGATTGACAGGTGGAAAACCGAGTTGGGGCCGAGTGAGTTGAACAAAATCACACTTGGGCGAGGAGATAATTTTAGGGACAAATTGTAAGGTTTCGGTGATTCCTCGAAGGCTCATGATGGGCGCGACCTCGGTAATGGATCATGATTTGGGTGGGTTAGAATACATTAGCATCGAGTATGATGATCATCTCGTGAGGAGTTTAGTGCGAAAGGAAACAAATCATTTGGGAAAGTTAATATTTGAATCTCGGTGTAAATGGAGCTCGACAAACCATCATAGCATGGAGGAGATCAAGCCAAGGTGAGGATTGATCTAAGAACTCATCATTTGACATTGATGTTGTGAAATTAGAGGAGTTGGGTTCAATGTGTAGAAAGAAGATGGAGCTCGATCACAACGAACTCGGTGAGTGAGTGTGATGTGGAGTGGAGCCCAATAAAGACAAGCCCAACTCGGTGTTTGAACGTAGCTTGGCCCATAGCGAGCAACTTAGCTCCAAGGAAAGACAAGGCTCGTCAAAACAAGATTAGAGACAAATCCATTTAGGAGAGCTCATTGAGTCAGTAAGAGCGACATGTTCAATACAAAAAAAGAAGAATGTAACTCGGCCATTCAAGGTAAATCCAAGCTTAGTACTCAAACATGTGAGAGGCCGCTTTGAGTTGATAGGGTTTGTGGGTTGGCATGCAAAACATAGTTCGTGAGATTGAACTTGAGCTCTACTGATTCATTTTAGCTCAACATCACAGAGGTTAGTTTGTGTAGCTCATGAAGGGGAAAGTAAAGCTTAACCAGAAAGAAATAATATTTTGAAGCTCGAAGCTCATGGAGTCAAGCCATGAGATGGGTAGATCGGTTTAAGATTAGCATCGAGTCATTGGAAATGAATGGGCCAAAAAATGTAAATCACACAAAGTTAGAGCAACGCAAGGATCTCAAAATAATTGTGAGATGAATCATATATGAAATAAGGTTGTTCATAGTGATGCAAACCAAGGAGTTTAAGTGACTTAGCCAAGCCATTTTAGATACAACCAAGTTGGTTGTGAGTCGACGAACAAGCTAATGAGATAGGGTTGGTCGAGAAGTCATGGCTGAGTAGTGTGGTCGAGGTTAGAGCTTGGTTCAAGGGGATATCGGTAAGAAGAACTCGAAAAAGAGCTCCCAAAGGCTCGGATTGACATAGAGTTGGGCCGAGTGAATGCCTACGCTTAGAGTTTGTTTTATAGAGTCTTGTTGTGTTGATGTTGACATGTTATATGATGAAACCTATAACAAAAAGTGTAGTCAATGTCCATGGTAAATAATTAACTTTAACTCAAATGTAACATGTAATATGTAATATTTACATTTGCATAATATAAAAGAGATGTAAAACATGGAGGGAATACACCTATTTGTTTTATGGAGGGAGAAATTCTCCTTTTTTATTTGTACTTGAATATTCAATTTGTTGATCTTGTTGAAGGATTGGGGCTTATCACCCCAATTGTGTCAAGAAAAACCAAAGTGTTAAGTACATGTAACCCTACACAAAAATGGAGGATAGAGAAGAAGAGTGAGGTACCAAAGCAACCCACAAAGGAAGAAGACCGTGTATCAAAATCATTCAACAAACTTGATATCTTACCCTTTGATGTAAGGGGAAAGGAAGGGCACCCTATAAAGGAATTAGTTGCTTTAATAAATTTTGTAACCCCACGGACCACACCAATGTAGATGGCTATAGGCCCAATTTTGTAGATAAAAACACACAATAGAAAAGAAAAGGAGTGCCCCATGTCCTTCACATGTCTTTGTAAAAATGAATAGAACGAGTAGAAAATGTAATGTATTGGAATATAGATGAAGAAAGGAGACCCATGCCCCCAACATCCCTAAAATCAGTAACTAGTGTTGTGGTGAAGGAGTGAAGTACTTCATAGAAGTAAGTGCAATGGATTTGAAATTGTGTCAAGAACCCATTCATGTAAGTGAAAGTATGAAATTGTTGAGAAATTTGATGTAATTACCCTTGGGAAAAACCATGTTAAAAGGTCAAAACCATCCATACAGTCCTAACCAAATTGTACATTAATGAACCTATGCACAATTTTCTATATTTTTAAATTTGATGTTGTTTATTAGTACTTGTACCTTGTGTGTATATGTATACTAGCCCATAATTCTACATGTGTCTATTTTAGGTGTAGAATATACCCAAATGAATGCCCCATCTTTTGAGGCACATGTAATAAATCATTTTAGCGCATGAATCAAAAGAATAAATGTGTAACCATGTACTATATGTCTGAGAATCTATAAACGAGTGTAGGATGTTAAAAAGGTGGTCATCTTGAAGAACTGTACCTACAAAAATAAGTGGGCTGCACTTTGTAATGCCCATTTTCTTGTGATATTGTTAGAACTATAGGATATTAGTAGAAACTTTTTTACTCTAGTAATCATGTTTCATTTGATATAAGGTTCAGTAATATTTTGAAATTCAAAAATACTTGGAGATGTAAAATTCTATTGGTGTTATATTACAATTATATATATATATATATATATATATATATATGATTATTTCACTCGAGGCAAACTTTAATGTTGAGTGTATAATGATATATTTTAAAAACCTTTTGGTGTCGTTGATTGGGACAAGAATACATGTTAATTTTGTGGTTAAAAATATGAATCAAACAATTGATCAAATCAAAAGAATTAGGGGATGAATACAAGGACAAAAATGGCAATTGTAAGGCTAAGTAACTATTAGAAACAATTAGTACTATCACTACGAGTGTGATATGGATTTAAATTGTTTGACATTATAATTTTTAAGTATTGTAAAATAAAGTGAGTTATTGATTGTCGACATCTTGATTTTAGAATAATGATTTTGAAATATTGGTTGAATTTAAACTAATTTGAATATTGGAAAAACATGTGCGAGTAAAATTAATTGTCAATAGCAAATTATGAAATGATAAGTGAATTATAAGTGCATGTTTTGAATGATGTGAATTTTTGATTATATGTAGAATTGCATAATTGAATATGGACCATTGTTAGTCAATTTTTTTGATAAGATGAAACATATATGATGATTATGATAAATGGATTGATGATATGTGATGCAGCCTAGAACCCACTATATAAACCCAAAGGCGTCTTTGGCACATCACCCATCCTGAGCTGAGTGCTCACCCAAAGCACACAAAGGTACTAAGACCCTCTTTAGAGTTGTTTGTGCAGGATGTTAGTGTGATGAAGATACAACATATTCAGAACCATAAATAACCATAAACATTCCATAGAGTATATTCTAGATCTAGATCTTAGTGAATCATGAATTAAACAATAACTATAATAAGATTAACCATACAAGAACCAATTACGGTCATGTTTAACACCATTATCCATCCAATATACTCCATTATATTAACAATGTAATACATGAAAGCTTCTTAGATTATAAATTATCATTATAAGTCATACGCATATTAGATCCAACAACATAACTCTACGATAATTCACTCCATCTCTCTCTGAACTACATAATTCAATACATATTAATAGGGGTGGGGAATTTCCCTTCACCACCTACACACTTCTCAAAATAGGTCACATGATGATAATATCCATGTGCCTTTACAATAACATGCACACATGCAAGTGCACTAATAATAGACATCCTATAGTTAATAGGAAGAAGTAATCCTATTATTATCTTGAACTCATGCATGATGCTTATCAGATGCTCATTCCAAAAATAGTATTTGTGTTTTGTTCAAGTCTCCATACCGATGTGTGGTCGACATGCTATCTCAAAAAATATCCTGCATCTATGAAAATGGCTAAGTCCCAAATCAACCTATCCTAGCACACGTTTCCTTTCCTATCATTCTATACCTTCAAATGTGCCTTGTTCCCATGCACGAATCCTATGTGTGTCTTCTCCTTAGAAAAATATTGTCTTCTCAACATTACCCCACACTAAAGTACATTTCCATCCCAACAATGGGGATTATTTTTGATGTTTCCAAATAATAAAGAATAAGAATGGAAAAAATGTAAAGAATCACTATACAAAAGAATGGGTCTTTACTTTGCAGCTTCCTCTTCTTCAACCAAAAGGATCAACTCTAGATATTCACTTTTAATCTCACCTCCGAAGTCCGGCCAATCACCTAGTGTGGTCCTTGTCTTATCTGGAATGTCTGTAGTGATGGCATCCAACTCTTCCCGAGTAATCTATTCCATATCATTATGCAAAACATGGACAACATTGGCCATATCGTAGATCATTCCCTCAAGAAGATCCATCTGCTGCATTATCGATTCCTTATCTCATCTATTCTCTCCTTATGTGGGTCTTGGGCTATTGCAAAGGCTTTGTGCTTTTGTTTTACTAGTGCCAATATTTTTACATGTCCCAAAGTGTCTCATCTTTCATGGCCTTTAGAACATCATTATCTTCAACTAGATTTATGATCCTTATCATTACTTCTGGTGCCGTGCATAAATATTCAGAGCTTGGTCAAATTTCTTCAATTCATCCTTTAGAGTTTGGAGAAATGCCTCATAATTTGAAATTTTCCTAACCATGGAGGCCCTTGCTCTTTTTGCTTCTTGTTCAAGATCCTTTGGTGCTGGCATTCGAATTGGTCCATCTTCTAGCACTAAATCAACCAATGTGCACACATAATGCATAGCCGAAGGAAAATTATCCTAAGTACCTTAGACTCAAGATGAGGTCTTGATTTCAGAACGTAATCTCCAATTTCTTCTACCATGCTAATGAAGGCCTCATTCATTTTTGTTCTAGGTCCTTTTCTCCTTTTAAACGTGCTATTTCTATAGTTTTTTCCTTGTTATCTTCAAGTAGCACTCTAATGGTGGTAGAATTATAAATGTTCCTCCGCACCACCTCTCTGTAGATACCTTAGCTAAGGAATTTCTCACATGTTCATCAAATATTAGAGTAGACTTTACCATCACGTGTCTACTTTGGGGTACCTTCTTCACTCTCCTTGTTACACAAGATTCCTCACACACATAAAAATCTAGCTCGCCTATATGGGTGCAGTATGGACTAGAATAATCTGCTTTCCTTATGCACATGGTGGCCATGTCTAGATCCATCAACTCTAATCCATATAATTCCTTAAGGCCCACTATACTCTAAAACTGGGCATGAATAATTTTTCTTGTGTCCTCAGCATAGACCATACTTGGCACAACATATTCTTCACTTGTTCTCTTTGTTCTTGGCCCTTTAAGAACACATGTACGCTAACGTTTGGAGTTGGCCCTTCTTCATCTTGAGTAGTAACATTCATGCTGGCTTCCTCTTGTACTATCTCTTATGCTTTCTTCACCCCTTCCTCTTCATCTTTCATTTCTTCATCTCTGGGTTCCTCCATATCTTCTGGTTGTACTTGGGGTTCCAAGAATGCTCTCTTCGACCGCTCTACCTCCTCATTAAGCTTCAACTTTCTCCTTCTTTTATTCTCAAGTGCCTCTTTCTAAGGGGAGAGTCTAGGTGATCTTCTTACAGGTTGTGGTGTTCCCACGCCTTGGGTCCTAGTTCTTCTGAATACCCTCTTAAACTGATGCTCTTTAGGGATTGCATCCACATCTAAGTCCTCTTCTCCTTCTTGCACTTATAGCGTATTTTCTATATGCTCACTCTTTGCTTTGTTTGTGGGCTTCCTCTAACCTATATGATCCAAGCCTCCACTATCTTTGTGTTCATCATCTTCCTCATCTATCTGTATGGTCATAAAATGTTTTAGAGCTAGCACATTCTCCATTGTATGTTTGCACTTGGGCAGCCTTGGGAGCATGAAATAATTCTCCACATACTTAATATTCTCCATCCTAGGCTTGAGCTAAAGATATATGAGTGCAGCTCCACTTGTCCCCAATATCCAAACTTACTAGCTTCATATTTATGACATCTGAAATGAGCCTCTCAATGTAGGTAGACTGACCTGGATATACATATTTTTTCCTTGAGAGTGTGGTAGTTACAATCTACCTTGTTGCGTTTAAGTTCGAGATAACGTGTATCGAGAATCGTGAACCGAGGCTTGGAAGTAGCGCACAATTTTGTGAAAGCATAGGGAAGTTTTCACCATGGACTCCATGTCTCATCCTTCATGGTAAACCATGTGATGTAAAAATGCTGATACACCGCGAACTATACTTGCCTTACCTACTACTACAAGTAGCTCCTTTGGAATGTGCCACTCCTCCTCAAATGTTGTGCGAAGTCGGTAATAACACATTTCTAACCTTTCTTGAATAGGCCACTCATTGATCCTTGACATGCAACATTCCCATTTTAAGACTTTAGAAACAAGGAAATTTTTTTAATAAATAATGTTCTTTGTTCTAAATTCATAATTTAGAACACACATTCTTTATCAACCATTCATATAATAGATAACCATATGCAATCTGTAATGACTTGGTGTGCTACCAATCTATTCATTTCATGACTTGGTAAACTACCGATCTATTCATGTTTAACATTAAGTATTGAATACTTTTCCGTATACTATGTATACTTGGTTCTCTTTCCCTATTTAGGGTATTGAGTGATCTGTCTAAGGAACCTATCTGAATATTTGTTACCAATATTCATTTGCATCATGAACCTTAGACTAGGTGACATAGGACAACGTAACCAATAGCTTGTGATACTTTGGCCAAATATTTCTAACATACTATTTGTATTACTATTCCTTGATGACATACTCATCAATTTGGAATACATCCTTCACCCCACTCTATTGTTATCTAGAATGTCCTTTACTAACTTCCATCAGTCCACTTGCCCAAGGTTTAACCCTAGTTCGAGTTAACAACATATGTTATGATAGGGGAGGCTCACTAAGACTTAGGGTAAGTTGGCATACTGGGTCAACCTAAGTCAACCCCGTGTGCCAAGGTATCCTAAGTTTTAGAGGGCTACCCCTTATCTTAAACATGTTACTAACCAGACCTAGAGAGAAACTAAGATCAAGTCCAATGTGTGTAGATCTAGATGATCAATGTAGAAGGGTGTTGCCACATGTCGACTGCATCACTGTATCCTCGAGAAGATCCTAATATTCTCGAAGGTACAACCCTGCATAGTTGGCATGTGCCAACATCCTACTGAACAACCTCATCAAGATGTACATACCCCAAGGATTTTATTATAAATTTAATTAATTTGGATCATTCAAAATAGATTTTAGTAACCTTGCCTAACCCTAATCCAACTCTCCTCAAGGTCTTCTCTACAACAGATTCAATTGGTTGTTAAAGAAATTTCTTAGCTTAAGATTGCCTTTAATGTTATTTAATGGACTTAACAAGCCATCAACCATAATAGGATATCAACATCATAAGTTCCATTTATTGTGACTTAACCATTCAAGGAAGTGTAACAACCATCTAGGTTGTAACTAAGTAGACTTTATTAAACGAATTCTAATGATTAGGAATCACATCTTCCATTTTATTTGCATTCTTAAGATAGAGGAAGAATCTTCCTTTACATGATTAAGTGCTAGGGCCTAGCACCCCTATAAATCATTTACAAATTCAATAGTTATTACTGAATGTTCATTCCATATCATATTACTATATTGAATTGTTTAGTTATGACATCAAATTCTACAACTTAAGAAGTCTGCATCCTATTTAGGGAGATTAGTCCAATTCCCACTGTCAAACTTATCTAAGAATACCCCATTAAGCATATACATAATATGGAGTATAACAACAAGATAAGATTCCATCTATGTAATGAAAGTACAAGATAATTTACACACCCACTGTAAATAAATTCTCAACATTTAATTCATCTCTAAAACTTATACATTTAGGTATGCTACAAGACAACCGCCTTCATTACAAAAGAATACTACTTTTTCTTTTTCAATACAATCTCAAGAACGATTCAGAGTTCTTCACAAAAATCAGACTTAAATCAGCCAATGCATCACATAAGTTTTTGCCTTCCTTTTCACTTACGAAGTCCATCTGCAAAAATTGCTAGCATGGGTCAGTTCAATGAACTAAGCATGATAAGCACTAAGCCTTAAAAAGAAGTGCATTCTAATAATTGTTCCATTAAAACAACTCTGCTTTAATGAGACAATTATTACATCATAAAATCAATACATCAAAAGTAATAGAAAAGAAGTACATCTTAACCAATTGAATTCACTTCCAAGAAAAGGACAAATATAATCCACCATATCAGCCTTACAAAATAGAGTTTAATTGATTCCATCAATTATCCTTAGTCAAACAACATATCATAACATCTCATTGTTCCCAATCTTTCATAAAAGAATACAACATTTATCTTTGCTTCAAGCCAAAAGAAGGGTTTAAAGCATGGTTCTTATTAGGATGACTCATCTAACTCCTAAACAAAAGAAGAAGAAGAACCATTACAAACTATGCCCAAACACAAAACATCCGAGAAACAAAACATTCAAAATGTGATTTAACTGTTTCTTTTAAAGGACAACTACCTTAAAATTTAACATTTAAGATATTCATCAGAACAGAATTTCATTTTAATCCAAGAAGGAATAGAGAATCAATCGGTCTACCTACAAGTTTAAATCTACTTCCACATATAGAAGTTAACTTTTAAAGATCTGAAACAACATTCAAAAATCAAGGTAGACTCATACAGAGTTAATCTCTACTCGAGTTCATCCAAGGAGAATTCTTAAAAGATAGAGTGCAAGAGACAAACTTACTCATCTCAAACCAAACAAGTAAAGTCTTGTCAAACAACAGTCTGCCAAACAAGCTGGAATTTCCAAATTCAATAAAACCGAATAATATAATCTCTTCCAACATCATTTCTACAAATGATTGGGTAAAGGAAGACCAAACAACTCATAAAGAAATATCTATATAAAAAGAGAATCAAAACAAAAAGTTCAACCAATGATCTATCCAATAATAAGAAAGCACACTGCCATATTCCTTACACTTCTTTACTTTCAATGAACACGAGTTTCAATTCCATACCCAGAATGAAATACAAATAATAGTCCTAAAACACATTACTTCTAAATGAATCACATTCCTTTCTTTTATAAAGACACAAGGTGTATTTACTATATCCAACAAGAGATAGAAAAATAACTGATCAATAAGTTAAACATGATCAAGTATCAACAAACTCAGACTGAAATCCCATTATCCTTAGAAAATGTTTCCAGTTAAATCCCAAGGATATTTAAACAACTCGATTTAATCTACTCTCCCATATTTCCTTGAGTAAGTAGTTTGATTAGAAAAGTTTTGAGCTTTAAACTCTTTAAGAAGTTAAGAAAACCCAATTCAAATACCAAACCAAATCGAACATGTTGATAATACTACTACTAATTTCAGCTCGAAAGTACAAAATCTGAGCACAATGATGAACACAAGCTTCTCACAAAGGTATAGGACTACCCAAGTAATTATTCATAGTTCGGGAAACAACAAGTTCCCATCCAAGTTTAAATCATTAACAAAGAAAACTCAACATACTAGAACAGAACCGACACATCGTTCCTGCTACTATTTCCAAACACTAAGTACTAAATTTCATGTATAGTGTCGAATTACAAAAACTCAACATGAGCTCAGATATGCATAGTATCTTAGTATGAGGCAGTATAAGATACAAATATCCATTAACAATTCATATTCAAAACAAGGAGTCCTATTTCTATCTCAAATGAAACATGAGTTTCCAACGAGAGTTCAGAATCAAACAAATAACAAGATAAGAGTGCGGTGAAATCATGAACTTCCATTAACAGTCCAAAATACCACAAGAGTAAAGCACGAGTACAGAGCCACATACGGCTTCAACAACAGTCTCGAGTTACCCAAGATTTCAACACTTGGTTTAGAACAACTAGAGGCTCCACACAAATTCATATCAAAATGCGAAGCCAAATATTATCCCCAACGGAACTCAAGTTTCTCACCAAAGTTCAAGCCCCAAAAATGAGTAATAAAATACAAGTACCATGTACATTATGAACTAACATTAACATCCTAGTTATCATAAGGAAATAAAACACAAGCACCAAGCTACATACAAACTTCAACAACAGTCCAGGATTATCCAAGATTCCAAACAAACACAAAACCAAAACCAAGTTCCAAACCAAATACGAGCTCGAATACAAGCTCTACTAAAACACAAGCTCAACACAAGCTCACGATCAAACAAAACAAAAACTCCAACAAGATCAGATGGAACCCAAGGTTCTCAAAAACTCTGAACCATATTTAAGTAGCAACGAAGATTATTTAAACAGAACACTTCCATTACCCGTTCCAGAATGAAAAGCTGAGTTACAGAAATATGTTTTTGCATGCATTTTTTTTAGAACAAACACATGGTAAGTTTCCATAAAGAACATCATTTACCAAGGATTCATAACCAATATCACAAGATTTAATAAACCCAACAAGCAAATAACCAGATAAGATATGCAATCCAAGAATCTCAAAAGAGAAGACTTGTTTTAATGAAACATTTATAAGAAAGCAAGAGATCTTAAAGATTAGAGCCTATCATGCTTGATAGCGCTTCTGCCAAATCGAAGAGAACCTCCAGCCGAGCTCACAAATTCTCCTCTTCTCCACGAAAGATCAAATAACAATATTCTTTTTCCACCATGCCTCTTATATATTCCACGAACCGAAAATAGGTCTAAAACCTCAAAAATAGCCATTAAGTGTAGTTCAATCTGCTGGTTTGAAAAACTAGAGAGCATGCAGAGTGAAAATCGTGAAACATGCAAAGTGAAATGACCCCATACAAACCCATTTGCATGCCTACCAAAATGGTTTGAGCACAAAATTGAAAACAATAAATTCCATTAATTCCTATTTTCCTACCTATCCTTCCTTGCCACCGCCTTCCAAGTTTAGTGAATGCCAAATCAAAATTAACATGCAACTCCATTTTTAGTGAAGTTTCCACATAAGCCTCTACCAAGTCAACTAGCCCCTACCACAACTAGTGTACGTATGCTTTTAAAAACCTTATCAACAACTTAAATGCCTTGGAACCGTCGCCTATGATACATGCGACCACCAATTCCCCCTTCATGCCCATTAGTTTAGGGTAGACATAATTGCTTAGGTTAGATCTTAGGTTAGCTTAGGATAGGTAACCTTAGGATATAACCCAATCAATAAATTACCACCTTAGGTAGTTTCCACATAGGTTAGATTAATTCCAACACAATAGTTTTTAGGTAACCTAGTAACCTCTCCATAATCCTTTAGCACAAAGCTTAGGTTAGGATAAAATTCAATTAATTAACATAGCTAGGTAGTACACACACACACACACACACACACACACACACACACACACACACACACATATACATACATACATATATATATATATATATATATATATATATATATATATATATATATATATATTCTTACCTAGCTTAGGATTCCGTAAGACAGTCCCTTTAGTTTTAGGAACAAAATATTTCCTAAGCCGTGAATAGGCTATAGTTCATTTGCGTCAACATTTTCCTATCACGATCGATCTCCAAAGATCCAAGCACAACATACGACTTGAATAGAACATGTTCACACAAAAATCAAAGAACTTGTAACCAAAAATTTCAGTCATATGTCTTTTAATTCATGGAATGTCGATTTACCATTCGTTCAACAGTAGATTTAAAACATTCCTTGGATCACTAAAATTGATCCAAGGATGAGTCAGATTAATAGATAAGTTTACAATTCTTAAACCAGATTGCAACTCACCTACAAGAAGTGAAAAATGGATTCAAGGAATCCATTCCAATTCAGTCAAAGGATCTTAAGAACAAAAGATGATTTATCCATATCAAGCATGATCTCCAAAAATCAAAAGAACATATCTTTATAAGGAAATCACATGTCAACACTTGAAATGTAAAGGAGGAAAATAACAATCATTCAAGGGTGTTACATGCTCCCCTCCTTAAAAGAATCATCGTCCTGATGATTACCCCCTTTTTTAACAATATACCTCAGGACAATCACTTCATTCACTTCTCTTACCATAAGTCAAAATATATTAGAATCTTATAGTTCAAGAAATCAACATTAAATAGCTGTTTATCCAAATCAAATAAATATCTGCCCAAAACTGGCATACTTATTGTCATATAAAGATAAAATTATATTTTTTTATCAATCAACAAAATCAATTATGTTCAAATAGATATGGAAAAGTAGTTTTCATATCCTCTAAATTTTCCCAAGTTGCACTCTCTTCGTTAAATTGGTCCCACTAGACCTTACATTGACTTATTTCTCGATTTCTTAAATGCAACTGGTGAGTTTCTAGCACTCAAATGGGTTTAACCATGATTATTCCTAGGTCTTGGACCTACAAGGAATTCCAATTTAACATGTGTGATAAATCAAAACATATTTCTTAAGCAAAGAAATATGGAAAACATCATGCATTCATGACAAAAACAAGAGGTAATGCGGAACAATAAGCTACGTGGTTGATTACTTCAACTATCTTAAAAGGTCCCACATAACGAGGTGATAACTTGGCAGCCTTGCCAAAAGTTATAGAACTCTTTTTGGTTTAACCCAAGAAAGACTTTCTCACCAAGTTTAAATTTCTTATTAACCCTCTTCAAGTCAACGTAACTATTTTGCCTATCTGCTTCTTTCAAGCATTCACGAATCAACTTAACTACTTGTTCCATTTGTAAGGATTTTAGGTCCAATTACCTCTCTATCCCTAGGGTACTCGGTGCATGGAAACGTGCAAAAGAGAAGTCTGTAGCTAGAGGGTAGGAAGGCACGCTAAAAGGTTATAGTTGGGGCACAAAATTGTACCACATGGAAAATTTTGAAAATGGTCAATTAATGAGAGGATTATTGGTAGGTGAAGGAGAAATAAATGCACTAAATTTTTAAAAATATATATAAGGATGTGATGCGGGTTCATTTTTTCCTTTGCAATCACAATTATTCAAGAAAACTAAGTTCAAACGAGCTAGGAGAATTGTATTGAGGTGCAGAGAGTTACGAAACTAGATGTGGAGAGTATATTTGTGCACGGAAAAGGCTTGGATCCCCATTGGTGAGGGGTTTGAGTGAATCGAAGCATTAAGGAGCTAGGGCATGCGCTTTTGAGCTAGGGCACATGATTCGAGATAGAGCACATGATTTGAGCTAGGGTTTGAACTTACTCAACACAAAAGATAAAAGGTGGGATTTTTATGATGGAACCAAAGAAAGCACTTGCAAACATGTATAAACGGAAAGAAGAAGGTGGAAGTTAAGGTTGAAATTGATCCCAAAGTAATTTTTCAAAAATGCAAAGACCCAGATAGAGTAATAGTCGAGAAAATATTGGGATTCCCATATCTACGGATGCAAAGTAAGTGAATATAACTACCGCACCACCGATAACAAGGGAGAGTTGAACACTTTTTGAATAAGAAGACCAACAAGTACACGGTGGAAGATATCTTTGGTGTGTATGACGATGCTAGGAAAAGTTTCTTAAGTAGGTAGGAGTTTATCAATCAGATGAGTTCCCATATTTTGGAAAATATGAACATTTATACCAATGGATTATGAGTAGAGTCCATGAGGACTTATTCTATTTCACCAAACAGAGGTTAGGATCATAATTACCCTAATTGCAACATTTACAATATTAAAGGACATAGAGACAAACATTTCTAGTGATCTCGGTGATAAAGCATGCATTATAGCCATAAGAAAGGAGTCGAGGTATACCAAGGGTCCACACATGTAATGGAAATATACAGATTGAGGAAGTATCCTGTGGTGCAAGTAGCCACGTGTTAGTATCTAGATTTAATCTCCTTCACAACTTGAACAACATCATGAATTTTCATAAGACACTCAAGGATAGATAGATGTTTTATATGTCATTTATAGCGGGAAGCACACCTATCTCGCTTGTTTACATTCAATAATTGAGGGAGTGGATAACACGCTTCAAGAGGGTTTTGATCTAACCCTCACTATTTTAGGTTGTGTCTATCAACCAAGGCAAGAGAACCTATATTGCAGCCAATATATGGTAAGGAGATGGAGATGTCCTTGTGTTTGGCATATGATATGGAAGAGGCTTCGTGAAAACATGATCAAGTATCCATTATCCAAACTCAAAGGAGTTGTCACTATTAAATGATGGAAATGTTCTCAAAACAAAGCTAGAGCTTCTAAAGACATGATAAGGCCTTGATCAACTTTGTGCATTTTAGTGAAAGGATTGAATTATTTTGTGGACACACAATGCAAATGCATGGGTATTGGAGATAGGATGAATTAGTCTAAAATGAAATTCGATGAGAGATGTTGGAACAAGAGTAGTTAGGAGTCATCGCCTTCTTTGGGAAACTTTGCAAATGAATTACAACACCTAAACAAAAGAGATGTTTCAATGAATCAAGTGCTCTTTTCAACCAAGATGTGTGCACACATGGATGCCCAAATATACACTATTCCATACAAACTTTGATAACCTCGCCACAAAGGCTTGAAGAAAAATACCAATGAAGCATCCAGAATCCCTATTTAATCATGACCTAAGGTGCACCCAAAGGTTTACTGAGATAGTCTCATTAATCAAGGACAAGTAAGATGATTTTAAATCATGTTTATCTTCTATCGATGAAAGCTCTTCTTCAATACAAGATTGCAAATGCCATTAAACCATCAACCGAGAAATGAGACCCCCGTATGATCGGAGAGAGCCTAAACACAAGATTGTAACATGAGCATGAAACACAAATTGAAAACATACTGAAATATAAGTGTATGCAAGCTTTTCCAAGAGATAAAACCAGTTGATCCAAGAATTTGATCAAATATATCAGCAAGGGAATGTTATTTAGACAATCTCAAAGCTTGTTGATGGCTTTACAGCTGAAACCAACTCAACATGATGAACATTTGATGCAAACAGGAATAAAAAATGGCCCTCAGGCAGTTTCTGCAAAAGAAATGGAACACTTCTAGTTTTTCACATGAAAATTCTTCTCTCCTCCTCCAAAATTCTCAACAGACCCTTCAAAAATGCCTCCAAATTACATCATATACCCTTTGCACTTGGATCCTTGCATCCCAAGCAAATAATATGCTCAAGGGATCAAATTTGTTACAAAACCCTATCCATTTGATGAAAAATGATATAAAATCAGTAAACGACCCGCCAAATGCCGAGATGCATGAATATTTTAAAATATTGCATGGACTTGGATCCTTATCCATCCCGTGGTCATATTTTTGGCATTCCACCGTGCGCGAATGCATTTGCAATAATTTTCCACCTTTTTCCCTTATCATTTTTAACTCTCAGAACTTTAATTTTTTACCATTCACATTTTTACACGGGCTGAGAAAAATATTTCATGAAAAACACTATAGGGCACTGAATCAACTCAAATGAATGATGCCACTGTGTTTCGAAAGGCCGAAAGGATGTAGAATCATATAAAATTTCATGTGATTTGGTGCAAAATGATGATTCCACACTTCTTGGAGCTTCCATGGTGCCCAAAAAATGAAATTACACAGCAACCGTTGATTAAAAATCAACTTTAAATCTCTGCCCTCCACGTGTCAAATCAAATCTTGAATATTCCCTCGAAAACACCCTTTTTTACCCTTTTGGATGAGGTGGGACATGTGTCCAAATACCATTGGACCGGGCCTTCCTTTTAAAATTTACATTTCGACCCCTTTTGACCTCGAGAAAATTTTGAAAATTTTCCCGCTTGCCCTCTCGAACACGCCACATGTCCTCCTGTGGCCCTACCGAAAACCACAGCCAAAATGATGAGTTTGCTCCTTTTTTGAGAAAGGAAAATTTTCTCAACAATCTCCGTGGGCTCGAACACCCCAGGAAGGACTACTGCAGTAAGAATACAAGACCACCGAGATTCTAATTAGACAATAAATGAGGAACTACCTTGGGCCCAGGAAGTATTAAACTTCCTTTCAAAGGTGGTCGATTCCCCTGCTAATATGAATTAACACAAATTATTGCAAAATTACAATTTAATTACCTTGTTAAAACAATAGAGGAAAGGGCTAGTTTTGGTTTTGAATCACAGTGACCGATGCCGGTCACTGTCACCGGTACCGGTTTCTGCTAACCGATATCGGTAGGGGCAGTGGTTTAGGGGCTTTTAGTGAAGGTTGGCTATAAGGTGGCTATGGTGTTTATAAGGCTAGTAAATGATTGGGGATAGGTAATGGGGTGATGGAGAAGACTCAGAGAATATGGGGGCTATTCTTGGGGCAATGTAGGGGTAGAGGAATGATAGTTAGATGTAGGGTGTTACCGGGTAGTAGATCTAGGAATAGACTTATAATTACTATGATTCAGAAATCAAGAAATGTTATTAAAAGAACATATAAGACACTACTTACTAGTTCCTGATGAAGATATCAGGTCCAAAGACTGTGATAACGAAGGCAGGGCTCAGGTAGGATGATCGGATAATCAAAGATGAGCTATCTTCTCTCCCAATGCTTGGATGAGTGTCACTGGGCTCTGGTTACTCAATTGCAGTCTTGGGCTTGATGTCCTTCTCTGCAAACTCCTCTCTTTCCTTCACTTGTCTCTGCTCGGCCAAGTGAATTCCCGATCTTCATGACTTCCGATTTCAGAATCGAAAAATCCAGCCCCTTTTTTTTGGTTGGGGAGGTCATTTACGAGGCAGATGGCGGTTACATGTAACGGCGGTCAGTAGGAACCGATGTCGGTTAAGTCAAAGTGGGCTATTTTTAGTAAAATAGCCAACTTTCCCTCCTTTTCTCTGAGGAATTAGTTGTGGGCTTGGTCAAGTCATTATTAGGTTGATTTTGGTGCGGGTGAGGAGTAATTAGTCATGGGTGTGGATGTAGACCAAGTTATAGGTCTTAATTAGGTTAGTTTAGGGTTAGGGCTAGGTCATGATGAGGTGGCGAAATGTGGTGGCAGGTTTGGAGATGTGGATTTATTAATTATAAGGTAATTAATAAATAATTGTGCAAGGTTTAGGTGGTGAGGCTAGGTTGCGAAATGAGATGCGGGGCACGGGGGGTCGTAAGACACAAATTTGGTGTCTACATTAGCCCCTTGTTGTCGTGTAGCTTGTCTTGTAAAGCTGCACTGACAATAATAAGAAGTGGTTACTCTGTTAAGGGTATAGGTAATCCCCCTCAAATCTATCACCAGATTGAGGTAGCGTGAAATCAGGGATAGGGTTGATAAAGGGTAAATGGTGTTGAGATGATGGTAAGATGGTGGGGTAGGTCAAGGAAGCAGACGCACGTTGAAATGCAGTAGTGCGACCAGGGTACATGATTTGAAGAGCAAACAAGCAATTCATAGGCAAAGGTCGATAGTTTATCCAAACAAGGGTGATATAATCCTGGTATCCAAGGCATAGGAAGTAGCTCCAGGGGATATAACGGGTAAGGTACGAGGAACATTTAGGCATGTTCGGCGTACGAATGGTTGGTTTGGTTGAGATAAACGTCACGGTCTTGGTCTAGGCAAAGTTGGTCGACTGATCAAGTCAAGTACCCTAATCATGCTAAAACACGAACAGGTGAGCTCGATTGAACAAAAAGCTACATGATGGGTGGATAAAATTGTAATTTGCGGGTTTTGGGTGAGGTATTTAAGTGGTGCGGCCTTAGGTCGGGCTTGATTGGTTGGTTGCGGCCTTGGGTCAGGCCAAATGGTTGGTTGCGGCCTTGGTTGGGCTTTGAAATGGTTGGTTGCGGCCTTGGGTCGGGCCTGAATGGTTGGTTGCGGCCTTGGGTCGGGCCTGATTGGTTGGTTGCGGCCTTGGTCGGGCCTGATTGGTTGGTTGCGGCCTTGGTCGGGCCAATTGGTTGGTTGCGGCCTTGGGTCGGGCTTGATTGGTTGGTTGTGGCCTTGGTCGGGCCAAATGGTTGGTTGCGGCCTTGGGTCGGGCCAATGGTTGGTTGCGGCCTTGGGTCGGGCTTGATTGGTTGGTTGCGGCCTTGGGTCGGGCCAAATGGTTGGTTGCGGCCTTGGGTCGGGCCTGATTGGTTGGTTGCGGCCTTGGGTCGGGCTTGGTTGATTGGTTGGGTTGCGGCCTTGAATTGGGCCAATGAAGTCAAAAAAGGCTATTTAGCAAAGGAGGGTATAGGCGATGTGGTGAGAAAGGGAGATTGGTGAATAAGGGCAGAAATTGTGGTAAAATAGGGATTAAACCGATATCGGTTAGCTATGACCGGTATCGGTTAGATGACCGATACCGGTGGTTTAGGGCACAATATAACCGATATCGGTTATAGGTAAAAAACCTATAAAAAGAAAAATACGGCCTGTCATTGTCACATTGTCAATTTGATAACCAATACGGCTTGTCTGGGTGTTAAAAGTGATTTTGTTGAGTTTGTATGCTGAGTTGGCAGTAGTTGAGTGGAGGAGTGAGTGATTGGTAGACCCCAGCGAGTAGGAGGCAGAATTTGATTGGTGGAGGACCCAGTGAGAGAGATTTATAGCCATGGCACAGCCAGGAGGAGCAGGAGGTCTTGGACCAGCTGGACCACCACCACCTATCCCACCACGATGACGTGTAGTCATACCGGTAGGTTCTAAACCTCTAATTATGTGAATTTAATGATTTTAAGTTTAGATTTGGGTTTTGGGTAGGAATCCAAAATTTAATGAAATAATGAATAAATGGATGTAATTTGAAAAATGGAGTGGGTAGGTAGGTTAGTTAGGCTAAAATGGTAGGGTGGGTAGGTTTGTAGGGTTTTCCAGTGGGTAAAAGGGTAGAAATAGGCAAAAATATGGTTTTGGGGGCGCGTCGGGTTGGCTCGGACACAGGACGATGGCCGATGTCGGTCACTAGGCGACCGGCATCGGTCACAAAATATTTACACAAAGTGGGTTTTTGTTAGACCGGCGTCGGTCGTATGTCGACCGGCGCCGGTGTATATCATGTGCTGGGTAGGGGACCGGTGGCGGTCAAGGGTGACCGTACGGTCAGTACGGTCATTAGTTAGGTTTTTTTTTGTTTTTTTTGTTTTGTTGTTGTTTGTGTTTTGTGTTTTGTTGTTGTTTTGTTTTTTTGTTGTTTGTTGTTTTTTTGTTGTTTGTTTGTTTTTTTTGTTGTTTGGGGTGAAGAGGGAGGGGGTAGAGTTGATAGGAAAGGTGATTGGGGTGGGGGGGGAAATGGGGTGGTTGTGTGGTTGGTTCGGTTAGGATAGATTAGGTGTTGGGTATGAATTAGGAGGTGTTAAATTGGTAGGGGCATAGTTAGATGGCGAGTAGATCGGGGTGGTTGGTAGGGTGTGAGATAAGGAAAGGGGATATCGTAGATGTTTTAGGGTAAGATAGGTGGGTGTAGATGTGTGTTATAGAGTCGGGGTGTGGTCGGGTGGGTAAAAGGGGGTATAGAGGGTTAAAGTAGTTGTTTTTGTAAAGGGTAGGTCTAATGAAGTGGGTTGTTTTTGCAGGCACGTCAGCAGCTTACGATGCGGGATCGGATGCCCCCGCTATTGAGACGGATGCGGCCACATGTGTCCACAGCGCAGTGGGCCATTATGCGCGAGGTGGGACTCGGCGGAGTCCAGCGGTATAGGGCTGTGGATAGGGACCACAGCCTTATGGTTGCCCTCATCGAGAGATGGGATCCGGCGACCAATGTTTTCCATCTCCCTACTGGAGAGATGACTATTACCACTGAGAGATGTGTATCGCATCCACGAGGCTGCCGATCGTAGGGGGAGGTATTCCGGTAGATGCGGAGACGGCTATGGACAACATTCTTCAGGTATTTGGGGATGCAGCCGCATTATTGACTTATCACAGCGTGAGCATTGCCTATGGGGACATGTATCGCGCCCACAGACATGAGACACGGCTTGCCGTGTTGATGATGATAGGCATCACATGCTTCGCCCTCCCGGACTCAGAGGGAGGCCGCTTCCCACGGGCTTTGATGGGAGTGCTGCACGAGATGGTAGAGGAGCATACGTGCTATGCCTGGGCACCAGTATATCTGGTGCAGCTATACAGAGAGCTGTGGGGTTATCGCCGGATGAGGTGATTTGGGATTTGCTCCACATTTTTGTTACACTGCTGGGCATATGAGCACATCATATGTATATGACCAGTAGGGCTGCCCCAGCAGCCAGGGCCACAGGTTATATACAGATATGGCTTTCAGAGGTGGTTGGGGGTCGTGGGCCAGCCACGAGCGGTGCTCGCAGGATGGGATGTAGCCTACTACCATCATATGTTAGAGGCTTGACCATGCACTAGACATTGTATGGAGGCCCTACGAGGCCATCGGCCCGAGGAGGAGCCCAGCACGAGATGCGCTGATCCAGTATACTTTACTGGATAGGCTGGACGGAGGCCTAGAGAGCATGAGCGGATACCCCTAGAGAGGGTACGATGGCGTTGGGGCTGCGACAGGATGAGCCACCTCCCTTCCCACGATGCCGGAGGGATGATGTAGAGGCCCCACTACCTGCACCGCAGCCCGTTGACCCAGTTGGGTAGCGAGAGAGCGGCGAGAGCGATACGATGGATGCGGCCTTGGTGTGCACGGGTTCATTTTTGGTGTGGTGGGGCGGGAGAGAGCGCCCAGAGAAACCACACCCCACACCAGTTTAGCGGTGTTATAGCGAGAGAGGACCGGCTCGTAGGAGAGTGCGGTTATTATTACGAGGCGCTTGCTGCTGCTGCACGAGCACGAATCGGGGGTATTACGAGGCGGTTAGCTTGAGCACGAGTGCGAGCACGAGCACACAGCGAGCACACCACAGGCACCACCACACCACCACACGAGCACCCCACACACAGCACAGCACACGCCACCACGGCACCACCACGAGCACCACAGGCACCCCACGTACAGGCACGGGTGTGCCGGGGGCGAGGGGCCACTTATTATTAGGAGTCGGGGACCAGCCCGGCCCAGCCCATGGTGGCACGGGCCCGTTATATGGAGGTGAGCGGAGGCCGGTATTATCGGGATGTCCTTGATGTACAGGGGCTGACTATCGGCCATATGCGGCACCAGAGCCGAGACCTCTCGGGCCGAGAGATCCCGGGGGCGCGGCCACGGCCGGTGGGTCGGTGACGAGGGAGGAGGCGAGAGCCGCCACGAGGGACCAGGGGAGAGAGAGGCTGAGGTGGTGGGGAGAGGCTGAGACATCCCTGGAGGGAGATATGGTTTTTTTTTTGGATATTGGATATAGACACCGGTCTGAACCGGTTATGTATATAGAGGCCTGCGTGCCTACATATGATTTATTTATTCATTCTTGTTGTATATACCGGCCTGCGAGCCGAGTACAGGTTGTATAGTTGATACCGGCCTGCGAGCCGAGTATATTTTTGACATGAGAGACCGGCCTGCGAGCCGAGTCGAGATTTTGACAGTGATAGCGGCCTGCGTGCCGGCTTTGTATTATTTTGAGATCACAGAGGCCCCCATGCAGGGGAAGTTGTATATTTAAACATTGATATATATAGAGATGATGATTTTGATCCACATGGTGTGTATAAAATGTTTTATGTGTTTTGTCGATGGTTTTTGAAATTTAATGTGTATAGATGATGAGTTAGATCCAAATGGTGTATATATTAAAATGTCGTATGTATTTTGTTTGATGGTTGTTTTATTGTAGATAGATGATGTTGATGAAATTGTGATGATATATTGATGTGATTTTGATGACAAATATTGATAATGGTGTCGTTTTGCAGGAAAAAGAGGCGGGCGCCACAAAAATTTGCAAAAAATAAAGAAAAGGCCCAGGTTTAAGAAAAAGGAGGCATGTGACCGATATCGGTTAGCTAGCAACGCGTCGGTAGATTGTGGAAGGGACCGATATCGGTTAGGTAACGATACGGTTATGCCAAAAACGCGAGCTTTTCTAAAAATAGAAAAGCTTGGGCGGCAACTTAAGTTCTTATTTTTAGAGTTCTTATTTTTAGAGTCATGCAACAAGTTAAATACGTGAATGCGATTGTTTGTTTGACAGGTAATACGAGTAATTGCATGAAAGAATTGAGTGATAAGGAGGAAAGAGACAGGTAAAGTGAGTGTGGGCTGAGATTAAGAAGGTAGAAAGGCAAGTTATATTTGAAGAGGGTGATGAACATGGCTGGACGAGGAGAAACATCCAGCAGGTAGGGACGAGAGGGAAGACAAGTTCCACCCCAAGCTGCTGCATCCCAAGAGGTAAACTGTTTGGTTGTATTTTAATTCTTGCATGTTTTGATGAATAGGATGAGAGAAGGTAAGAGGGTAGAGATGAGAAAGAAAAGGTGATAGGCAAGGGTTTGGGATAGAGTGAGTGTTATGGGGTAGGTAAGCAGGGTGTTCACGTATGTTTATAGGTATAGAGAGGAGTAAACGAGCAAAATAATTATCGTAGGTGGTGGTTTTAAGCAGGCTGTATAGGATTGACAGTGACCGATATCGTTTAGAGATAACTGGTATCGGTTAGTAAACCGGTATCGGTTATCTATAACCGATACCGGTTACTGTAGGAATTTCCAGAATGTGAGAAAAAAACACTTGGGGATTTGATTTATTGAATGGTTGTGTGTCGTTTTGATGTATGCAGGCAGAGGCAGGGTTGAGGATGAATGATAGTGTGCCAGCTTTGTTGTCACGAATCCGAGCGGATGTAACACCAGCTGAATGGGCATTGATAAACCATGTGGGGTTAAGTGGAATCCGCTATTATTCACGAATCACATGCAATCATGCTATGTTGCAGGCGTTGATTGAGAGGTGGAATCGGAAAAGAATACCTTCTATCTGCCAACAGGGGAGATGACAGTGACGTTGGAAGATGTGTTTAGAATTTTGAGGCTCCCAATTACAGGAAGACCAGTGTATCAGGCGTTGCCTAGCGCGGGGCGGGGAGCGATAACAATAGTATTTGGTTCAGCTGCACGAGATTTGACACAGTGAGGTTTGACATTCACTTATGGTACAATGTATGCAACACACCCTGAGGAAACAAGGTTGGCAGTGGTATTAATGATAGCGGTGGGGTATTATGCATTACCGAGGGCGGAGGGGGGAAGATTTCCAAAAGCATTGATGAGTGTTATTTGGGAAATGATAGAAAGGAGCGTGACTTTCGCATGGGCACCCACATATCTGGCGGAGTTATACAGGGGTTTATGGGCTGCAGGTGAAAACACAGGACGACACTGGATTGTTCATACTTATTACATTGTTGGGCCTATGAGCACATTGTTTGTGTGCGACCGATAGGCCGACCCATCCAGTCGGGAGAGACAGGAGTGCAGAGGTTGGGATTCAGACGATGGGTCCAGACAGAACAAGAGGCGAGATCCCAGGCCGTGATAGATGACATCGAGTATTATAGGCAGGTATGGGAGATGGTGACGATTGCGGATATTTGTTGGAGACCTTACGGGAACTATATGGTGACGGAGCACATAGCTGAGGAGTTGAGGGGTGTAGAGCGATTGAGGTGGATCGCAGGGCACAGGCCAGGTGAGTACGAGAGGATTCCTCTAGATCGCGTGCGGTGACAATTTGGATTTGTTCAGGATATACCTATGGCTTATAGACCATACATGAGGATCGATGCCGAGGCATTATTCTCACCTCCCGGCCAACACCTCCCGAGAAGGGCCGAGAGATAGCGGCCGATCGATCGCGGGGGTAATGGATGCAGGAGCGACAGAGGCCTATAGATTATGGTGGGTAGCAGAGCTGCGAGGTGTACGTGATCATCCTGACATAGCTGTGATTACAGCGGAGAGAGATCATCTGCAGGGTTTAGTTCATCAGCTCCAAACGCGGGTGAATGAGACAACGGGATTGTTAGCGGTTGCAGAGTCACGAGTGGAGAGACTAGAGGCAAGATTCCTCCACGCGAGAGGACGTATTCGTATGTTACAGGAGATGTTGGCGGATCAGTGGGAGGAACCAATAGCAGTGGCACCTTTGAGGATGGAGAGGCCAAGTGAGTGGCATCGATGATCACGATCACCACCTGATTCGGGAGGAGGCGCAAGGGTCTAAGTGAATTTCATAGGAGTATAAGAATAAATAAGGATGCCGACCTGCGCGTCGATGATAGAGAAGATGTATTTGTTTAACATCTAAATAAAACTAAATATGTATGTTGATTTGAGTTATGATAATAATAAGAATGGTTGTGTTTTGAATGTTTTGTTTTGAAAAAGGATAAAGATGAATGTGAGCAAATAGAAATACACAAATAGATTTATATATACCACACATGATAGGTTATGGTAGGGGATGGTCGAGCTAACCTTGGGAGACCCCATGTCTCCTAAGTGCTGCCTACATAGCCCATTGCACAAAGCAAGGAGGGGCCTCAGACCGATGTAGTTCTCCCTTAGGACCAGGGAGAGGTGAATTCAGGCAATTTGGTTATGGTTAGGCAATTTGTTGGTTGGTAAAAATATTGATATTGGTAGGGTAATGTTGTTGGTGTTGGTAAGGGATTGGCGATGTTGGTGTAGGTATAGGTGAAATGAAAGTTAGCTTACCCAAGTAGTAGGGAATCGTGTCCTGATTAAGGTCAACACACAATCCTAGAGTCGAGTAAAAGAGGTAAAAGTGTCCCGTAGTTGAGAAGAGCTAAACAAACCACATATTAACATAGGATGGGCTTGAATCCCTAGGTGCCTTGCATAGGTGAGAAGTCGATAGGTGAAAAGAGTCGTATAATCACAATATATCGGATATACGTCACGTCCCTTGAGTTTTGTTGTGTTGACGAATGGTGAGGTGAGGTGGCTGGTATAGCTAGGGTGCAGAGAACTTATTATAAGGTGATTATTCTGACGAAAGAGAACCAAACCTAAATAGACAAGTCCATGACTCAAAAGTGCTTTGGAATATTGCTTTTATTTTTTTTAGATATAGGCGATCGATGCGGGGAAGTCCATAGGGGATATATTTTTTGTTCTTGAGGTCTTCACGAAGGCTGATCAATGCGAAGCTTCGATAAAGGCTGACTTTGTATAGCTTTCCTTGAGGAGTATCTATTTATAGTATGCGAGATGTGGTTTTGTGTATAGCTGTCCTTCGAGGAGCGATCTATTTATAATAGTAGAAGTGACTTTGCACATAGCTATCCCTTCGAGGAGCGAGTCTATGTATAACTTTAGAGAGTCTAGATGTCCGTTTGGCATGAAGCATCTAGTTTTGTAGGAAGTTTGACTCAAGAATATCCCATAAGTGTATAATTGAGAACATGTTATTTTGATACTTTTAAGTCATGGACCAGACTAAAAAAGTGGAAGGCATCTTTAAGAGGAGGTAATGACCAAACCATGTGAGCTTGATTCTATTTTGAGATGCATGGAACAAAAGTGTATGAGGTAGTAAATGAGCTCAAGGGACGAGCGCAAGGTAGATAAGAAGTGATATAACACTAAATTCAACAGTAGAATGGTCGAAGATGCAAGGCATTAAGGGGTTCAGGCTCAGGTTTACCATTAAGCGAAGCTAAATGGTAAGTGCCTGATCCGTAAGTATGAGTGATAATGTAGGGCCCAATCCAATTAGGAGCAAATTTTCCACGTTTGCTCTTTTCTAGTTTGGTTACATGTTGATTCTCTTTGAGGACAAGATCACCAACCTTAAAGGTACGCTCATGAAGTCACTTATCATAAGCACGCTTGATGCATTTTTGATAGATTTGAAGGTGGTCAAGAGCTGTAAGATGACGCTCGTCAAGAAGCTCCAATTGGGCTAACCGCTCTTGGCGGAAATCATCATTGGTGAGAATATCCTGAAGAGATATTCTTAGGGAGGGTATTTGTATTTCGAGAGGCAAGACAGCCTCGGTACCATATACCAAAGAGAATGGGGTGGCATTAGTGGAGGTGCGAATGCTAGTCCGATAAGCCCAAAGGGCAAAGGGGATGTGATCAGGCCAATTGCTTCCAGAATCGTTAACAACTTTCATGAGGATTTTGGTTAGGGTTTTATTAGAAGATTCAACTTGACCATTTGCTTGTGGATAGTAAGGTGATGAGAAGCTAAGTTTGATACCAAAGTTGTCACAAAGGTCTTGTAACAACTTATTTTTGAAATATTTTCCATTATCTGTTATCAGGCGATGAGGAACACCAAAACGACAGATAATGTGATGGTTAATGAATTCGATGATTTTTTCTTTTTTGGTTGAAATGAGTGGAATGGCTTCCACCCATTTAGTGTAATATTCGGTTGCTGTGATTATCCAATGGTGACGTTGCGAAGATGGTGGGTGAATCTCACCATAAGGTCTAAACCCCATTGTGAGAAAGGCGAAGATCTCGTGCGACACATAGGCGGATGGCTAGGAGTATGTTGAAGGTTGGCATGTTGTTGACACATAACACAACGCTTAACATATTTGTAGCATAGTGATCATTATTAAGTAGGCCAATAATAGCCTAGGCGAAGGATCCGTTTAGGCCAGGCCAGGCCACTAAAATGTCCACCACAAATACCGTCGTGGACTTGTTGGATGGTATAGGTGACCTCCGCACCGGTTAGACATCGAAGGAGGATGCCATCAAAGCCACGTTTATAGAGGAGTCCCCCCATGATGACATAACGAGAAACACTTTTAAGAAAAGCACGTTTTCCATTACTAGTAAGGTCAGGTGGGAGAACAGAGGTTGTAAGGTAGTCGTGAAATTGGTGATACCAGGTATCCTGTGAATTAGCAGACACATTATTTATCATACAAACATCCAGGGTTGAGTAAGATGGGGCAAAGAGTTGTTGGACCAAGATGAATATGTCAGAGTCAGTTGGTGAGGCAGGAATTTGCGAGGCTAAGCAAGCCATAGTATCCATAAATTTGTTAGTGGAGCGGGGAATGGTTTGGATAGAATAATGAGTAAATAAGGTCAAAAGTGAATCCACGTAATGTTTGTACTTTTGAAGTTCCTCATTTTTACATTGGTAGATGCCCATAACTTGATTGACTACCAGTTGGGAGTCACCAAAAATGTTAATAGACTTGACACCTAAGTGTAACGCAACACAGAGACCCAAAACAAGGGCCTCGTATTCCATTGTATTTATTAGTGCGGGAAATCGAGCGGAATGAAAGAGGCATAGGCTCGGCATTAAGAGGAATGAGAACAACGCTGGCTCCACCTTGCCATGCTTGGCATTTGGATCCATCGAAGAAGAGGGTCATTGGATACGACTCCTCACTGAGTGAAAGAGTGGCAATGAGTTCGTCGGGAAATTAAAATTGGTAAATTGCTCCCCAGGTAAAGGGGCTTCCGCGAGTTGGTCTGCGATAGTTTGTCCTTTGATTGACTTCTGGTGTACAAATTCAAGGTCGAGGTCAGAGGAGCATAAGCCATCGGGCGATGCGTTGGTTTAGATGAGGTTTGGCGTACATATAATGAATGGGGTCCGCGTTGGTGATGACAAAAGTTTTGTGATTCAGGAGGTAGTGTCGGAGTTTGGTGGCTACGAATGATAGGGCTAGGCACAACTTTTCTACATGTGTATACCTAGTCTCGTAATCCACGAGAGTACGACTTATGTAATAAATGGCTTGTTCTCGATGCTCGGAGTCACGATGTGCGAGCATGGCTCCTACAACATGGTCGGTGGCAGAAAGGTAAAGGTAGAAAGGGTGATCGTCTTGAGGTGGGATAAGCACGGTGGTTGCAAGAGATAGGCTTTAAGAGCCTCAAAGGCTTGGTGGCACTCTTCGCTCCATTGAAAGACAATGTCCTTTTTAAGGAGATGATGGAAAGGTTGACATCGATCCGAGAGTTGGGAGATGAAATGCCGGATAGATTGGAGTTTACCTTGCAAACTACGCAATTGTTTGAGGTTAGTAGGTGGGGGCATTTCTAGGATAGCTTTGACTTTAGCTGGATCGACCTCGATGCCACGCAAAGAGATGATAAAACCAAGAAGTTTTCCCAAAAGGACACCAAAGACACATTTCTTTGGTTGAAGACGAACACAATATTGTAACAGGTGATCGAAAATAATGGTTAAAACATCGAGATGTTCACTGCGATGTTTAGATTTGCCAAGAAGATCATCGACATAATCCTCAAGGATAGTGTGCATAATGTCATGAAAAATGTAAGTCATAGCCCGCTGATAGGTCGCGCCAGCATTCTTAAGGCCAAATGGCATGACACGATAACAGAAGGTTCCCGAGGAGTTATGAAGGTAGTTTTATGTTGATCGGCGGGGCTACAAAATTTGATTGTATCCCGAGAAGCCATCCATGAGAAAAGCATCTCATGGCCGCGGTGAGATCAACAAGTTGATCAATACTTGGGAGAAAGTCATCCTTTGGGCAAGCGAGGTTAAGGTCTCGAAAATCCATACATATCCGAAGTCCCCCCGTTGCTTTAGTAACAGGTACGATGTTAGAGATCCATTGAGGATAGTCAATAGGTAAGATGAAGGAAACAGAAAGGAGTCGTTGAAGCTCTTCTTTGACCAAGAGGGCAATGCGTGGATGCATTTTTCTCAGTTTTTGTTTAACTGGTTTGGAATCGGGTTTTAGGGTAATGTTATGGACAGCAATGTCAGGATCAATTCCTGGCATGTCAGCGTAGGACCAAGCGAAAGCTTGGTTGCGGGCACGGAGAAAGGTAGTAAAGGCGGTTTGTTCTGATGCGTTAAGAGATTGTCTGATCTTCACAATGTGAGGATCATCCTCTGTGTGGATGTTGATTTCTATAGTCGACTCATTCAACATGGTTTGAGTTTCAGATGGTAAGGCGCGTTGAATATAAGAGTCATCCGCACCAAGGTAAGTGAGGATGGAGTCGTCATCCTGGCACTCAACAACATTAATTGAAGGTGAGTCCTCTTCGATCATGTCTGGATACAGAAGGGGAAGAGAAGATGGGTCTTCATTATCACGTTGATAAGTGAGAGGACCCAGGAAGATAGCGTTTATGAAAAAAAAAAGTTAGGAGGGATAGATTCAGGGTCTATCGACTCTGTGGGTGACGATGGCAAAATGGGTGATGATGGTTCGGAGGGGTGACTTCGTCGTCTTCCTGGATACAACGGATATGCGATGTTTTCTTTGGTGTAAGTGTTTGAAAATCCAAGACCACTACGATCTTTGTGTTTGCGTGTAGTCATGGGAATGATTGTATGTCGGCCTTGTTCATAAAGACCAAAACCAAAACCTTTCCAAGCACAGCGAGTCAAGAAGGTGAGGGCGAAATGATGATTTGTCAGGTATTGAAAATCAGATTGGAAGGGAACCACACCAAGGGGAGGTTCAGGGGTAATGGAGGATGTGTCGACACCCCCATACGTTAGGTTGGTGCGGCAATTAGGTGGTCCGTAGGAGATTACCTCCCCCACACGACGGTCGTAGGTAGGATGCGCATGTAACTATCCATACTCCTGTGGGGTATGGAAAGAGCTAACGTTATATAGGTGATACTCCCCCAGCGTAAGGCATTGAAAAACATCTACTAAGGGGTCTGAGGTTGGGATGTTGTCCGCGGGAAAGGAAGTGGTATTTGCGGATGGTTTCATTGGTTGAAGGTGTAGGTGCGGTTGAGGTGGATGGTTGAGGTGTGGTTGAAGTGGATGGTTGGGTTGGATGAATGGGTGTCTTGACTGGTACAAGCACATCATTAGGGTGATATAACATATTGCAGGTTTTGAAGGGGGGAGGATCAGCTTTTACGGTGTAGGACTTCCCCTCGTACTCAAATTTTATGCATCTATGTAAGGTGGAGGGAACGCATCCCATAGCCCGGATCCAGGGCGGCTAACAACATGTTGTATTGGAATTCTCCCTCAAGGACATAGAAGAGTTCGGGTAAGGTACGTGGCCCTACACGAATGTTAAGGATCACGGTGCCTAAGGTAGAAGTAATAGCATCGTTGAATGAACATAACATGGTGGGGTTGGCACACATGCAGCTAGAGGGGATATTCATTTGTTGAAAGGCTTTGGAAGAGATGATGTTTAGGCTAGCGCCCCCATCAATCATAACACGATGCACCCGGATGTCCCAGACGTAAGCTGAGATGAAAAGAGCGGGGTCAGGATCTTCTGCACCAAAGTCAACAATTTCATCTTGGAGCCAGAGCGGTTTTGTTGCACGAGGGACGAAGTGGTAGATTGTTTGGTGAGAGAAGCAACGTGGTTGGGTGTTAAGATGGAGGTAATGGGAGGAAGGTTTCATTAGGTAAGACCTCTATCCCTTGAAGGATTTCAACGAGAGCTTGTCGATGAGATTTAGAGGTCTGAATGAGATCATACAGTGTCATTTTTACAGGTGATTGGTGAAGTTGTTTGATCATGGTTCGGTGGGCAACTCCATTAGAGATGGGGTAGGCAGGTCCACGAATAACCACTTTAGGTGGTGGTGCGATCGGGATGGTGGATGGAGAAAGAGAGGCCGCAGGTGTGCTTTCTTTAGCTTTCCCATTGTTTTTCTGCCCTCGAGTAGCAACACTAATCATGTTGATCTCGTGAACACGAGAGGAGGAAGACGGTAGGGATAAGTCATGGTCTTCGAGAGGTGGGGTTGTAATAATGATAGATCTTGGTGAGGAGGGGACAGGTGGTATAGGAGAGGGGATTGAAGCTAAAGGTTTCTCCCTTCGTAAGTTGTCTTTCTTAACCTTTCTATCTGAGAGGGTGGCCCGACGAAGTATGGCTTTCAACGCTTTGCATCCCTCTACATCATGTCCTGGTGTGCGGTGGTAAGTGCAGATTTTAGACTCATCATAACCTATAGGTCGAGGTTTAGATGGATCATAGGGTCTAAGTGGGGGTAGGGAAATGGTCGCATTCTCCACCAACATAGCAAGGATTTTGGCGTAAGACCCTTTGAGCGGGTCAAAGTCAGAGGAAGATGAGGCTATTGATTGGGTAGGTTTTAATAATGTTTGGTATGGTTGATTTGTATGGGTGGCGGCTTAGCCAGGGTTTTGATAATTGGATTTAACTAAACGTGACCTCTTTGGCGTTGAAGTTATGTTTAGCTTTAGTCGAGATGATGGTAGCGAGAAAAACAACCACGGAGAAAGAGGAGTGATAGTAAACAAATCCTTTGATGATGGAGTTTGTTTAGGGTTGATAGGTGGACAGGATACTTGGGGTGACGGTGTTGATATACCCTTGGATCTTTGTATGGGTGCGAAGGTGTAGGTCGTTTTAAAGAAAACGCAGGAGGTATGATGTATTGATGCAAGGTGGAGGGATGAGGTCCCAATATAGAAGGTAGGTGTGACGGTGATGGTTTTAGTTGTGATAGAGACATAGGTTGGACTTGAGGAGATTGGGTCTGTCTCCTAAGTGGATGGACGGCTTTACTTTTGGATAAATCTAACCTTTTAGGTGGGTGTGTTAGACTGGGTATTGGTGAGGTCCCAAGCGTAGGGGAAGGTTTGGTTAGGTCAATAGAGGTGGATGAGGTATTTGGTAGAGATGAGGGGGGTGAAGATGAGGACATAGGCATTTTAAGCTTTTGTAAACACTTCGGGTATATGGTAGAGGCATCTGGATCAGTCATCTGCATTTGAGTAGAATATGGTGTACTCAAACGTTCCCATAGGACTCGTCTAATCTATCTTCGAGGGTGACAATCCTCACGTGTGAATAGGAACTTTTGTATGGAAGAAAGGTGGGTTGTGATTCCGGTCCACTTGTGGGTGTGATACGAGGGTAAATGAGGCCTTTGTATCAATGGGCGTTAAGAGGTCAACCGGTCATTTGAAAAGATTTAGGCGATGAAGAACTAATAGGTAGGAGGGCATGTTTGAGAGGATCCGTCATGATTAAAGAATTTGGTGATGTCGGTTCAAGGGGTTTCTCGTCTAAGGATGATGAAAAAAGTGGCGAGCCTTCCTCTTGTATAGCAAGAGTGGTAGAAGGAGATGTTTGGGAAATAGATAAGTTAGATAACATCCGCTCACAGTCTTGCAGAGATGTGGTGTAAGAAGGCTCATCTGTGAGAAGAGAACTCTGGGCGGTTAATTCCTTTATGGGTAAAGGAATGGCAAGGATTTCATCTTGTCTTGATGGTGGTGAAGGGGGTTCGGGTCCTGCGTTAGTGAAGAGGCTTGATTCAGAATTTTCTCGATAGAAGCTTTTGGTTGGGAGTCGAAGACTGCATGGATTTCATGAACACTCTCCTCGGCTAAGATATCTTGGTTTATGTTACTGTTAGATGAGTGGTTTGGGAATGGTTTGTTGAAGATTTTCAAATTTCGGTTAGCAGGGGCATTAGGATTATCGAGGTTATATCCCCTGCATCAACCATTTCCTGCACTATGTTTTTCAACATCTTGCAGTTTTCATGACTGTGTCCCTTCACGCGGTGGAAGTTACAGAAGTCATTTTCTTTGTACCAAGAAGGTATAGCGCGGGTGGAATCAAACCCGGAGTGAGGTTTAACAGGAGGTAAGGTAATAGCTCCTGCTTTGAGCAATTTTTCCAATATCACACCATAAGTTTCTCCCAAGGGAGTGTAATTGATGGGCTCGGCTTTATACTTATAGGTGGTTTTTGGCGGGGTATTAGATGGTGTTTGGGATTTGACCATCACCGCGTGTACAGCTCCTTTTGATTTCGAAGCAGTCGATGCGTGAGGATTGGTGGTGTTAGGTTTGTTGGTGGAGTCTTGGGTTCGAAAATGGGGTTTTGTTGCGCAACCGCAATTTCTCTTCCTCTAAGGCTCGAATTTCTAGTTTTCGAGCCATAGTAAAGGCCTCGTCAAATGTGCGGAAAGTTTGAATTTGGAGGGTAGGAGAAATGTGCTTAGCGCAGGCCCACGTAAAGAGTTCGATAAGTTCGGCCTGAGGCAAGGCATAAGTAAGTTGGTTGATAAGGCCCCACCATCGTCCAATGAAATCTGCGATAGATTCGTCTTCAAATTGTCGGATGGCATAGAGGTTGGTGATAGATACTTTCTTAGCAATGTTAATGGAGAAATGATCCAAGAAAGATTGGGCTAATTGGTTAAAAGAAGATTGAGTCTTGGGTTAAAGCAACTTTGTACCACTCAAGGCGGGTCTGATAAGGACATGGGAAAGGTGCGGAGTAGTAAGGCATCATCATGAGCAATCGAGATAGCGAGGCATGTCTAAATGATCACAAATGTTGTTGAGGATCCTCCTTACTATTAAAAGCAGTGAATTTTGGTAATTCCCATTGAGGAGGATATGAATGAAGGGGACGAGAAGGATGAATAGGCTACGAAAAACTTGCTCGTATGTCGAGTGCTACGGCTTCTGAAAGCAAAGCCTCAGATTTTGCATTTTGTCCATCATTTGTTTGATTAAATCGGTGGTTGGATGAGATGATGGTGCGGTTGTTGTAAAAGGAGGAGGATTGGGCCAAGGGCCACCACTAGACAATGGTGGGGTTAAATGTTGATAAGGTATTGAGGATGAATATGTTGAGGCGACCGAATAGGGATGTCCTATATAAGATGTTGAAGTCACTGGATACGTGTGTGGAAATGAAAAGGTGGGCGGAGCTTGAGAAGGAAAGCTTGTGTGGATAGGTGGCAGAGAGCAAGTTATGAAAGGAGCAGTCTGCGAGAGAGATGAGGTAGGAGCAGTTGGCGGTAATGATATGTGGGGCCCCAGTTAACAAAGGAAAGCCAATCATGCTTAAGTAAGAACCTCAAGAAGCCAGGAGTTGGGAGGCAGGGCTAAGGATGAAGAAGGCAAGGCGGAGTTATCGGGTGGAGAAGGAGCTAAGTGAGCGGCTATACTAATAGGCATACCAACAGGAGTTGACCATCGGGTGTACGGTCGGGGCATGAGACAAATAGTATTATGCAACTAGGATTAGCGTCCAAAAATTTCACAAATTCCTTATCTCCTACGAGGGATTTTGGGAACCTCATTTGGTGTCATAGTAGGATTCCCCAGAGATGTGAAGGGGTGATTCGAGGCAAAGGCACGGAGCGCAGGCATGTGAAACCATGGCTGCGCTTGTTTCAGTGATAACAACCATGGACAAGAGTACACAGTGAGGATGCAATCTATCGAGGAATAGAAGCAACAAACAAAATGTTGGAATTGGTAGGTTGCTGGTTTTGGGAACTATGAAAGATAATAACCATATCGGTCGAGATAACGATGTCGGTCGGTATAGCGGCGTCGGTAAGTTAACCGATGTCGGTATAATAGGACCGGTGTAAGAAGCGTAGGAAGTTGCTGATTTGGGGTTACGATGCTTAGTATACCTACCAAACTGTTCTAAAGTGATCACAAAAAATAGTGTATGACAGAGAAACAGAACTAAAAACAAGCAAGATGCACAAGCAAATTAACAGACTAACCCTAGGATTAGTTTTAATCACTTTGGGCTTATGCCTTAGATGCAAGATGATGTCAATCCTAAACAAAAGACTTAGGGGAAATGTCAAGTTTGTTTTGGCTTATAAGGTTACCTCAATCGGGCGGAGGAATACCGCGGAAAAGGGGGATGTTTGAGTTGTTGTGTTAATTATGATGTGATTTGGTATGTGTTGTGCAGTGAAAGTAAGATTAATTTCTTGTCAATACCATGGATATCACCCCCACGTGTATGACCTATTACTTAATCTATGTTCACTAGAATTGAAAACAACAAGCAAGAATGTGATGCACGTGTTTTAAACCCAAATCGAAAATGATATTCGATGAAGCAAAGAAGATGACTTTCACTAATGCAAAGATGTGAAAGCAAGACAAATTCTTTTACCAAAATAAAAAAATATCTTGTGAATATTTTAGAAGAAGAAAATAGCAAGTGTGCTCCCTATATGAAAGCAAGCAAGAAAGAAAAGAAACCCAAAATGGGTCCCACGGGTGTGCCAAAATGTTTCACACAGAATGCTTCCATTCCTGGAATAGAGTTGCTTCTATCCTTTCATTCCTTTGAGAAACAGATAAGGGTTAGGGCTAGGAGGAATACCTGTTGAATGTTGAGAGGGTGTGCGCGTACCATAGAGAGAGATCAGATCGATTGCGAAGAACTCCTTTTTATGCAGGAAGGACTACTGCAGTAAGAATACAAGACCACCAGATTCTAATTAGACAATAAATGAGGGAACTACCTTGGGCCCAGGAAGTATTAAACTTCCTTTCGAAGGTGGTCAGTTCCCCTACTAATATGAATTAACACAAATTATTGCAAAATTACAATTTAATTACCTTGTTAAAACAATAGAGGAAAGGGCTAGTTTTGGTTTTGAATCACAGTGACCGATGCTGGAGTCACTTTCATCACCACGTACTGGTTTCTGCTAACCGATATCGGTAGGGGCAGTGGTTTAGGGGCTTTTAGTGAAGGTTGGCTATAAGGTGGCTATGGTGTTTATAAGGCTAGTAAATGATTGGGGATAGGTAATGGGGTGATGGAGAAGACTCAGAGAATATGGGGGCTGTTCTTGGGGCAATGTAAGGGTAGAGGAATGACAGTTAGATGTAGGGTGTTACCGGGTAGTGGATCTGGGAGTAGACTTATAATTACTGTGACTCAGAAATCCAAGAAATGTTATTAAAAGAACGTATAAGACACTACTTACTAGTTCCTGATGAAGATATCAGGTCCAAAGACTGTGATAACGAAGGCAGGGCTCAGGTAGGATGATCGGATAATCAAAGATGAGCTATCTTCTCTCCCAATGCTTGGATGAGTGTCACTGGGCTCTGGTTACTCAGTTGCAGTCTTGGGCTTGATGTCCTTCTCTGCAAACTCCTCTCTTTCCTTCACTTGTCTCTGCTCGGCCAAGTGAATTCCGGATCCTTCCAATGACTTCCGATATTCAGATCAATGAAAATCCAGCCCCTTTTTTTTGGTTGGGGGAGGTCATTTACAGGGAACCGATGGCGGTTACGTAACCGACGGCGGTCGAGTAGGAACCGATGTCGGTTAAGTCAAAGTGGGCTATTTTTAGTAAAATAGCCAACTTTCCCTCCTTTTCTCTGAGGAATTAGTTGTGGGCTTGGTCAAGTCATTATTAGGTTGATTTTGGTGCGGGTGAGGAGTAATTAGTCATGGGTGTGGATGTAGACCAAGTTATAGGTCTTAATTAGGTTAGTTTAGGGTTAGGGCTAGGTCATGATGAGGTGGCGAAATGTGGTGGCAGGTTTGGAGATGTGGATTTATTAAATATAAGGTAATTAAGTCCCCTTTTACGATACGGGCCTCGCAAGTCAGAAATTTTTCCTTAGGCATTTTGAAGCCAAAATCTTGAAAAATTTCCAACTATTCACCTCTCCATCGCGACTCTCCTAGATGTGTGTCGCTTTCCCATTGGGCATGGGCTTTAGGGCCGAATTTTCCTCTAGCATTTGAAAAAATTTTCAAACTCTTCTAAGTCCACCTTTTTGTTATCCTCCCATGCCACGTGTTGCCCTTCCATTGGCACGAGCTCTACGTTTGAAATTTTTCCATGAATTTTCCAAAATGAGAGAAAATGTTAAGTGACCCCCACCACCCATCCACGTGTCACCATCTCACTAATCACGGGCCAATTGACTTCGAGGAATTTTCCACGTGAGAAAACATTACGACCCTGCCACCTATTGGTCCATCAACTAATCACATTGTACCACGTGGGCACATCACGGTAGCGGACAAAAATTTTCCTTTCGCCAAAATTTCAAAAATGACAAGTTAATAATGTTTTCCCGCACATCCCTGACCAATAGGAGCCTGCCACGTTAGCATAAAGATTGCAATGATAAATTTGACGGCCCGAGAGCTCGTCAAAACATGAAAAATACAGGAATGCCCTAGAAACCAAATTTTTGACAATGAAGGCAGACTTTCATTTTAAACCAACTGAATCATTTTTTGACATCATTTGCGACCTTGGGATTGGGGAAACACTTGCACGAATTCAGGATTTGATCAATTTCGAGTTTTTGCATGATTTGGCAATGGAAAAAATGGCACAACCCATAAAAATGAATAAATTAGGGCACAAATGGGGGGAAACTTGGATCTTGTTTCAAAATAGGGTAGAATAACAACATTATGAGCATATCAAAGGCATTCAATTAGAAAATGTGAACTGCATACCATGATACCAAAAATGAACGTTTGTGAGTACATTTGGTCATGAAAAATAAGGCACATTATGTAAACTCAATAATGGGACCAACATTGGCTCCTTCTTGGGGATGGGCACTCCCAGTGAGTGCCACAAGATCACAACGTAGACCAAGTGCCAAAAATCCATTGGGAAAGGAGTCAAAACATGCAGAGCAGCCCAAAAACTAGAATTTTCACCAAAAACAAGCCAAGAAAACCAGACCAAAAATGGTTTCCAAGGACAAAAGGGAAAACCACAAGCCAACAACAACAAGAACAAGGAAAAGACAAAACAAAAACAAGGGCTATACAAAATGTACAACTTGTGCATACCTCACATGGGGATTCAATCCAAGAAATGTTTTAAATGTCTACCATTAATAGGCAGCTCCAGAAAATCCCCATCCAAATCCTTGAGAAAAAATGTATTTTCTCCAATCTTGATATCAATGGCATAAGGGCCCATCCATAGAGCATCAAACTTGCCATGCTTTCCCTTGTCTTCATGCCTACTATCCCACAACAAAACCAGATCTCCAACACTAAAAGCTCTAGGGGTGACCTTCTTATCAAACAACTTCTTCAATTTCTCCCTAAATCTGACATGCCTTTGATGAGAAGCTCTTCTTTCTTCATCCAACTCAATGATCTGATTGATTCTTGATTCATATGGGCCATGTTCTTGATCTTCCAACTTTGGGCAAACTGAAAAGTGGATAATTACAGGTGTAATGGCAGCAAAGCCTAAGTTCCATACACTAGTTCAAATGGAATTTTACTAGTTGCTCTTTTTGGAGTTATTCTATCAGCCCAAACTACAAATTTCAACTGTTCTCCCCACTTCTTCTTGTTGATTTCAAGGTTTTTCTAATGATCTTGAGCAAGTTCTTGTTACTTGATTCAACTTGCCCATTCCTTGTGGGTTGTAGTTTGAAGAATAGGTCAGATTTATCCCATATTCATTGCACATTGCCATCAAAGGCTTGGCTCTAAAACACATAGATTATCGAGATACAATCTTAACTTGAACTCCAAACCTACATATGATATGATTCAGCAAGAAATCCATTACCACTTGGTGTGTTGCCTTTCTAGATGGAATTTCCTCAACCCATTTTGTAAAATAATCGGTTCTTCTACAAGGATCCATTTATGAACCAGCACTAGAAGGATCTGAAATCTCACCAATAAAATCCATTCCCCATTGTTTGAAAGGAGCTTCAATTGATATAGGCAAAAAGAAGGGAACCTAAAGCTTTCAATCTTCCCGAGAAGCGTTGGCAACTATCACATCTTCTAACTAGCGGTTTGCATCTTTAAAAAGAGTTGGCCACCAATAACCAGCTCTTAAAATCTTATGTGTTGTCACTCTCCCAGAAAAATGTCCTCCAAAACTCCCCATGGAAATCAGCAATCAACTCAGAGCTTCATCTTCAGTTATGCATTTCAAGAGGACACCCTCAGGGTTCTTCCAAGCCAGCCCAAGGTCTGTTATGATATATTTTTGAGAAGCTAGCTTAAGGGATCTTTTCTGATTTTTATTCAAGTGACTAGGATAGCATAGGTGCTTGAGGTAGAAGACCACATCCTTATACCATTCAGAATTCATCAATTTTCAAGAAGACTCTGCCTTCCTTCCTCTAGGTGATTCACTTCTACATTTTGCAAATTACTCTCGGCCATGAGCTTGGCAAGACCCAAACCTCTTACCAACTTTGTAGTTTGGATATCCATATCATACTCTTGTAATTTGTTGACCCATCTACATCTCTTGCTTGATATCTCCATGTCTATAAGATGTCTTTAACCATGGTGTGAGGAACATAAGCAACAACAACTTTGAACTCAAAATGTAGGGCTTGAAAATCTTTGTTGCTTTTACCAATGCAAATGCTTATTTCTCCATAATTGTGTACTTTAGTTCAGCTACTTGTAAAGCCTTACTAAAGAAATCAATAGGCCTCTCAGCTCCATTCTCATCCTTTTGTAACAAAACTGAAGCAATAGTAAATTCAGATGCAAAAGAGAAGATTTGGAAAGGCATCTTATAGTTTGGAGCTGCCAAAACAGGTGCATGCTTGAGTGCATCCTTTATTCCTTCAAAAGCTTGGATGGCAGCCTCTTCCCACTTAATAACTTGATCCTTTCTTAGCATGCTTGTGATTGGAAGAGTTAACTCAGCAAAATTGGAGACAAACCTTCTAATGAAATTGATTTGGCCAAAGAAAGATTGGATACCTTTCTTGGTTCTTGGAATAGGCACCTTGCTGATTGCTTCCACTCTCTCAGGGTCTATCATAACACCTTCTTTGGACACAATATGTCCCAAAACTTGGCCTTTGGCACACCAAAATGACACTTCTTTGGATTAAGTGAAATGCCATACTCTCTACATCTGATCAGCATCTTCTCTAGGTGTTGCAAATGGTCTCGATCATCTGCCTTGAAAAAACAGTCACATCATCTTGGTAAACTACAATAAATTCATTGATATAACCAGAAAAGGCAACATCCATCACCCTTTGAAAAGTAGCACCAGCATTCATCAATCCAAAAGGCATCCTTACAAAAACATAAGTCCCCCAAGGAGTAGTGAAGGTTGTCTTAAGTCTTTCTATTCTTTGACAACTACTTGATTGTATCCAGAGAAACCATCCAAAGTAGAAAGCATTTCTGACCCTGTTACAAGCTGCAACATATTCTCCATGTTTGGAAAGGATAGTTGTCCTTCATAGATGCTTTTTTAGATTCCTAAAATCCACACAAAGTCTGATATCTCCATTCTTCTTTCTAACTGGGACAAGGTTGCCACCCAAGAAGAGTATCTAGTAGGCTGAATGATGCCACCATCTCTCAATTTCTTCAACTCTTCCTTGCATTTTCATGGAAAGCAATGGGTTAATAGGCCTTTGTTTTTGTCTAAATGGCTTGGTTTTGGCTTCAAGAGGGATCTCATGCTGAAATAAATCTTCTCTATATGCCTTCAGCTCTGAATAAGACCAAGCAAGGCAGTCTTGATATTTCTTTAAAAGTTGGGCATAGGACTATTTCTCTTCTTTGCTGAGATGGCTGCCCAACCAGATCTTCCTTGGTTTGTCTTTAGTTCCCAAGTTGTGCTCTTCCACATCCCTTGAAGCATACATCTTTCTATTAATGATACAATCAACATTGCTAAAAGTTGGATTCAAGTGCAACAAGACCTTTAGGAATGGTATTTGTTTTCAATTGTATAATATCCTTGTCAAACAAAGTTTCTCTACCTTCATTCATGCACACCATTGGTTCCCAATCAATATTCTAACCAGAAAACTCTCCTTGGCATTGTAAGAATCTCAACACTTGTGCATCATCATCAAAAATCTGCCAATGCTTCACATTATCCGGGACAACTGGCCTTGTTAGCACTTCAATATCATATTCACAAAAAGGTGAAATGGTGTAATTGTCGAATCTAGAACCTAGAACAGCCAGCTTATCAGTAGCAGCAACATTAAGACTTCTATCATGGTAAACAATGTTAAAGGATTCAAACATTTCAATCAAGTCCCAAACAACATGCTTATATTGTTTCATACGCTGATTTTTTGTAGCATACAACTTTCTTACTTGCTTGACAACCAGCTCTGAATCCCCCTTGGCAATAATATCCTTCACTCCATATTTCCATGCAATCCTTAATCCCAATAATAATGCCTCATACTCAGCAATGTTGTTAGTGCACTCAAAATTGAGCTTGAAGGAAAAAGGAAACTTTTCTAAACTAGGAGAAACCAACACTATACCAGCACCATTGCCAAATTTGGAGAAAGCTCCATCAAATAGTAATGTCCATGGAGAACCTACCATACCAAGGCACTCTGATTTATCCATCTTATTCTCTTTTCCATCAGCAAAACCAATGAAGTTGTCAACATCTACATCAGCAAACAACACTTCATAAGAAGCATTGTTGGGATCTTCAATCAAGTGTAACATCTTCTTTTCACCATAGAGTTTGACAAGGCTGCCCTCAATGGGAATGGTGGAAAAGACATGTCCATTTGAACACTACCACCAACACTTGCAGCCCATTTTCTTGACAAAAGCATACCCCATTTGGCAGGGCAATCAACAATTACAACATCAAGTTTTAAATTCTTATCCGGATAGGCTGCAAGTTGCACTACCAACCCCTTCACACAACCAACAACCGGAACTTCCCTTGAATCCATGGCTGTACACTTCCCATATGCTATTGTCACTTTGATATCCAACTCATTCATAACTTCTAGAGGCATAACATTACATGATGCACTGGAATCAAACATGTAATTGTGAAGCAACCTACCTTTTATGAGAAAAGTTGTGAAGAATGGATCAACATTCAATTGGGAATCAACCAAGGATGTCCCCAAATACACTTCAGGTGCCTCTCCAAAATATTCCATTGGTGGTGGTGTTTCAAGGCCAGCAATGCTTTGAAGAGGATTCTCAACAACATTTACATTTCTGCTTGGTATACTCTTTTCTTCCTTCAATCCCAAGTATTCAAAAGCTCTTTTCTTGTGTTTAGGAATTCTAAGCAATTCAATAATGGGAACACTCACTTTAATTTGGCTCAATACCTGGGCTATATCATATGGAACATTCTTTGGCAAAACAACATTGGAAGGGAAACAAGAAGGTTCATCAGATGGAGAAGTATTCTTGGCAGCTTGGGCATGAAGAGGACTGATATTTTTGCATGGGACAACAGGGTTCTTGGCAATTGTTTCTCTTCTAGGATTATCTTTGGGAATACTTGTGAGCAAGGGTGTCTTTGGTTTGGCTTGAGGACCAGCTCCCCTAACAACTTTACTTCTAGTATTGTACTCCTTTTCTTGACCAACCACAACATTCATTAACAATTGTCTATCTTCCTCTGAAGGAATACCACCATCATACTTCTTGATCATTAAAGCCCTTAGATATTCAAAGTCATTATTAGGAATTTCAAAAGCTGAACTACATCTACATCATGAACTTGAGGAAGAGAAAGAAATGGTACCCTCTTTATGCAATCCCAAAAGGTTGCAGCAGTCCTTGCACTTATCACATCTATTGATGTTGCTGCTTGTTGTGAGCATGAAGAGCTGCCCATCATACAAATATTATCATCCATTTCATTCTCATTATCATCATCAATATCTTTCTGGTCCATTTCACATGGTGGATGAGGAAGAAAACATCTGTCACACCAATCCATATCAGCAATTTCTTGAACAACAACAACTCTTGCAGTTAGAGGGTCAGGCACCACTCTATTTTCATGTGCTTGGGGTTGTCTACTTGTAGATCCAACATGCCCTTTACCTCTATCATCTTGTCTTTGATCACCCCTAGGATGATTGCCAAATCTATCATGGTTTTGAGTTCTTTGCTGTCCTTGTGAACTTTTCCCAATTCCTTTCTCATCCCGGGCTAACTTGTAAGAAATTTCTTTAACAACCCCTACCAAAGTCTTGACAACATCTTCTAAATCAGCACCCTTGCTAGCTTGAGGCTTCTCGGGTTTATCAGCTTCACACCATCCCTCTTAAGTGGTTTACCAATAGCCTTGATATTATTTTCAATTTGAAGTGCCATGGTGAAAGCTTGTCTCAAGTTTGTAGGATTTTTGTCTCTCAAGTAATAGGCTGCCTTTTTATCAAATGCATCTGTATATTTGATCAAGCAAGATTCATCACAAGGCCTCAAAATGACAGAAACCTTCTCAATGTTTTATTAAATCTTGTATTAAAGTCATGAACGGTCTCATTAGGGTTCTTCTTGATGTTCTCAAACTCGGATAGAAGGAACCTGGATCTATTTTCTCCATATTGTAATCAATGCATTACTCATCTCATCCATGAATCAATAGAGTTATCAGGTAGAGCTTTATACCAATCTCTTGCATCTTCCTCAAGTGTATGGATAAACAACTTAATATACACATCCTCAAATTCTATTTCAAAATCTTCCATCATGTTAACAAAGAGTTTGAGATGTTGATCTCCAGTTATGGCATTGTTACCTTGGAATTTTGGTAACCTATTTCTCACATCTTGTGGGATAGCATTTGGATAACCATCCATTCCTCCAAAATTTATAGGACCAAAGGTGTTAACAAAAAATGGAGGTCTAGGCTGAGCCATATTGTTTGGTGGGGGTGATCTTGGAGGTGAAACAAGCTGATGAGGAGTAGTAATGGGTCTGATTGGAATAGATGAATGATCTCTAAAATGACAACCCCCCAAAGGCTCTCTCTCTTGATAAACTTTAGCAAACTTAGAAACCACAGGAGCAGATCTAGGAGTAAGTTTTTTAAATACACAAGAAGGTCCCTCACCTGATGGAGAATGAAAATCAGCAAGAAGATTTCCTGAATCAGATCTACTTGAAGAAGAATTATAATCTTCAATAACAAGTTGCTCTCCTTCAAATTCAACTATGGGGATTTCTTTTCTTGCAACCAAATCACCAACCACTTTCCACACTCTTCTTCCTCTAGTTCGAGCTTCTTGATTCAAAGGAGAAACTTCTTAGAAGAGTCCTTGATGAAGAGGGATCTCCTTCCCTCCAGCTTTGACATGATTTAAACAACAAATTTCAAATGACAAAATGTGTAAGACAACTAGGTATTTCAAGATCCAAACAACATGGAGTCGCCACTAAGGATTTCACCTTAGTTGTGCAAGAAAGCACTAAAATATCTGTCAAATGTATGCTATGAAAAACTTTGCAAGGGTTTCACAAATCAGATCTTCTTCTTCTTAATTTAACCAAAAACAATGCATCCAAATCATATAAACTGCTGGTAAATGATAAGAGCAGGCTGAGTTTGAAATCCTTTTTACCCAAAACATGCAGATCTGAAGTATGAAATGATATCTCAAGAATGTAACAACTCAAATACTTAATCACACAAATGCTCAAACCTTTCAAATACTTCAAAACCACCAAGAAATTCCAAGAAGTCCCTGAAAATGGCACCACTCGGGTGTTGGTATCTAGATTTAATCTCCTTCACAACTTGAACAACATCATGAATTTTCACAAGACACTCAAGGATAGATAGATGTTTTGTATGTCATTTATAGCCGGGGAAGCACACCTATCTACTTGTTTGCATTCAAGAATTGAGGGAGTGGATAGCACCTTCAAGAGGGTTTTGATCTAACCCTCACTATTTTAGGTTGTGCCTATCAACCAAGGCAAGAGAACCTATATTGCAGCCCCTATATGGTAAGGAGATGGAGATGTCCTTGTGTTTTGCATATGATATGGAAGAGGCTTTGTGAAAACATGATCAAGTATCCATTATCCAAACTCAAAGGAGTTGTCACTACTAAATGATGGAAATGTTCTCAAAACAAAGCTAGAGCTGCTAAAGACATGATAAACCCTGATCAACTTTGTGCATTTTAGTGAAAGGATTGAATTCTTTTGTGGACACACAATGCAAATGTAGGGGTATTGTAGGTAGGATGAGTTAGTTTAAAATGAAATTCTGATGAGAGATGTTGGAACAAGAGTAGTTAGGAGTCATCACCTTCTTTGGGAAACTTTGCAAATGAATTACAACACCTAAACAATAGAGATGTTTCAATGAATCTGAAGTGCTCTTTCAACCAGGATGTGTGCACACATGGATGCCCAAATCTGCACTATTCCATACAAACTTTGATAACCTACCACAAAGGCTTGAAGAAAAATACCAATGAAGCATCCAGGAATCCCTATTTAATCATGACCTAAGGTGCACCCAAAGGTTTACAGACATAGTCTCATTAATCAAGGACAGTAAGATGATTTTAAATCTGTTTATCTTCTATCAGATGAAAGCTCTTCTAAATACAAGATTGCAAATGCCATTAAACCATCAACTAGAAATGAGACCCTGTATGATCAGAGAGATCCTAAACACAAGATTGCAACATGAGCATGAAACACAAATTGAAAACATACTGAAATATAAGTGTATGCAAGCTTTGCCAAGAGATAAAACCAGTTAATCCAAGAATTTGATCAAATATATCAGCAAGGGAATGTTATTTAGACAATCTCAAAGCTTTTTGATGGCTTTACAGCTGAAACCAACTCAACATGATGAACATTTGATGCAAACAGAATAAAAAATGGCTCTCAGGTAGTTCTCCAAAAGAAATGGACTTCTTCCAGTTTTCCACATGAAAATTCTTCTCTCTCTCCTCAAAATTCTCAACAGACCTTTAAAAATGCCTCCAAATTACATCATATACCCTCTTCCAGCTTGGATCCTTGCATCCCAAGCAAAGAATATGCTCAAGGGATCAAATTTGTTACAAAACCCTATCCATTTGATGAAAAATGATATAAAACTAAAAAAGCTCACCAAATGCCAGAGATGCACAAATATTTTAAAATATTGCATGAACTCGGATCCTTATCCATCCTAGGGTCACATTTTTGGCATTCCACCATGCCAACATGCATTTGCAATCATTTTCCACCTTTTTCCCTCATCATTTTTAACTCTGCAACTTTTCATTTTTTACCTTTCACGTGTTTTTCATGGGCTGAGAAAAATATTTCATGAAAAACACATAGGACATCAAATCAGCTCAAAAGAATGGTGCCATTGTTCTCAAAAGGCTAAAGGATGCGAAATCATATAAAATTTCATGTGAATTGGTGCAAAAATGATGATTCCAAGCATCTTGGAGCCCCAATGGCGCCCAAAAATGAAATTACACAAAGAACCGTTGATTAAAATCAACTTTAAATCTCTACCTCTCCACATGTGTCGATCAAATCTTGAATATTCCCTCAAAATACCCTTTTTTTCCTTTTGGATGAGGTGGGACACGTGTCCAAATACCATTGGACTGGGCCTTCCTTTTTAAAATTTGCATTTGCGACCCCTTTTTGACCTCGAGAAAATTTTGAAATTTTTCCCCGCTTGCCCCCTGATGTGCCACGTGTCCTCCTATGGGCCCTACTAAAACCGTGGGCCAAAATGATGACTTTGCTCCTTTTTTGAGAAAGGAAAATTTTCTCAACAATCTCCATGGGCCCGAACACCCGCTGCCTCCTCTGCCACGTGTCTCCGTCTCATTGGATGCGGAGCCGACCCTCCAAAATTGCCTTTAAACCTCCGAAGCACAAAAACCGTTGCGGGCCCATGCTCTCCATTTCTACTTTTGAAATGTGCCACGTGTCACCCCATGATTCGATGTGGGGGACACATTCAATTTTTTCCACGGGTTCCCACTGGACAATTTTTGGGTTGGGATTTTTGCCAAAATTTGTAAATTTTTCAACATTTCTCCTGCTCAAAATCCCCACCAAGTCTGGGACACGTGTCCACTTTTCATTCGTCATGGGCTTCAAGCCAAAATTTTCTTTTTACCCTGTGAAGTTTAAAACTTCAAATTTCTCCAAACCTCCATGCCCCTCCATTTCATCCCCTGCATACGTGTCACTTTCCTATTCGTGCGAGATCTAGGTCAAAATTTTCCTTAGGCATTTTGAAGCCAAAATCTTCAAAAAACCAACTATTCACCTCTCCATGCTGACTCTCCTAGACACGTGTCACCATCCCATTGGGCACGGGCTTTCAGGCCAAATTTTTCCTCTAGCATTTTGAAGCCAAAATTTTCAAACTCTTCTAAGTCCCCACTTTTTCAGTCAACCTCCCTGGACATGTGTCACCCTTCCATTGGCGTGGGCCTCCAGGTCAAAATTTTCCATGACATTTTGAGCCAAAAATTTGAAAAAATTTCAACTCAACTCCACCGCCCACTTGATCCTCCCATGCCACGTGTCACCTTCTCATTGGGTGCGGGCTCGGGCCAAAAAGTGACTTGAGAATTTTCCAAAATGAGAGAAAATGTTAAGTGACCCCCGCCACCCGCCGGTCCATCACTAATCACATCGTGCCACATAGGCACATCACTGTAGCACTGCGGGGCCACGGACAAAAATTTTCCTTTCACCAAAATTTCAAAAATGACAAGTTAATAATGTTTTCCCACACATCCCCGACCAATAGGAGCCTGCCATTAGCATAAAGATTGCAATGATAAATTTGATGGCCCGAGAGCCCGTCAAAATGTGAAAAATATAGGGAATGCCCTAGAAACCAATTTTTTTGATAGGGAAGGTAGAATTCTTCATTTTAAACCAACTGAATCATTTTTTGACATCATTTGCGACCTTGGGATTGGGGAAACACTTGCACAATTCAGGATTTGATCAATTTCAAGTTTTTACATGAGTTGGCAATGGAAAAAATGGCAATGGAAAAATGAATGGCACAAATGGGGGAAACTTGGATCTAAAAATGAATAAATTAGGGCACAAATGGGGAAACTTGGATCTTGTTTCAAAATAGGGCAAAATAACAACATTATGAGCATATCAAAGGCATTCAATTGGAAAATGTGAGAGGTGTATAATTTACGAGACCAAAAATGAAAAGATATGTTTGTGAGTACATTTGGTCATGAAAAATAAAATCGGGAACATTATGCAAACTCAATAATGGGACCAACCTCATTATATGTAGGTAAGAGAAATAACAAGCAACACATGCAAATGATTCATATAGAAAGGAAATTCATAAGTACTGAACACAAATGATTTATAACAGAGCATTATATTCATAATATCAAAGTTAATAACCCACATTATATCCCTTGAGGTCATAAAAGATCCTCATATAATTATGTAGAGCCAAGTCATGCATTAGAACTATACTAGGTTCATCATATTACAAAGAAAAATGAGAACCCATCCCCTTCTATGTGCTATTACTCACAGAGCTCTCCTAATCCCTAACCATAATTCCCTCCATTCTATTTTCTGTAGATCTTCACCTCTCTTCAACTATAACTTGATATCTTTTTATTCTACCGAGCACTTGTATATATAGCCTTAGCACCCACCGCCATGCCTTCCAGAAGTTACAGATTGGTTGCCAAGTATCGAAGTGGTCCTCCATGGAAGCATGCATTTCGTGATCCGAGCTCTCATTATTTACAATGATGTCTTCTTGAAAATTCCATCACATTCATGGAATATTACCTTTTTGATCCACATTCACCAGGATGGCACCTTATACATAAGGGTCATGCTTTTCTCATGTGCTTCCGGGGATGCCGAATGTGGCTAAATACAAAACCTATTTTATGCTTACACGCACGCACCGTGTGTTCTACAAAAACCCTGCTAGAACTCTTTCTCTATGTATCTTCAACTCACATGCCATTCTTCCACTAGGTCTCGCATGCCCACACCCATTCTTGTACTTAGCTGATATTTTGGGCCCAACATCACCCCACACTACACCTGTTCTCCATCCCCAAAAACACTCTTCAATTAAAGAATTTAAAGAATGGCGGATCCTTACAAATGGTTGGAATGGAAGAATGAAGGAATGAATAAATGGGGAAAATAATGAAAGAATGGGGAACTTAATTTACTTCTGGAGGAGGAGAGGGAAATCCTTTCTTAAATCAGCTTCTAATTTTCCCCAAGTGTCGACCTCGTTTACGCTTACTTGAAAATGTCACCCACTAAAATGATCACTTCTTCAAAACTAAGCTCCTCTCCCTTATCACTCATTATCTCCACAATATCCTCTAGCTATTTTCCCAAATCCTTGAGCACATCCATCCTTTGAGTGATTTGAGGGTACAATTCCTTTAGCTGGTTCTTGATTGAGCCCCGTAAGGTCTCAATGGATTTTGATTTCTTTTCTACCTCAGCTAGGATCTTGTCTCACTCCACCCTATTCCCCTTATTATTTTCTTAGAACTCCTTAAGTTCCACTTCATGGGTGGAAACTAGGATACTTTCCACTCTATCTCTTTCCACACGCTATCATAGGTAACCTCGGTAGTTTGTGCGATGACCTTTACATCGGTGGGGATCTTGTTGTATTGGTCAACAATCTCCTTGACCTTCATCTTATTTCTTTCTCTTGGCATGCCAATGCCTCCTCTACTGATTCTAGGGAAAGTGGTCACCTCTCCATAGTGAGTATGTGGGTCAAGTCCTCCAGGAATTGCAAGGATGACCCATACTTTTACACGGGCAACGTTAAGTCTGGATGTTTTAGGACAATGGCATCTGTGATCATCTCTATCTTCTTGTATGCCTCACACACTCTTGCCTTTTCATCTTTCAACTCATGCCTTAACTAAGTGCTGATTAGCTCTTCCTACTTCAAGTCCTTGGTCTTTTCAATGAGCTCTTCTTCCTTTTTCTCCAGCTCTACCTCTAGGAACTTTACCCTGTCATTTCTCCCAAAGATCCTAGCTTCAACCTCAATCCGAGACTTTATCAGCGTGTTGCAAATCCGATCATATGAAAACCTCTCGAGCATTCACCAAGGGGTTTATCCCTTTTTTTTGGCACTTGCATCAATTCCCCTTGGCTTACTTCAAATTCCAGCTCATCAATGTGGGACTCAAATTCCCATGACAACATTTTCCTTGTCTCGAGGGTATGCACCTTCCTCATCAAATGAATTCATAGCTAAAATTTGTTCTATTGGACGGTGCTCTAGAAGCACATGCATAACACCTTGTTTAGATCATCAATGTAGCCCATCCCTTGAACTTGTGATGCTTCTACGCTCTTCCTCCCTATGCGTGTGGCCTTTGGAAAACTTACATCCAAATGGGATCTCCTCCCATGCTTTGCCATATTCTTTTTCTACGCTCTCCTCCTTAGCTTCCTTCATCACCACATCCACACTGCATTCCACTTCTTGTTCTACCAGGTCCTTGATGATTTTTGCTACTTATTTCTCCACAACCTTGTCTACCTATTCCTTTGTGAGGCTTGGGGTCCTTTTTTCTTTTGTAACTTCTTCCCTACCTACCCCCTTGCCTTGGGTCTCAGCCTCTTCTTCATCCTCCTTTTCCTCATCTCCTTCATTATACTCATCTCCTTCTTCTTCATAATCATGTATCTCATAGATGGGATGGATTTTCCTCCTAGTTCATATTCATCATCATATCTATCGCCAATGTAGGCATCTAGGTCTTCTATCTCTTCTCGAGTCGCCTTTATCTGTCACCTTCATTCTTCTTCCTTGCTTTAGAGATTTTAGTACGGGATTCTCTTCTTTATTTTTCTTCGATAGGTGATGTCTTCCTTGGAAATTTCTCCTAAGTGAGGGGCTCTTCATGCTCCGATGCTTCTTCTTCTAGAGTCTTTTATTTCACTAAGGACTTCTTCCTCTGCTTGCACGTAAGTAGTAGGCTTAGCGTTTGTCTCCGGCATGCTTACCGTCTGAGTAGTTTGAACACTTGGTGACTTCTGCACTTCTTCTCTTTCTCTCTTTCTAGGCATGGCTTTCTTCCTTTTCATAGGGTATTTAGGGATGGAGACATCATTCTCCAAGTAAGTGCCTTTTTCAAACTTTGGCCTTATGCATAGGTACACCCTTACCGAGGTCCTTCCTACATAGGCATCGTCGAGGATTCATCATTTAGATCTCATGGGAGACATATCTCTCCACGTACGCACACTTCTTGGGGTAGAAAAGATTCCAATGCAGCTCATGGTGGTCTACATCCACTTCAATAAGGTTCAAACCTTAATCTCTTGGCCTCCTTGAACTAATTAACTTCAGTTTGGAAGTATAATGCGGTGAAGGAGAAGGGTAGTTTACACCACGGAATCATGTTCTCATCTATTAACCTAAATCTACCAATGTAGAAGTGTTGGTACACTACAAATTCTACCTCTCCACTTATGAATGCAGGAAATTATTTTGGGATCCTTCACTCAGCCACAAATGTGTCACACATTCGTTTATACCATTTCTCCAGGTGCACCTTGTGAGTGGTCATCATGGTTTCACAAGTATACTTTGCAAACCTCTTTGCGGGTGAAGGATCCTCTTCTAGATATTCTTAAATAAATTTCTTTGGCCTGTCTGCACTCCAATATTTGAGAACACAATAGTAAGGATTACATTATCAAGAGTATCTTCTATCCCTCCTATATGCTACTTATAATTTCATCTGCGATGAAAGTGGACAAGTTGTAGATGGTCCCTTATGATATCTTCTGGCATACATTCAGCCATACCTTATTTACTTGTGTCCATATTTCTTTATCATTGAGCTTGGTTACCAAGTGTATGACCATCCTCATCACTGGGTCTGGTATCTCTGAGATGTCAAAGTATCTCAAACCCTTCTTGTAGTCATACGTGGCTACAGTCTTCTTGATGGCTTCCTTTTCACTCAGATCATCATCAATGCTATCTCCTTCACAATTGAGGCATGTGAACTTAGATATCAACTACGGTGTGATGCACATCTTGCACCCCGTGAAGTAAAAGTGATCTTCATGTATGTGTGACATCAACCATTGATAAAGGCACTCAGTTTTCGAAGTAAGGTAACTCATAAAGCTGCAACAACCCTGCCTTCTCCAATTTGACCTTTACTTTGTTGTTATAAATTGGCATGCCTTTCGACATCCTCTTGTTGGTTGGTCAAACCAACTCCAAATCCATCTCCTTCTCCATTGTGCTTGTGCGATGATTATAATCACTTATGACCATCTTCCACAGGTGTGACTCCCATTATTTTCCTAGCAATACCCCATCTGGGTATTACATTTCCACGTACCATTCTTCATTGGTGCTTGCATGACAACAACGATATGCTTTTCCTTTCCCTTGCCCTTTGTTTTCTTTGGTGAAATGGTTGGTTTCCTTGGTGCCATTCTTTTGGTTAGTGTTAACACTTAAATCCTCTTCCCCTTGCTCTTCTCTATCACTCTGTCCAATCCCACAACTCAACCTTGTGAAGAAACCCTTCTAACTCTGTGCCCTAGCTACCAAACCCTAACTGGAAAAATCCTTCCACAAGACGACACTTCCTCAACAAAATTTCCCATGCCCATGTACTCCTTCCACACTGGTTTGTGGATCTACCCTAGTCACACACTTTAGATCTCTTGGATTCTCCTTTCTTCACACAAATCTCTCTGGATTTTCCTAGTTCACAAGAGATTTTTCTTCTTCGTAAATGCAAGGTAACAAATGATTTACCCGACCTTGTATTTATAGTTTTTTCTTCTTTCCAGCATTAAATGCTATACCACCTACCAACATACTTTAACATTAAATGTGACTTTTCCCACTAATCAGATGTATTTAGCACTTTTATCGATGCACCACATCCTACGCGAAAAACCTTTTTACATCCTTCGGAGCGCAAAAATCCAACCCGATCAAGACTCTTACGTGCATGTCCACAATGCCGAAGGCACTTCTTTTGTCCTTTACCTAATTTTTTCCCTCGCTTACCTCATGTTGTTCCTGCACTCTTCATCCTTTTTATATGTAGTAACTACAAAGGCTTTTAGACACCAACCATTCTCATCCACCTTCTCTTCTATGCACTTTTTATCCTTCAACTGGGCTATTCACCGCAACTTCTACTCGCCACCTCAAACTTGTGTTATAGGCCTATACTTTGTATCACTCCACCCCACACTAAAACAGATGCGTGGTCCTATGCACATACAAAAATTTATAGAGATAATGTGGTTAAAAATGCACAAGGTGCAAATGAAACAAAATGAAATGAACAAGCAACGTGAAAGGGAAACACAAGGAAAGAAAAGGCATAAAGGAAAATTATAAGATAACTAGAAATACTATCTTATTACAAACACCAAGAAGCCTTATTCATAGTAGGGCTTCAAAGATAGTCCCAAAGTGAAGTGATCTAGTAACCTCATCCCATCTAGCGCTTGTAATTGGCAAGCGCCAAAATCAAGAATTTACAAGATGATATAAGGTCCTAACCAATGGACTTTCAACTTCTTAGGATGGAACAAATACTTTGAATCATAAAACAACACCAACTACACAACCTCAAACTTCTTGTTCTTTATATGATTATCATGCCATGATTTTTGTCTTGATTTTTATGTCTTATGACTCCATCTAGCATGTGATTTAATTTCATCTAACTACATCAACTTATAAATTCTTTCTTCCAATGCTTTCTCATCATCAGCTATCCCTCCTCTAAGTGCTATACTCAAAATGAAGGTAACATGAATTCCATGGTAAAACAACCTCCATGCCAAACACTAATTGAAATGGTGTGGCCTTGTTCAACCTTTTGTAGGTTGTCCTATATGCCCATAGAATGACTGATACCTTATCATCCTAATCCTGTCTTCCAATGTCATAGATCTTAGTTAACGTGTGACTTAGTATTTTGTTAAATGCCTTAGTAGTCCCATTTTCTTGAGGGTGATATGGGGTAGTCTTATGATGGGCCACCATAAATTATGCTAATAGAATCCTGACTGTTTCATTGAGAAAGTGTGTACCCCTATCACTTGTTAAACTTAAAGGGCAACCATACATGCTGATTATGTTCTCCCATAAAACTCTAGAAATCGTGTGTGCGATCCTTTGTAGGTGCTACCTTTGCCCACTATGTCAAGTAATCAATGCAAGTGATGATATACCATGAACCAGTCCTTCATGCGGTTGGCACAATTGGTCCTACAAAGTCGATTACCCATTTCTCAAACAGTTCAACACTAGCTATTGGTCGCAAAGGAATTTCATCTCTCTTTCCGTGGTTTCCCAAGGAACCGGTAATGGTCATAGGACTTACAAAACTCAATACAATCTTTGTAGATGGTTTCCCACAAAATCCTAGCTAATAAAATCTTCCACGTGGTAGCATTTCTTGTATAGTGTCCTCCTGTAATCCCACCATACACTTCTTCCATAATGGCTACGTGCTCATGTTCCAATACACATTGACACGAACCTCGACATGATCTAAATTATAAAAATCCCCACTAATCAACATGTAGGGTGTGACGCGTATTGCTATCTACTTTCTCTCTAGGGCCTTCATTCCTTCTGGCACCATACCTATTTTTAAGAACACTGCGATATCTTCCAAGTCGAGGGCATGCGCAAAGAACCTAAATAGTTACACATATGGCATGGTATCCTCAATGCTTTACACATCCTCCCTAAGTTAATCATTGATAAGTGGTTAGGTCCTAAATTATTTTTCCCGGTTTCACGACCATGGTGAACTCAACTTCTTGAAATAGAAAGACCCAATGACATATGCACCCTTGCGAAGCAATGTGTTTTTGACTAAGTATTTCAATTCCATGTGGTCTATATAGAATATGAAGGGCATTTCCAATAGATACTACCTAAACTTGTGCAAAGTGTGTAGATCATATAAAATGCTTCACGCTTAGTAGTTGTGTAATTATACTCTATTGGTGTCAACTTCCTACTTGCAAAGTATAAGGGATGTTCAACAATTCACTCTCTAGGTTCTTCTAGTACTACTCCCATAGCTGTTCCTGAGGCATCAACATGTACATGGAAAGACTTATCCCAAGAAGGAAAATGTAAGATAGGCACCGTGACAAGCCTATCCTTCGTGAGTGTCAAATGCCTTCTACTGCGCCCTGTCCCCAATGAAAGGCACACTTGTATTTTAATAATTCTTCTAAGGGTGCGGAGATCTTGGTATATCCCTTGAAGAACTTCCTGTAATACCCTATATGCCCAAGAAATCCATGCATTGCACTTTGATTAGTGGGATCCCCTAACCCCACAATAACTACAACTTTAGCGGGATCTACTAACGAAACTCTCTTTGCATATAATGTGTCCTAATAGGGTTCCAAATGGAGTAACAAAGACACATTTCTTAATGTTGAGGGATATCCTCAATTGCCGACATCTCTCAAACATCAGCCTTAAGTTATCACAATGGTCTTTCACTAATCCATACATAGTCCAGTCATCTAAGTAAACTTGAAGAAACTTATGGATGAAGTCCTGAAATTCTTGTACCACAATGCACGAGAACACAATAGGCGCATTCTTTAATCCAAAAGGCATAACCATGTAGGAAAAACTTCCCCATTCAATGGAAAAATTTGTCTTTCTCTGGTCTTCCTTTGCAATCCTGACTTGGTGGTACCCTAAGAACCCATCCGTGAAAGAGTAGACTTCATGCTCGCTACTCCTAATATTTCTTCAATAAAGGGGGTTGGGAAGGGATCAATGACACACACTGCATTCAGATCCCTATAGTCAATGCAAATTCTTATCCTCCCATCCTTCTTGATATTGATGACCATTAGGCTTATCCATTCTGATTCTTCTACTACCTCAATGATACCAAATGCTATCATTTTGTCTATTTCCTCCTTCACTCGTATGCATAAATTTGGATTCATATGATAATGACACTTCGAATCAAGTGTACACTTTACTTCAACTTGATCTTCATCTCCCCCAAGGAATGGTGAACACCTTTGAGTTCATGGTACCCATGAGGAAACAAATCTTGGAACTCACACAATAGATCAATGATATTTGAAACCTCCTTTTCTAACCAATAGTCACCGATGATAGCTTCCTTAGGTTCTGCCTCCATCCCAATGTTAACCTTCTTTATTTTTAAGGGCTCGTGGTAGGCGCATGCTTGCTCATTAGTGTTATCTATGACCTTGTGTGTACTTTGTATAAATGGTTCATATCTAAAGTCTCCATCTCTTCCTTATCTATTGCATATACAATTTTTCCCTTTTCTTTTCCATGCATGCACGCTCAAGTTTGTACCTCTTCCGATTCTTCTTCATTGAGGCACGTCTCCATAGAAGGCTCACCTAGAAATTCTAGTAGCCTATCCTCTACCATAGCACTATCTCCTATTGTAAGGTGCTTGATCATTTGCAATGCCTTATCCACTGATGGCTTGGTACTCCAAAATTTGAAAGTTTGAATGAGATCAGCTACCAACTCTTACCAATTACCCATTTGATGACGCATCTCTCGAATAAACGTACTCAAACACACACACACCTTTTAAGGTGGAATAAAAATTATGCACCCATAACGAAGGTGGTAATGCTTCTGCACTTCCCATCTAGGCCTTCTCACATGCTTGGATATGAAATGAAGTGGTCTCTTTACCATGGTAGTCTTGTATAGCCGTGGGTGCGTTGCTCCTAGAAAACCTTATAGAATACACAATTCTTACCTTGCACCATTCCAGGAGGTCTTCCCGATGTGAAGCCCACCAGCGTGCTACTATTTTGAGTAGGTTATGAATCGAGAATTCCCCTTCTCTCATCCTCATTTTTCCATTGACCTTCCATCTCCTGCAAGAAAATTTCAGGATATGCCCCTCCTGAGTAACTTGGCAACTTCTTTTCTTTTAGGTGCTTGACCGAGCGTGCCTTTGTCACCCTTTTCAGATCCTCTTAACTATTTCCCAATTAACTCATAAGTCCCATGCACCCAATTGTCGCATGCCACACTAGTGGTATCACTCACTGACTGAGCATCTTCAAATTGAATAACTCCTCCACAGGGTGAACCATCTCAAGAGCTTTGATAGAATGTAGACACCTAAATTTGGTCACATTCCCTTAGCCCTTGATTGGATAACCAAATTAAACATGGGAACCTAACCATGGTCCCTTTCACCCCCCACATTAATATTAATTTAATTATTTTAATTAAATTAATCCTCATCCTCCCAACTTTCATTATTTAATTGTCTTAATTGACCTAGGTACCACCTCACTCAACCATCTCACCCTAGACCTATTCTTGGTATGTTCCAATAACTAACTATAACCAAGTATTACTTTCCTTAATGAGCTAAGATTTAGTGTAACCCTAAAAATAACATGCCTAAGAATTCTCTAACCACATTCCTATTCATTAGAAGGAAGCTTCCATTCTCGATCCATGACAAAAAACCAACTTAGCCCAAGAAATTAGAAAGATCTGCCCATTTTAGTAAACCTAGGGAATCCCGCCTTAACCGGTGACATGCTTAGACCTAAACTCGATCTTTGGTCAAACCTAAACTGATCATTGGTCAAGAGGGAACCATCATTGGTTACCATTTATTCACCTTAGAACCTTGTTTGAGAGGTTGACACATTCGACCGGAGGAGAGAGATCAAAGCTGCATGCAAGAAAACCAATATCCTTTCACGCATCCAGGACATTCACACAAGCAACATTGGGGTAAAGCTAGAAGAATTACACTCATGAAATCATTTCGAGATTCACTACTACGGTCCTAAATACCATCCTTCTGATCAACTACCATTACCATTTAGCCATCTAGTCTTCATCACAAAGTAAGTGTATCCCTAACCAACATTTTTATTTCAGTTAGTAGCTTTTTTACTTCGTTATTAATCTACACTTTACATGCTCATTCTCATATCCCTTACCAACCCGGAACCCAACCATTTCTTTACCCACACTACCAAATCACCCATCCTTTCCCCTTTGTTCATCCCCGAATACACCCGAGACTTCTATAAACCTCCTTATCCACCCTACCATCTCTATGAATCCCGTGATCAAACCTTATAATCAAATCTCCTTGAGTTTCGTACATCCCGACCTTACCGACGTTGGTTACCCATAACCATCATCGGTTTGCATAAATAATCACCGGTCATACTGATGATGTCGGTCTCTCGTGTTTTATAACCTTTGTCCAAGAACAAAGCCAAACAACCTCTTACCAATTGACCTAAATAACCTGCAATAAGACCCCCGAAGCGGTCCCAATACCTTGACAATCACCTCATCCTTTAGAGCCAACTATAGCCTAGCCTGTTGTGATTGTATTTTCTTATTGTACTCGAATGAGATACCTAAATCATATCAAATACATGAGGAATTTACTTATTTCTCACATTAATTTGTTTTAAAACAAAGGATTGACAACCATCTAGGAAGTATCGCACTTCCCGTAACTAACATACGCTAGCACCCACCGTCATATATCATTTAAATTCTCTTTTGTGGTCTTGTTTTCTATTACAGGTAGTTCCTCCTAGCCAAAAGGAAGCTCTCACAATCGACATTGGGTCAAGAAGTCAGAATGCGCACATCAACCTCCAACCAACCCATTTAATAGGTATTCCTCCTAGCCCATAACCCTATCTGTTTTATCATTCAAAATGTAAAGAAAATGGTGAAACATTTTGGCACGCCTGGTGGGACCCATCAGGGGTTCTATTGCATTTTCTTCATTTCTAGGTGAAATTTGTGTGTTTGTTTCCCTTTAAAAGGCTTACATAGTAATTTTATTTCCTAGTAATTCTCTCTTCTTTCTAATTGCTCTAAAAGAAACATTTCTCTTGGTGCATTTTAAAAGGAATCATTCTTCTTTCTTGCTTTCGCATTTAGTGAAAGAGCATACCCTCTCCTATTCATCATTTGCTTCATCGAACATAATCTTTTCAATTTGGGCTTAAAATTGGTTGCACTAAATTCTGATTTTCTCGCATTTAAATCACATTAAAATGAGGGCAACCTATATGCTGGAAGTCATGCCCAAATAACGGTTGACATAAAGAATTGTAGAAAGCACATTATCTCTCTCTCTCTCTCTCTGCATCTTACCAAACTACACAAAATTGAAATATACACATATTTCTTAAATAAAATCTTACTTGGAAACACTCCGTCACGATCACACAATCAAATTGGCGTGTACTCCCCATCTCGTTACCTCTGTCGAGTCATTATCTCATAGGATGGCCCGCCCTCGCCATAACATTCCTGAAACCTATCCTTTTAGATATCCTTCTTTGTAGGAAGCCTTCCTCATCAAAAAATCTATTCTAAATTCACGAGTCAGTCTTCTAAATAGCATAAGCTCAACACATTAAAAATCACTTGTTAGGTGCATGTTTTTAGTGTTTGATTGACGTGCATTTTGAGGTGTGAGGATACGCTTCTCCATTTTTCCATTTTGTTGCCTTACACACTCCACAATCATAGTTGGAGTATTCTGACTTCTTTTGAGTGTGTCAAGAATTCATTGCATTATCTCCGGACCTGCGGTTGGTTATTTATCTCACTAAGATTCACAACAATCCCTTTTTTACATTTTCTATTTTTCACAAGAATCTTGAGCATCGGTTACCACTCGACCAACATCGGTGTTGCTTAACCGGTATCGCTTTTTGTTCTTTTTGGTTAAATTTCCTAAAGAACCCTTATTTAATTTTATTTGTTGTCAAAGTTCTTGTGAGTCTCTATACTCTCTAGGATTTGTTAAACATCATCATACAAGGTGTTCATTTGACCATCACCGGTATTTATCTCATTTGGTAAAACTGTTCTGTCTCATAATGTAACCGACCTCGCTACCCCCGAATCGGCATCGATAATCCTTAACCAAGCGTTAGTTACCTTGTACTAAATATCAACGAGATATATTACCCAAATCCACCTATAGACACATATTTTCTTCATTCTCACTGCTCCTTGTGTCACTGCAGGATACAACATCACCTGATATACATTCATTCACATGGTGTTGACTTGTAATCAAGCTAACGCTCTTACATTTCATGCGAGTCATCAATCACTCCCACCTAGACCTTCACCACCCTCATCCTATCACCTATAGATCCAACCCTACCTACCACCATTTTTGTAGGTGACGAGGAATTTACACGACTCCTTGATCAGAATCCTGTGGCCTTATAGTTCTACCTTTCCCACTCTTTCACCCAAGAATCCTCGGAGTCGGTTGATATATGGCATTCCTATATTCATCTCTCATGCCCTTATTCCCACTTACGCATAAGACCCTAATAATGTGGTGTTACCTTCACTGCTTCGCCCCATGGTTTCACATTTCGGACCCATACCCACTATAACCGCTGATTTTGCAGATTAGTCACACACATGTAGTATCTCGTTGTCCCCTCATTGACCAAACCAGGACCATAACCTCGTCTCGCACTCATTATCTCACAAATACCCATTGCAACACAACCGTCCGTGGTGTTGGTGAACCCTACTCCATTTGAGAATCTTGTCCTCTCTATCCCACAAACACTACCCCTAATCACTACTACACTACGAGTCACATCTACGACCATCCCACCTAGATACACACTCACTACATGCCCTCAACAACTCCCTATCTGCCTATCACTCATTCCAGCCCCCTTATGCGGATACATGCCCTCTGATGCTCGGTCCCTATTCTCAACCTTCCTATTCGATGAATCAATGAAGATGTAGACGGATGAGGAAGCCGATGTAGACAAGACGGCGCACACGAGCAATTTGCACAATAGATCCGAGTAACCCGAAAAACACCGATGCTTGACGTAAAAGATGGCGTTAAAGATATTTGGGTGGACTGCCCGAGAAGCGGTCCGAGAAGCGATGAGCTTCCTCATGGATGTCACCACGCTTTTCAATAAAGAAAAGAAGCATACATGATAAAAGATGTAAATAAAGACTAGATTTTCTCGATCAGTAGTAATAAAACAAAACCGAATGAGCAGATAAAGTACGTAAAACAGGAACCGCGAAATAATGCCGATTTGTGTTACCTCGTGACCTTTACCTGCCTCGCAGTGAAATCGGCGCCGACCGGGTAGAATCGGGCGATCGATCGATGTGATCGGGCGCCGATCGACCGATCGGGCGCCGATCGGGTAAGATCGCAAATCAAGGCGATCACCAATCGTGGACTCAAAGTGGCGATGAGATTCGGGATCGAAGGTGAATGTAGTCCGCAAGATGTGCCAAGATGGAGAGACGCTGAACAGAGTCACCGATGATGATGGTGGTGTATGATGTTGATATGATACGGGCAGAGTAACGGTGCTCCTCTCGGGATTGATTAGGACAGATCTCCCTAATCGAGACAATTGATGCTAAAAAGATCTCTCTTTCGCAACCCGAATCTTTCTCGCCTCGTCGCTCGTGCGTAAGTGCTTTCGCCGCTCGTTAGTCTCTTTTTCGGTTTCCTTCCTTCCGTCCCTAGAACTGAGCTCTGGGCTTGCTTTTATAATCGGCGCCACTCCTAGAAAATCGGCGCCACCATATGGGTCGGCGCCGATCGCGAGAAGACTCCCGAGATGGCTAAAAATGATCGATTCGAGAAAGACAAGACTTATCCCGACCACGGGAAATATCCCGCTTAGGGAAGATTAAAAATGGATGTGATGCATAGATAGAATAAATTTGGGGTAGATAAGTGATTAAGATGCATGGGAAGAAGCGTAATTAAATATTTAATATTTAATTACTCATGGGTAAGATGTGATGTGATGAATTAAATTTAGAGTAAGTGATTAAATCACAATTGGAAAACTATCCCAAGGGGATAGTTGGTGACGTAAACGCGCCCCAAAGTTACCTAGGCAAGTAAACGATGAGAGGGACACTAAATTGATAACCAATTTTAAGTGTCTACATTTTGCCCCTTTTTGTCAAGTAACTCATGATAAGCAAGGTTATGAGACAAAAACAAGGAGATGGAAGAAGAGAAGAATTTGTGGTGATGTGATCCCCTCAAACTAGGGATGGGATGGATGATAGAATGTACGATCCCAAGGTTGAAAAGGTAGATGAAGAATGCAGATGCCCCAAATGGATGTCCGAGTAGAACCGATCATTGAGGACGATAAAAATAAAAACAAGGGCAAAGCAACCTAAGGAACTCACATTGGTAGGGAAAACTAGCCGGTCTCCTCATGAGACGACGTTAGTGCCTACTGCACTCCATGAGTGTAAGGAGAACTGCAAAAAAGCCAAGATCTAAAGAGAGACACATTGGTAGGGACAACTAGACGGTCTCTCATGAGACGACGTTAGTGCCTGCTGCACTCCGCGTAACTCTAAGCGGCCAAACAAAAACGAGTGCTCCACGCAAAGGGAACAAACCCGAAATAGACAAGATATCTAAAAGATGTGCCAAAAGGCAAGATTCAAAGACACAACAATGACCGATAATGAGAAAGCCAAGCATCAACACTATGGCAAAGATATTAGCAGATGGAAATAAACGACGTGGAGAAGCGATACCGCAATCCACGGGAAAAAATGAGTATAAATCGATAGACTGATAGATGATGAATAGATGTGATGGGATAGACATAGAGGATAGATAGACGTGATGTAACTTGATGTGATTGATATGTGGATTTAATTTGGATGAGAAATAGATATAGATAGATGGAATGTTACTTGGATGGACAAGTTTTTAGATGTTTTGATGGATAGATGGATAGATGTGATTGATAGATTTGGTATCCATGTAGTGATGTAGCCTCGATTGGAAGGCATTGTATAGATGGCTTGATTGAAAGCCACCCATTTTTGTTGTAAAGACACACATGTATATATAGATTCATCATTTATTTGTCATATAATTGATCTTCATGCCTTACATTAGATGGATAGATAATTGTGATGATATAGATATAGATAGATATAGAAAAATAGATGTGATTGAGAGATATAGATCGATAGATGATGGAAATAGATGTGATTAGATAGATTGAAATGTGGATAAAATAGATGTGATTGATAGATATAGACGGATGATGATGATAGATGGATGTGATTAGATAGATTGATTTAATTTTGATAGATAGATGTGATGTATCTTGGATGGACATAGCTTTTAAATATTTTGATGGATAGATATACAGATGTACTTGATGTATGGATTAGATATAGATAGATGTAATGTACCTTAGATGTACGTATTTTTCGATATTTTGATGGATAGATAGATAAATGTGTTGGATATATGGATGTAATTATAAGGAGAAATGAATACAGATAGGAGTTTTGATAGATAAGATGAATTTTGATAGAAGATAAATTTTGATTGAATTAACATGTGAAATGCCAATTTAACAGGATGCAAGACAAAGAAATGGGGAATACTCCTTACAAGAGCCAAAGATGAAAGCGGAAACAACCGTGACTTAGAAGAGAAGATACTCGGAGAAGAAGAAAAATGATAAGTTGGACTTCCAACCGACCATAGATAAAATCCAGAAAGGGAACCAAAAGACCAAGCATACAAGGCCCTATATAAGATTAAAATAAATCTGACACTAACTAGTCGCAAACCAGATCTAGGATAGAAACGGAAAGAAAAGTAAGTAAGTATCTTGTCGGAACTTACAAGGGACAGAATACATGTCCATAGTGGGGAAATAGGATTCTCCATATGATCGACAAAAGGTCCTAAATCTCAGCTTCATGATTTTGACAGAAAAGCAAACTGATCAATGCGGGAAGTTTGCTTGATATGGAAAGACTGATCGATGCGGGAAGTCTTTCAGTGATGCTATAAACTGACTGGAAGGCCGATTAATTACAAGAAGCCTTGAATTTTTCTTTTCAGAAACAAAATTACCCTTCAAGGGAGCGGTCTCAGATTGTGAATTTTAATGATAGCCATCCTTCGAGGGTATGGTCTATTTTCTTTTTTGATTCACTTGATAATGTATGGATAGTCATGTCCTTCGAGGGATCACCATCTTTTTGGATAGCATCTTTTTTTTTTTTTTTTTTTTTTTTTTTTTTTGAAACTTTTTGGAAGAAGCTGAGTTTAGACCTAGATAGATCAGATGGAGGGGAAGAGAACATAGAAGAACATGCACTCATGACCCGAGTAGATCCGATGAAGATAAGTACTTGGGACAGATGAAGTGGTGATTAAGGTATTCCTACCATGAGGAGGAACATATCCAAAAGAAACGTGCAATGAGTAGAGCCGCGATACTCATATTTAAGGTAAGACGAGGCAATAGGCGGAGAACCACACAATTTCAAATCACCACGAAAGTAGATGACTGGTTATTAGGACGGATGGAAGATCTGAGTTGCGACTAGATTTGTGTAAGATAGATTTTAACAATAGAAGGGCCGTAAATGCAAAGCATTAAGAGGTTCCGCTTCAGGGATACCATCCATGGAAGATAAACGATAAGCCCTGCACTCCATATTTATGAGTGATAATGTAGGGGCCCATCCAAATTGGGAGCAAACTTACCACGTTGACTTCTTTCGAGTGTAGTGACATTTTGATTTTCCTTAAGAACAAGATCACCAATTTTGAAGTCACGATGTCAGCAAGTGCTTGTTATAAGCACGTTTGACACGCTCGAGATAGACCTGATGATGCTCAAGAGCGTTAAGACGTCGCTCATCTAATAATTCAAGTTGTGCTAGACGATTTTGACGATAATCCTCATCGGAGACAAATTCTCCGAGAGAAACACTGAGAGATGGGATTTGGACTTCCAAAGGAAGGACAAATCTGCACTCCATAGATTTAGAGAGAAGGGAGTAGCACCAAGGGAGTACGAATGCTAGTCCGATAAGCCCAGAGCAAAAGGGATATGTAGATGCCAATCCCTACCAAATGACTAGTTACCTTTGCATGAGGATATTACGCAAAGTTTTATTGAAGCTTCGGCTTGACCATTAGCTTGAGGATAGTATGGAGAAGAAAACTGAGCTTGATATTGAAAGCATCACAGAGATTCTGCAAATCAGCATTTTTGAAAGACTTACCATTATCCGTGATTAGCTTGTGTGGAACGCCAAAGCGACAAATGATGTGTTGATAGACGAAATCAACTATGGGTTTAGCCTTTGTTGAAGAAAGGGGATAGCTTCTACCCACTTAGTAAGTACTCAAATGTAATGATAGAATGATGACGTTGTGAAGAACGAGGATTGATGAGACCAATAAGATCAAGACCCCATCACGAAAAGGCCACAAATCCGCCGCAGTCGCAAAGCCCGACTAGGGATGTGCGTGAGATTGGAATGTTGCTGACACTTGACGCACTTCTTAGTGTATTCACAACAATCTTGATTAAGAGAAGGCCAATAATATCCCAAACGTAAGATGCGCTTGGCTACACAAATAAACCACTAAAATGTCCACCACAATACCGCCATGGACCTCCCGAATAGCTTTAGATGATTCATGGGTTTTGAGGCATCGAAGCAAAATACCATCAAAGCCGCTTGTAAAGAAGGCCACCTAGATAGTATAGCGGTTGGCAAGCGCTGACAAAAGACCTTCTACCATCGGGAGACGATCCGAGGAAGGACCGAATGAGATAGATAATCAACTATCTCGCTGATACCACTCATCCCGAGTATGGGTCAGGACAACATTGATTGACGTTAGTTGCCCAAGATGAGATGGTTGATCCAATCGCCAGACACACCACATAAAGACGCGAGTCTTCGTAAAAGGCGGATAAGGGAGGCTAAAGAGGCCATGGTATCCGCGAATCGATTTGGCAAAGACGAGGAATGGCTTGATAGTGAAGTTATCGAAAGATCGAGTCAGGCAAGAACGATGTCGCGATATTTCTCAAGGATATCATTCTTGCATCGATAGACACCCGTGACTCGGTTAACGATGAGTTCGTAATCACCAAAGATGTCAATATGACGAGCGCCGAGATTAATGGCATTTTGAAGACCTAAGACAAGAGCTTCGACTCACCATATTATTGGTGCACTCAAAGTTTAATTTGTGTGCGCGATCGATGATAGGCGTACCCCAAGGAGGAATCATCACGAAACCCGCACCTCCCCTCACGGGCATTTGATCCATCAAAGAAGAGCTTTACTTTAAATGGAGATAGACCAAAATCAATTTGTTGGATAAACTCATCGGGAAATTGAGCAAGGGGGTCTTGAGTGTCCGGAAGAGGAGCATCAGCTAATTGATCTGCAATAACCTGACCCTTGATAGCCTTTTGCGGGATAAACTCGAGGTCAAACTCACCATAGCATAAGCCAACGAGTGATGCGATCATTGTGATAAGGTTTTGCATGGATTGTCTTGAGGGGATTGACACTTGTGACAATGTAAGTTTTGTGATTAAGGAGATAATGACGAAGCTTAGAAGTTGCGAAGAAGAGAGCACAACATAGTTTTTCAGCTTCGGAGTAACGTGTCTCATACTCATGGAGGGTGCGACTGATGTAATAGACAGCTTGTTCTTTACCACAAGTGTCCCGATGCGAGATCATGGCTCCCAGAGCATGGTCAGTCACAGAGATATAAAGATAGAAAGGCTCCCCCTCGCGTGGAGGTGTAAGCACAGGTGGAGAAAGAAGATAAGCTTTGAGATCATCAAAGGCCTTTTGGCAATGCTCATCCCATTCAAAATGAACATTCTTACGGAGAAGATGGTGAAAAGGTTGACAACGGTCCGACAATTGGGAGATAAAACGACGCACCGATCAAGACGCCCTCGAGACCATGGAGTTGCTTTAAGTTAGACGGGGAGGCATCTCAAGGATAGCTTTTATTTTTGCGGGTCGACTTCAATGCCCCGATGGAAATGATAAAACCTAAAAGTTTACTGAAGAGAACGCCAAACACGCACTTAGCTGGATTTAGACGAAGACAGAAGCGGATAAGCCTCTCAAAGAGAGGTGCAAGGATGAAAAGATGATCCTGACGGCGCTTGGACTTGCCGAGGAGGTCGTCAACATAATCCTCTACAGCTTTGTGTAAGAGGTCATGGAAGATGTATGTCATTGCTCGCTTGATAGGTTGCCCCGCGCTCTAAGGCCAAAAGGCATGACACGATAGCAAAAGGTCCCCCAAGGGGTTATGAAGGAGGTCTTATGTTGGTCTTCTGGTGCGATGAGGATTTGATTATATCCAGAGAAACCATCCATAAGAGAAAGCATCTCATGACCCGCAGTTAAATCTACGAGTTGGTCGATATTAGGAAGAGGAAAATCATCCTTCGACAGCAAGATTAAGATCCCTAAGTCGGTACAAATTCAATCTTCCCAAAGAGCCTTAGTTATCGGTACTACATTGACACCCATCATGCGGATAATCGATGGGTCGATGAAGCTAGCCGAGAGCAAGCGTTGTAATTCTTCTTTAACAAGAAGGGCTACTCTAGGGTGCATTTTACGCAATTTTTGCTTAACTCGGTTTGATGTTGGGAAGGGTAACGATATCATGGACCACAATATCGGATCGAGTCCCGCATATCTTCATATGACCAAGCAAAGGCTTGACGATGTTTGGAAAGAAAAGCGGTAAAGTCCCCAATTCCCGTGGGATTAAGGGATCGGCCGACCTTAATGATGCGAGGGTCTTCGAAGTCCCTATATTAAGGTCGATAAAGTGGCTTCGCTGAGAAGGGTAGACGTGTCAAGGAATAGTCTTGGGAAGATATGAATCCTCCGCCTCTAGATAGGTGAGGACAGTAATCATCATCCGCACAAAGGATAGTGTCGATAGTAGGAGAGTCGCTCCAACTATTTCAGTGGAAGATTAATGGTATAGTAAGCGACCGATTGTTAGTCTCATAGACCAACGGCCCTAAGGAAATGGTATTGATCAAAAAAAGTTAGGTGGGATGGAAATGTCATCATCCACATCAAGTGATGCTTCGATTTAGTGGGGAGAAGATGGTTCTTCAAGAGGAAGAGGTTCATCAAGAATAGTGACAAAGGGCCTCTCCGAAAGAGGTTTAAATCCTAACCCAAATTTCTGATGTGGCATGAGAGTAGGAATGGATTTGAGGTCATGTATACCTTGTTCATATTTTCCAAGGCCAAAACCTTTCCACGCGCATCGATGTAGATAAGTCTTTGCAAACGTGGGATTCTGTAGGTGATCAAACCCTGTTAGGTAAGGTTTGGCTCTAGGAGGAGAATCCGGGCGATGATGAGGCGTATCAAGACCACCGTAGATGAAATTGGTCTGTTGATTGGGCAGACCAATGGTGACGATGCGACCGAGACCTGGTTGATATTCAGGTTGTTTGTCTGGTCTACCATACTCATTAGGTTTGAGATGGGCATCGAAAGATAAGAGAGGAAGCTCCCTAGTGAGAAACGCTGCAATGTCTCTTCCGATTTTGTAAATCCGTAGTTTGGTCATGCAGGTATGGAAGAAGATGAGGCCCCATCTGGAGAAGATGTATTTTCTTTTAAAGGGGCACTAATGGTCATGTCGCATTGTGCGGAAGGAAAAGGATCTCCTGGATGAGTATATATTTTGCCCTCATATTGATATTTTAGGCATCGATGGAGGGTGGATGGGACACAATGCATTGCGCGAATCCAGGAGCGTCCGAGGATCATGTTATAGTGGAATTTTCCTTCGACAATATAGAAGAGTTCATGGAGCAGCTTCTTACCTACTCGAATGGGTAAGACCACAGTTCCTAGAGTGACTGCTAGCTGATCGTTAAATGATCGAAGGGCGAAGGGTGGAGGTGACACCACATTCTTTGCAACTTAAGTTGTTCGAATGTGTGCGAGGAGATGACGCGTTGAGTGCAGCTCCACTATCGATCATAACACGTTTTAAGGTAGTGTTATTGATTTGGATGATGAAGAGGGGAGCCTCCAAATCCTCTCAAGAAAGAGAGGAATTTCTAATCCTCAAAAGAAATGGTAGGTCGATGGACCATTCAATCCAACAACCAACTCAAGGGTCAGCTCATCGGAATTTACATCGCGATGCGACGCAGATTATCAATCAAAGCTCACGATGTTGTGGAGAGGATTGATGAGGTCAAAAAGAGACATTTTGACCGAGCTCATGAGTTGTTTCATAACACTCTCCTCAACAGACACGGAACTTGAGCCCGAGGTGCAGCACGAATGGAGACCTTGGGTCGTGGGGCTGATGAGGAAGGAGAAATGTCTTTAGGGGCTGCATAAATGACAACCCGTGGTCTAGATGTCAAGATGAAGATGGGTTATCATAACGTTGGGTTCTAGTGGCGATATGGATCATGTGTCAATTTGGGAAGGTGGAAGATCAAGGGGATGGAACCACTAGAGGTCCGAGGGATGGTTGAGGTTTGGATGGGGCTAAGATGACAGGAGGTAATTGTTCCTCCTCCAGCAAAAGGTCACTTTCTTCCAGAAGGTTCTTGATAACGGCTTGGAGAGCTTTACATCCCTCAGTATCATGACCCGGAGTACGGTGGTAAGCACAAATCAGATCAGAGTTAAACCAAGTAGGTTTCACTCCTTTAGGATTATAAGGTTTAATCGGAGGAAGGGTTATGGATGAAGATTGGATGAGTTGATGAAGGATTTCGTGTAAAATCCGGAGACGAAGATGAGGATGGAGATGATGAAGATGGTTCTTTTACATTAACCGATCGCCGAGGTAAAAGAACTTGCATGTTAGGTTTAACATGCTTTTTATTAGGGATCCTCTTATTTGTTTGGACATTTGAGGAGCAAATCTTGGGTGCTTGGGATGGGAGTAAATGAGACATGATTGACTTTGGTGGAGGGGGAGCCCCTAAGATAGATTTTGAGGAGGATGGAGATGTGACAGATTTTGCGGTCTTGGAGACAAAGGGGATTGCTTAGTCGGATTTACGGATGATTTAGATAATGTTGATTTAGATGAGGAAGAAGTCCTCAAGGTAGGTGTAATAGGAGGAATATAGGGTGCTTTGGTTTTTGGTAACGAAGATGAGGATCTTGATAGAAGAGGTGGCATCTTTTTGGTAGGTAAGTCTATTTTTAGGGGTATTGATGAAGAATGTGTTGTGGAAGAAGATGATGGCTTTGATGGATGTGTAGAAGAAGACGCCTTCTCCGCGGGCAAATCCAATCGTTTATGAGGCGTAGAGAGAGATTTTTGTGGAAGAGCACCAAGAGTTTTGATGGTTCGAAATATGGGCTTTTCCTTTTCAGTGGATGGTGACAACTTCAACGGCATAAGGTGATCAGAACCTTTTCGGGGAAGCAAGTGGGAGGTACTGATGGTGTAGTGTTAGATTTTGGTTGTCGCGGTTTAGGTTGAGGAATCGAGTGTAGATAGGTGTTGGTGCTACTTCTTTTGATTTTTCCTTAATAGGTGAAGTAACATTGGTGATGGAAGAAGGGGGTGATGACGAAGGAGTTCCTAGCGAAGGGGGACTACTTCGATGCAGAATCATGGGTGAAACTACTGTAGGAAAAGAGATAGGAAGGGTCAAAATCAAGACGCTTCCGTCAAGTCGGCACAATGATAGGTACGTTCACCAAGGGCATAGTTGCAAATGGGAATGGGAGCAACGGAAGTGGATGTGTCCGTAGTGGAAACTCGAGGGATGTGATTGCTTCGAGCATCAAAGAATGTCCATGATGAGACAGATGAGGATGACACTGCCTCGGTATGATGGAAGGTCGACAAAGGAGCGGAGAGAGATAACTCCGTGCTTGATAATGTAGGGATATTCAAAGATGGACTATCTCAAGATATTGAACTCCCGTGATTGATGAAGAGGAAGGAGGATCTGATTCGATTGATGTTTGTTTGAGATGGATTGGTTTCGTAAGAAGAGTCCTCTGAGAGATGAAATTAATAGTGTGGGTGTTTGGTTTTTGAGATTCCAAGAATTATGATTTGGGGCATGATTGGGGAAAGGTTGTTTAAAAACGTCCAAAGGCTTGATTTGGGGGAGCATTTGGGTTATCCGTAATGAGCTCGCCTTTATCAATGAATTTTTGGACAAGATTTTTGAAAGTCCGACATCGCTCGATGTCATGACCTTCGGTTCTGTGATAATGACAGAAATCGTTTTCCCTATACCAGAAAGGACGTTCTCGACTTTCATCAATATCCCTAATGGGTGGAAGTTCGATCATGCGAACTTCCAACATTTTTTCTAAGATAGAGGCATATGATTCCCCCAAGGGAGCGAAGGATCGAGAAGATGAAGCCCCTTTTCGAGTAGATGAAGGGTCTCTTCGTGATGGTTGATTAGGAGTACTATCGGTTCTTGGTGTTTTTAATACGATAGCATTTGTGGACCCTTGATTCTTATCTTTAGGAGGGAAAGAATTTGGTTTGGTGAACCGAGAGAAATCTGGTTTAGATTTGGAGCGAAGTTTTAGTTTTCCTTGTTCAATGGCACGAGATTCAAGTTTGCGTGCCATCGTAAAGGCCTCTTCAAAGGTATGAAAAGTTTGGATCCTTAGAGTGGAAGAAATGTGATTAGCACAAGATCGGGTGAACAACTCGATTTGTTGGGATTGGGGAAGGGAGAAAGACAATTGGTTGATTATCCCTCTCCAACGAGCGACAAAGTCTCAAGTATAGACTCATCGTCCGAATTGGCGAATGTTATAAAGATCTCGTGATTGAGATCTTATGCGCAATATTTATTGAAAAGTTTTCAACAAACATCTGAGCCAATTGAGAGAAAGAAAATAAGGAATGTTGAGGGATGTTATTGTACCAGTCCAAAGCGGGACCCGCTAGAGACATAGGAAAGGTACGGAGCATGAGTTCCTGATCCTGGACGATAAGGTAGCAAGCATGTTTGAATGCTCGCAGATGTTGTTGAGGGTCTTCCCGACTATGAAATTTTGAGAATTTGGGAAGTTCCCATTGGGGAGGATAAGGCTTAAAAGCCACCGAAGGATGAATGGGTTCATTGCACACTTCTTCAAAGGAGTATGAAGGACGGGCTCCTTTTGTGGAGGCTTCCAAGTCTGCAATTTTCTTGAAGAGAATTTGAACTACATCCGATTGGGGAGGAGGTACATTGGTATGTCCTACATAAGAAGCAAGTAGTGGGTGTTGTTGAGGTGTCAATGGGGGATTCATCTGTTGTTGGATAGGATGATAAGAGGAATAACCAGGTGTTTTGGGTGACGCCTGGTGAGGTATTTGTTGTGAGGTAGCTTGCGTATAGGCAGGCTGTGAGATAATAAGTGGTTGAGAAAATATAGGTTGGGTGACGGATGGAGCCCGTGATCGGTGGACTCCTATGTTTGTTGATCAATAGGACAGATTGAGGAACATGGGTGTTGGTTAGATTGGACATGTTGGGGAACAAGACCTGAAAGGGGCCTTCTACCGCCGGATTTGGTACCAAGGGTGCCGATACTAGGGGATGGGCGAAGGTCGCAGTTGCTGGAATATTGGAAGAAAGATTCACTGGAGGACGAGAAGTAGGAACCAACTGACTATTCGGAGGGGGTTGGCTCATGAAGAGGTATTGACCTTGAGACACAATGGAGGGCATAGACGAATTGACGGCAATGTGCGGGTGTGCAGACGCATTCATTATAGCCAGGGCAGAAGACCTCTCAGAGATGGGTTGTGGAATATTCGAGGTAACTGCAGTGTTAGGGATAGGTAAGACTAATTGAGAACTAGTCGACATGGTAGGTGGAAGAGAAAAGGGAGGCATAGGGGCCTCGCACTTCTCCGTGGCTCGAGGCAAGAGAGATGGTGCAAACTGCTCTAAAAAGGCCTGGGATGATCCACGAGGATAATCGTACACTTGTCGGATTGGTGGGTCTTGGTCAGATATTCGAATGGACTTGTGTACTAGGTAGTCCATGAGGGCTACCGGATTGCGATCAAGGAGAGCCTCGAAATTCAGATCCCCGCGAGGAATAGACTCCAGTCGAAGATATTTCTGATGGACTAGGAGAAGCTGGACGTGATGGGATTGTTTTGGCTTGATGGAAAGGATTATACGACCATGAGGGGGAACCAACTAACAGCGGTCCCGAGGAAGATTGGAGGGGTGCCGAAACATCCACGCTGGTGGTGATTTCGGAGGAAGAAGGAACTCTGTTGGGCCATTTTCCTAGATTGTGACCGGTGATAACCGCCATAAACAAGCAAGAAAAGAAGATTGTCCTAACTAATGCACAAACAATTCAAGCAACGCAAGTGATTATCTCCTTTAAATTTTGATGCTTTTAAGAAAAGAAAATGTTAGGGAAGGCTTTTTAGAACAGGAACTACTCAGATAGCCAAACTAAGGATGGTTTGGGTAATGTTTGGTGAGGAGTCCCGAAGGCACTTCAGTAAAAGACCGGTACGTGGCTTGATATAGGGGCCTACCCCCGCACTTCACACACCGCTGCGATAAGGGAGTCGGGTGCTTTGCCAATATATACCAAAATCTTCCGTGAATTTATAGCGCGGCCCGAGTACCGCGTAGGCTCTTCCTCTTGGATATCACTTCCAAGTAGGCGAGGCCAGGGAAGGAGTTTTGTTTAAATGCTTTATACCTAGTGATTTTGGCTTTGTGTGCAAGGGTGAAAAATAAAAATCAAATAGTGTCACTACCGATTTTGATCAATTCTCCAACCTAATTAAAACTAGATGAAAAAGCATGCAACGCAATGACAAAGAAAAGGTTCTTTTTAAGCACTTAAAACGAAATGTTTGATTTCGATGAAGACAAGTCAAACAAGTTCTTTCCCAAATGCGATTAAGTTCCTTTTAAGCACCAAAAATTGAAGTGTTTGGATGTGATAGACAACCAACAAAGAAATCCTAAAAAGGAGAAAACACCGAAAAAGAGGAATACCTGTAGATTTAGCTCTCCAAGGTGTGTGGACTTCAAAAGCGCGTTGTTGAGCTCTTCCCCGAACAATCCCACGATCAAGCAAAGTGCTCCGCAAGAAAAGATCAAGCAAACAACAAACAAGATCCGAAAGATACATCCAGATATATGGTGAAACGAAAAATTTCTATTTTAAGGAAATAGAAAAATTTCAAGATAATGATTTCGCCTAAAAGCAAGATTGAAATGATGAACAGAAATGCTCAAATAGGACTGATAGAAATCAGTGAAGAAAAGGAACAAAGTTCAAAACTAGAAAAGAAATGAACTTACCAATAAGGGACTTTGGTTGGGTCCCACCGGGCGTGCCAGAATGTAGATCAAGAATTTTGCGCTTGTTACCTGTCCAAGTTAATGTACCAAACTAAACACAAAAACCCTGAAAAACTCCAATGAAATCGATACCTGATGAAGATGTAGATGGATGAGGAAGCCGATGTAGACAAGACGGGCGCACACGAGCAATTTGCACAATAGATCCGAATAACCTGCAAAACACCGATGCTTGACAGAAAAAGACCACGTTAAAAGATATTTAAGTGGACTGCCCAAGAAGCGGGTCCGAGAAGCGATGAGCTTCCTCGACGGATGTCAGTCCACGTTTTCAATAAAGAAAAGAAGCATACATGATAAAAGATATAAATAAAGACTAGATTTTCTCGATCAGAGTAATAAAACAAAACCAATGTTGTGATGTAAAGTACGAAAACAGGAACCGCGAAATAATGCTGGATTTGTGTTACCTGTGACCTTTACCTGTCTGCAGTGAAATCGGCGCGATCGGGTAGAATCGGCGCGATCGATGTGATCGGGCGCCGATCGACCGATCGGCGCGATCGGATAAGATCGGTCAATCAAGGCGATCGACCAATCGGGACCGCGCGATGAGATTCGGGATCGAAGGTGAATGTAGTCCGCAAGATGTGCCAAGATGGAGAGACGCTGAACAGAGTCACCGATGATGATGGTGGTGTATGATGTTGATATGATACGGGCAGAGTAACTGCTCCTCTCAGGGATTGATTAGGACAGATCTGCCCCTAACCGAGACAATTGATGCTAAAAAGATCTCTCTTTCTTGCAACCCGAATCTTTCGCTCTCGCTCGCAAGCGTAAGTGCTTTTTTCGCTCGCTTAGTCTCTTTTTCGGTCCTTCGAACTGAGCTATGGACCTGCTTTTATAATCGGCGCCGCTCCTATAAAATCGGCGCCGACCAAATGGGTCGGCGCCGATCGCGGAGAAGACTCCCGAGATGGCCAAAATTGATCGATTCGAAAAAGACAAGACTTATCCCGACCACGGGAAATATCCCGCTTAGGGAAGATTAAAAATGGATGTGATACATGGGTAGAATAAATTTGGGGTAGATAAGTGATTAAGATGCATGGGAAGAAGCGTAATTAAATATTTAATATTTAATTACTCATGGGTAAGATGTGATGTGATGAATTAAATTTGGAATAAGTGATTAAATCACAAATTGGATAATATCCCAAGGGGATAGTTGGTGACGCAAACGTGCCCCAGGTTACCTAAGCAAGTAAATGGATAAGAGGGACACTAAATTGAGTAACCAATTTTAAGTGTCTACATCGAGAACACTTAACACTTGGTTAAATGATTCCCCATCCATTTCTACCAATCCACTATCATAAAACGACAACTTTGTAGTGTCATCAACCAATGTGATGTGGAACATTCCACATGGTTTGATGTTAGAGAACTCAACATGTGAAGAATCCATGTGGTGCGAGGCACCAAAATCTATAATCCACATTGGTGAAGGAAAAACTCTAGCTACAAGGGCCTTTCCTTTCTTCTTATCATATTTAGACTCTCTTACAGTGGAAGACTTGACTTTCAAGCATTTTGTTTGATAGAATTAGGAACACCTATATGATTTTTCTCAACTAAAATGAGTAAGGTGATCAATTTATTTTATTATACCTTGATGCTCTTCATGATCAATTTTCTTGCAATATGAACACTTACTCTTTTCTTTCTTCACTTTAGTCTCATGAAGCGTTCGTGTTAGGTTTAGTTTTAGATTGGTTGGTGATCCAAAGAACAATTTAGCGACGAAGTTTCCCAAACATCCCGAACATCACAATATGGTAGTGGACTATGATATATTTCCATCACCCGTAAGAACGTGAAAAATGGACTCTAATGGAGAAAGATACCATTCGTAAAAGATGCTAAATGAAAGAGCACCAACAAGGACAATTCAAGAATCATGTTATGACATGTGGTAAAATAAAATTGGGTGAAAGAAAAAAAAATATTTTTGTAACTCTAGTATTTGATCCTCATTTATGGATAGGTGGGCCCCACTATTTGATGATTGGGACCGACAACGAGGTTGACTTGGATTTTTAGGATTGACGAGAGGTGGACGTGTGGAGGGGTCACTATTATGTGGAGAAGAGACATAGTACAAAGGCCTACCCATGGCTAAAACCATGTAACAAGAGGACGGGGCAGGGATTCAAATGTCGCACCCACCGCTCCCAAATCACGGAGCCTAACCAAATTGTCCAACTAAGTTGATTGGCATGTATATGATGATAAATCATATAAACACCAATTTTGGCTCGAGTTAGGCCTATAAAATGCCCCCTCACCCTCCATTCAAAAATAAGCTCTCCATTTGAGGCAAAGGAGTTAGGAGAGGAATAAAGCCTTAGAGATTAAATAAGGCATTATTATGGAGATGATTTTGAAGCCATATTATTTTAATAGGAACTAGAGAAAATACCTATATTATTATAGGAAATTGTGGGAAAAATAGTAAGACTTGTTATTATATTTTAATAGGCATAGAGATATAAAAACCTATATTGTTATAGGAAATGGTGAAGAAATAAGTCCTATTATATAATAGGCACACTTTTGTAAACTTGGGAGGTATTATTTTTAACTCACCAAAATTATAAAAGCCATTTGAATCCTAAGTATTCTTATGCGGGAGACCAGATATGTGATCGTGAAGCCAAGGGACATAATACAATATTGAGAAGCACATTGATTGAAGCTCGATTCTTAGTACGCTCGACGTGTTGCCAAAATAGTTGCTTGAGGTCATATAGGAGAGTCATGATCAATATTGAGCTCATTGACGAGGCTAGGTTTGATCCTAGCTTTGTATAGATGTTATTTTTCCATGCAACAAAGTGAAAGATGATCTTTGTCATCAAGTGGAGACTTAGCTTTGCGTAGAGGTTATCTTGTCGTGCAAAGAGTGGAGGTCAACATCGACATCCGGAGACTTAGCATAGTGTAGAGTTTATTTTTCTATACGGTGGAGTGGAGCTCAACATGAGGTGTCAAACAAGGGAGATATGTTGGAGCACCGAACACCGATATTCCAAGACTAGTCTGGGTCTATTGGACTGATTGGCATACCAGGTTTGGTTGAACATTCTTTATAGTATCGTAACGTGTATTTTCACTATACAATCAAATTTTTATAGTGGATTGGTTCAACTAGTTTGTGAACCCGAGAGATGTAGGCATTCTGTCGAACTTCGTTATCAACCCTTGTGTAGTTTGGTTCTTATTCTTGCATTGCATTTACTTAAAGTTGATTTATTTTGAGGTGAATTAGGTAAAATAATAATTACCTAAGGGTCCATGGTAAAATTTTTTTGGTTGGTTTACGTATCATGTTTGGTATCAAAGCAGGTTATCTTGTCTCAGAAACTAGCTAATCTTTGAGAAAATTTTGTATTAGAGTAGGATTTCACCTATAAGATTTTTATCTCTGAGCAAGTTTGATATCGATAAATAGGTTTTTGCCTACGGTAGTAGTGAAATGAAATTGTACTTGTTCATATTATGACATGTTGTACTCATTATACTTTTGGATATTATGCTACACATGGTGAATCTTCATCAACGAGATCGACACGTCAGATTGTTGAACCAGATGGAGTATGGAACTCCTATAGTATGTGTTGCAAGAATAGCGTCATCACCAAGGGAACCAAGAAGAATGGGATGGTCCTCAAGTATGTGCACATTTCTCTATGATTGGGCGGGACAATGAATAATGTTGGTATTTATTCCCAGTTGAGCACTAAGATGGTTCCAACGTCGAATGATGGACTGTAGAAAGGCACCAAAAAGACCAATAACAATCAACCTAATATAGCTATAGCTTAGTAAACACACCATAGCCTAGAGAAGGATTCTCAATTGAGGAAACGCCTATAACTAGTTGTTTCTATGCTAAACTTGATATGATATGGAAATGAAACTAACACCTAATAGCTTCAAAGAAAAGTAAATATAACTATAAACATCATGATAAGAGCTTAAAGGAAATTAGCTACTCTAATGCATAAACATGAATGAAATCATCTAATGTTAAACATTCCTACTCTTGTAATGTATGATTACTTCTAAGCATGAGCCTCTTTAGATCATGAGCAATCAAATTTGTGTGTTAATATCCAAAGAGAGGGAAGGATCTCACTAAGAAATGGCTACAAGGCCATACTTAGATCTTCCTTTCTACTCAACAATGAGAGAATGGATGCAAAGATGAAGAAGTTATTCCAACAATGGAGAATGCTCTTATCATAAGCTTATAGATTTCACTAGAAAAAGTGTGGTGTAGGTGTGAAAGAATGTAGGAGGGTCCTTTATATAGCTTTCCAATTTGGGAGAAGCTTGCAAACTAGTGCATGTGGGATAAAGGATAAAGTAGATTTAGAAGAGATAAGCTTGATTAGAGGAATTAACAAGTGATTAACAACTCATGGGAGTTGGAGATGATTTAATTAATCAACTAGGATTAATTAATAGGCTAGAATAAGCTTAGAAAGCTATTTAGAGATGATTTAGAGGGAAATAGGTATGATTTGGAGGATTTGAGAGGGGGATTTAATTAATAAGAAGGTTTATTAATTAAATACAAGGTTATAAAGGCTTAATTAACTAATAATAGTTAATTAATTGATTCAAAGAGGATTATAACTAATGAAGTGTCGTTAATTGGCATCCGGAATGGGGTAAAGGCTAGTTAATTAACAAAGTGTCGTTAATTGACCAAAATGGAGGGAAACATTAGTTAATTAGCGGGAAATCACTAATTATAATAGAAATGATGGGAAAGAGGGTAATTAGTGCAATCTTAGTATTAAAATTGTGTAAGCAGATTTTAGGTGTCTACATTTTCCCCTCTTTGGGGTGGCGTAAGTGACGCCACTTCAAAGATAGTAGAAAATTATAGACAAGTAAATTTTTAAGGGATAGAAGAAAAATTAGTAGAATGAAGGATGCCCCCTCAAGTGTCGATGGGGTGATGAAAGAGGTCGATCAACGATTAAAAAGAAGAATGTGAAAGAAGAGTCAACAAAAACCTGGTAGGTGAGTGTGTAAATACGAATGAGTAGGAAATAAATTTTTAACTCTATTACAATTATTTAACTATGGAGCACTAAAAACCTGAATTCCTAACATTCCCCCTTAGTGCGAACATGGGGAAAAACACCATCTTCAACCAAGCAACATGCCGCTCTGTAGCTCTGCACATGGTCTCAATACTCAACATTGACTATGGGAACTACATCATCCATGAATAGGGGCCCATCAACCTATCCAGGTGAATACATGAATTGTGACCCATCAACCAATTCACATTAACCATCAAGTCAATTTGATCAAGAACACTTCTTGCTATAATATCAAAGTTACAAATCTCCACATTATCATCATCACAGGGGAAACACAAACACATGATCGCATACAAGAACATGGATGCTCATATGTTCTTATTCATCACACACAAAAAAAGTGTTAATAAAGTAGTATGCGACCTCTGAGGTAGTGATGAATTCGAGGACACTAATTTTCCTCCTTCCTCCACTACCTCAATCCTCCAATTAGTCTCATTGTTAACTCATATGGATTTGATGATGAAGCTTGATTATGGACATTGGATTCCATCAAAACGCATCTGTGAGGCAATTTTTTTGTTTTTTACAATTTTGATAACTAGACAACTTTGACACGGACACTTCAAAAAATCAAATTTGATGATGACTCTTTATAAGATAGACACGACAAAAAATGTATATTATAACCAACTCAACATATCACATTATGATTATAGACACTTTTATGACATTTTAATTACATTGACAGGATAATTTTCTTTTGACAAAGACTTATGAAACTAGACTAACAAACTACATAAACTATCGATAATTCAAATATCTCACTATCTCAAACATACAAATACAACTTGGATATACAATTTAAACACAAAAACCTTAACACAATACATTTGTACTTGCATTGAGGAGAGGATGACTCAATTATTAATACTACCTAGACAAAAAAAAAAACTCTAAACTATTGATCCCAACAAGATATGAAGGAATAAATATATAGAATTCTATAAACCACAAGACTAATAACCTATTATTGTGAAAAAATAGAGAGATTTGTTTGTTTGTAGGATCTTTTTCCATCGAATGGTTCGAGGCCAAAATGTAGATCTGGGAATGTGGGAATATTACACATGAAAGAAAACTCAACATGCATTATCGAAAAGGTACTCCATATAAGGAGGACCAGATCAATATTTCTCCTTTTTACGTATAATTGTTTGATTAAGTTTCATCCACCACATTATCTAGATGTTTATAGTGATGAATAGCTTGAGGGAATGTGAAATATAAATAAAGCATGCACAACAATGTGAAAACGCATATGCGGGATGATTCAAAACACCTTGTAACATAAATCAAACTCAAACAAGGGCACATGTAGTTGATAAAATGCTTTCCTCGAGTGTTATCATTGGACCAATCTATTTCTTGCTTAGATTTGTCACATCAGTTTAGGTAGTGTTCTATGACACATGCCAATGCTATGTATTTGCAATACTCTTAGGATGACAATGTAATTTGGTAGAGAACTATGAATAAGTACTACATATTTATCAACAAAGGAATCCAAAGCACCACGATTAGTTGGATGTGTAGCCACCATTTTTGGTATCATTCCTCCACTTCACCCGTGTGTTCGCTCTCCTTCATTAGGTTTCCCCATACAAACCCATTTTTCCTCCTAAATTTGAATATATCCCATTTCGCACCAAAAGTCTTATTTGATAAATTAATATTAATTGGTTAATTGATCCCCTTTAAATCCCTAATCCCCATTATATGCTAATATGCTCCATATAAATCCACTTGACAATTAAATATTCCAAAATAATCCATATCACCCCACTTGAAAATTAAATATTCCAAGATAATCCACATGCACCCCACTATCGAATTAAATATTGCAAGATAATCCATGTCACCCCATTTCTTCATTTAAAATTCCAAAATTATCCATAATCCCACAAACGAATTAAATATTCAAATAAAATCCACATCCAATCCTATCAAATTAAATATTCAAATATAATCCATATGCAATCTACCTTTGAATTAAATATTAAAAAATAATCCCTATTTATTCCACTTCTGAATTTTAAATTCAAATATAATCCACATGAAATCCACCTTTGAATTTAATATCGAATCATGTGCCCCACTCACCTAATTAGAGTTACTTTTCCTAATCGTGATTATCTAAATTAACCCCATTTTTAGGCTATAATTAAGAGCCTCCCCATCTTTCGATGACAAGTTAGAAGTGATAGGAAAACTCTGGCATTATAGCTCCATTTAGATCATCACCATACCATCATAATGCCCTTTTTATCCCACTCATACCATCATCATAGTACCATCCCAATGCCATTGTAATTCCACCAACATCACCACAACATCATCCAAGTGCCCTCATGATCCCTTAGTAATTCCACCAACATCACCACAACATCATTCAAGTATGGATTATTGTTAGATGGAAATTGGTGGCCCCTCTCATGAAATCACTAGCATTCGTTCTTTTCCAATAGTTCAACACCCATCCGTTTGGGAACAATACGATCATTGCATGATTTGACTTTGTGTGCCATCCATCATGCTCCTTTAGAGGAACTTGATAACATATTTGAATTCACTCATGTAATCCACTAGGCTATAAAATACTATTGGTTTGCATACTTTGAGCATCTTCTCATCCAATCGCACTTGATTAGGTTGTATTCGAGGTTGAACAGGACTTGCCTTTCGAGATTGAGTTTGATCCATAATATGTCTCTTATCTATCTTCTATCTGCTTTATATCATATTGTACATGTAATCCTATCATTATAAAATTAATTTCTTTAACTTAGATTGGCATCCTTGCAAGGAAGTCCATTGACTTCTGGGGACTAGCCTTTCCAGAAATCCACCATATATCTATCTAATCCCATTTTATTCTCAGTCTCTATGATCTGCAGATTCCTCCATCGGTGAAAGAAGGAAGGATATTTTATTCATTGGCATCATCATCCATCTCTACGGGTACCATAAACCCCGCATCTTCCGAGGTTGGTTTTGATTTTATTATTTCATTGTATTAACTTGAGTAGAAAGGTAAAAACATCTTTGAAGGATGGAAATCTATTCTAAATTTACTCTCTAACGCACAACCACGAGATCTAACAAATAGACCATATGAAAATATAACTTAAATACTTTGAATATTTTTCTCAAAAACATAAGGATTCCTCTATCAAATCTCATGGATAGATTCCTATCGATCCGGTACTAAATAAGAATTTGATCGAGTTTTGTACAAGAAAATCATAGTGATAATATTCTATTGATTAACCATATGGGATATAAATATATATATGAAGAGAGTTTCCTATAAATTAGAAACTAATCTTCTAATCCAATGATTTTTTCAACAAAAAAATAAATCTATTACAATTATATAATTATGGAGCACTAAAAACTAAATTCCTAACATGGAAGCTAGAAAAGAGGAAGTGAAAATGACCCTAGGGGTGAAAGCGTATGTGTGATGTCGTGTTGTAATTTTTGTTGATGTCGCTTGATGCTTGATGATGTGATTGCTGCTTCCCATAAGGATGGACTTGTAAAAGAGAAGAGAAAATAAGTAGTCAAATATGTGTATATGAAAAATTCGATCCAAATGAGTAAAAAGTGTGTAAAAAGTATGTAAAAATGTGAAAAGGAACATGTGCACATGATCCGTGATGAGTGAAAAGAGTAGAAATGATATTGGAAATGTTGTAGAAGAACAATTTTTTGGGTGATCTCATGCCAAGATTGAGTTTTTCGGAGATCTCACGCCGCTTGTTCCAAGTGTGAATTTTTGGGCGATCTCACGCCAAGTGTGGAAGAAGTGTAGGAGAAAGGTCTAGTGTTATTCTCCAACCTTTGAATACTTCTTGAGAATTAAACACCATTGCAGACGGCGTGTTTAAATCCAATCCATTTTAATCCAACGCGAAAATAGAAAAGAGGCAAAAACATGCATGCTCAGTCTTTGAAGCCAAGGACTGCTTCTGTCTTGTAAAATATGTTGTGTAAACTACAATAAACCGTGAAAACCGAGAAAAATTGTGTAATCGCCCCTGTTCATAGGAACCTAGGAAGG